>NW_004624854.1:3787995-3845846 GCF_000247695.1 Heterocephalus glaber | reverse complement strand
TTTTTTTATGTCACCTGCACTCTCTCCTGTTTCTTCCTTGACTCCAATTGGTCTTATGTTATTCTTCTTTGCATCGTCTAGCAACTGCTGGATTGATTTCTTGTGGCCCCTTACTATTTTTAAGAAATTTTTCTTTTCCTGGTCACTAATTGCAATCCTATCTTCTATATCTGAAATTCTATCCTCGCATTGGGTCATTCTGCTGCGTAAACTTTCAGTGGAGTTTTTAATCTCCTGGAAATGTGTTTGCATCTGTTTTATGGATTCCATTTGTTTCCTATGTTGGGATTCCATCACGTTCCTCAGCTCCTCTATTATTTTATCTATGTCCACTTTGGATTTATTAATCATGTCTTGTACTATGGGCACAATCTCTGCTGTTATTTGAGAAATTACTTCTGATTTCATTTTTTCCAGGTCCCCTTTCATTGCCAGTTCAGAGAGTTCAGGTGGTTGAGCATCATATCGTTCCATCTTGATGCCCTTTGGTGTTCCCTTAGGTGATCTGGAAGTCTGGTTTTGGGACTTATTTACCTGTCTTCTCATTTCAGCAGATGCAGCTTGCCTTGTCTTTGTTGAGTTGACTTTTTGCTTACCCAGTGGTCTCGAATTCTCAGCAAGCCATAGAGCTACCTTTACTCTGCTGCTCACCAGTACACCAATTCCTGGGTTCAGAGTAGTGGACTTCTAGATCCCTAAGCTGACCTGTTGTCTTGGTGGGCTTCTGGCTGGGGCCTGAAAACACTTGGGATGGTATCTAGGTGTGCTTCTCGCTGGAGCCCCTATGTAGCTATTGTCTGGGGGTGCCTTTGGCTGGGGGCTGTGCACCCCAGTTCCTGCTGTCCACACAGGCTTTGGCTAGGGTCTCCTCACACTTATCACTGGTATTGGGCAAGCCTCTGTTATTGCTTGTGTGCCTGTATAGCTCTTCTCCAGGCGGGTCCCTGGCTGTGGCCGACGGTATGGTGAGCCTCTAGCTGAAGCCCCTGTGCCCATGCAGCCCCTTTCTGGGTGGGCCTTTGGTGTGGGGGGTGTGCCCAAGCATCTGGGGTCTGAGTGGAGCCCTGGCTGGGATCCACCTGCACAGCCACACTGGTTGGGGCCATACAGCTGCTCCTGGGATCTGCAGGACCTCACGGATGGAATCACAGGTCTGTGGTGGGAGCCTGCGTGCCCATGCAGCTCTTTACAGTCTACTTTTTAAAAGTCTAGAAGCAGATTTAACTTTGCTTTTATATTAAATTAGCAAGACAGTTTGTGTATCTGTGCACAACATTTGTTTTAAAATTCCCTCTTGTGATTATGTAGCCTATGTTGATACAAATGAGATGTATTAACAAACACCAAAATCTTGCAGATACAGATATGGATACGTCTAAAAGGTTTTTGCTGTATTACAGTGGGACAAGACATAATGATCTATTAAAGGACATGTATCAATGTCCTAAAGAACAACAACTCTCTTCTAGCCTACCTTTTCTGTGTGTGCAAATGTAAGTTTTTACTCTTATTTTTAACTCCTGAGAATATTTTCAATTCTGAACATTAATGTCTTAAATCTTTAGCTGGAACAAATAATATTCATTTACTAAATAATGGTTGCTATTTACTTGTTCCTTATTTTTATTCCTCATCCTTGTTTTTATATAAAAATTGTAATAGATATTTCATATTTTGAAGAGTTTAGCATTTCTGTCAATTCACAATTCTGCTTGAAGGAAAGAAGCTCCTGAATTGGCCTCACCATTTTGAGGTAAACTTGTCAAAGTCATTGGAGCATTTGTGCAAGATTTTTTGCAAAGTGTGAGTATAGCAGTATGCCTACCTGTGTTGAAGTACTACTTCATTTTCAAACATTAATGATTTTGGGTGTGTGTAAGCTTCTGTTATATGCCATTGCAAAGCCATATTTTGGTAATATTTTCTACTTATTAAATATCACAAGACACAAGATAGACACCGGACCTTTCTATGCCATCTCCTTGAACAAATACTGTTCAAAAACAGCAACCACAGCCTATAGGCAACTTACATAAACTGTAAACAAGAAAAAATTTATTTAAGTTGCATTTTATACAACTTTAATGCATGGAAAAATCAGTGCTTCACTGTGAAAACAGCTCTAAAAATATGTTTTCAGCTACTGACTTAGTTGTTCTATATCAAAGGGGGAAAATAACCAAAGCAAGAGAGGAAATGATAAATTTCATAAACATAAGAGGAAGAATGAACACTTTTCCTTGTGAATTTTATCCAGACTGGTGTGTGTATGTCTAAGCTACGTATAGGGTATTTAAAGTATAGTTGTGGAAAAAAAAAAAAGTATAGTTGTGGAAACATTTCATTAGATGCTAAGCCAAGTGAAAACAGTGAACATCGGAAAGTACATGAAAAGCTGTGATTATTATCGTTCAGGTAACAGTGTAGTTACACACTTCTTGGGATCCTCAGCCATCGCATTTAATATCACAAACAGTGCTTCTTCTCCATATCATCCAGTTAAGAAAAATGCGTGTCCAACAGGAATTAGTACACAGAATTTTAAAACTCTCTCTTGAAAGTGAGTTCAATTGCAGGCAGGGCTTCACACATCCGAGTTAATTCGTAATGATTCCACTAAGTGCTGATGTGAAAGAAGGCTTTGGTGACCACTAGTGCTTTCTTTTTCCCCAGTGGCTCTCTACAAATCATCTCATATACCACAGCACAAGGCTAGAAGCTAAAACAATGAATACACCAGTAATTTCTTTTTGACAATGATTTGACACCAGGCTGATGGGGTAGCTAACTGTGTGACCTCTAGACTGTTAGCTCTGCTAAAAGAGGTTCACTTGAAACACTCAAGGGGTTATGGATTCCTGCTAATAGCAGCAATAGAATGGATGATAAAATTATGGCCGGGTAGAAATGCTTTCTCAATTAATTTCTCATCATGTTAAGGCCATTATCATTGGATGTCATCTAGCGAAATGGAGTGCGAGTCTCTTGTACCTCTGAAAGTTCCGGTTAGGGCAACGTACAAGAGTGTATAATAGCTATCCAGATGTGTGGAGCTGTTTACTTCCCCAGAAAGCTTCCGTACTTCTGGTCGACCTGCACTGACAACTGAATTTGAGTTAAGTTATATATGTGGGAGGGCTTAGAAATGTACAGGTCTGGGCAGAATGGGCAAACTACTTCAATGAGAAAAGTTTACAAAACTCAAATGCAAAAAAACAATTAATTTCTGGCCAAAGCAGCAATATATATATATATATGATAACAAGTGTACATTCTCATGGGTTTAAGAGTGTGGCTATGTAGACTGCTGGATTCTGATGAGCAATGTAAACAGAGGAGGAATATCCTTTATCATTAGATCATCTTCACTTAGGGTAACTACTCTGTAGGTAGTGCTACTCAGGGCAATACCTTACTTCCATGATTATATGTTAAATCACTCTCTAAAAAAATCATGAGGACCGAAAGAGTTTCCTTAACTTTAGCTGGCAAATGAGAGATATTGCAAACAAACAAGTATGTCATGTTGTACATATACATGTATGGGGATATATTATATTATATTATATTATATTATATATAGTATACATCCTAAAAAGTGGAAAAGGAGGCTGATTAAAGAACTAGTTTAAGCATTTAGGTATACAATAATTTTTATCGAACTGGTAAATTTTTATAAAATTCAACAGAAACAAAACTTATTACAATCTAAATTATAAATTATTTCCCCTATTAGCCTGACTTTTTGTCACTATTCTTGTTACATAACAATGCAAGTATTTGAGTATTACCTAAAATTGTATTTGGTGGTGGGCATTAAGCATTCAAGCATTATACTGTATGCCCAATCAAGAAATGATTTAAATCACTCTTCATGTAGATCAGGTTTCATTTAAATTTCAAGCAATACTCATTCACAGAAGAAACTTTATTTTAAAAAAAGAGTAAGGAAAAAATAAAAATCTCAGAAATAATGTTTGAATTATGGAAAAATGGTACAAAAACTCTTGGCAGGTAATTTAATTTAGCTCTTCACGGCATGGCCTTGATCCAATGCAAGCCATATTTTGATTCTTCTCTTTCTTTTTATTGCACTATTCTACATGTTTAGCATTCTTTCACATCCCTGGAGAGATGATTATGAAATCTAATAACACTCCCTAGGAGACACTAATTATGATGCTAACTCTGTATTTTCATTTCTTACATTGGTATGCACACACACACACACACATCACACCACACAACTCTACTACTTGATATAAATATGGATGTCTGACTGCTTTGTGTATATGCATTTCACTCAATTTTAGTTGGTATTTTCATTGTAATAATTTTCTTTTCTGCTTCCATATTTTCAGTAAAAATCTTCTTAGTGCAAAAATGTTTGGCTCTGAAAGAGAACTTATAGAGAATTTAAACAAATCTCAGCACATCCACTAAACACCCATATCTCAAGAAAACAGAGTGACTTGGTTCATGTTATTTGAGCTTTCAGTAACAAAATGGGATTATGTAAGTAGGTATCCTTGATACATAGTTCCGTATTTGAATGCAGGTATTCATCTGGCCTTAATCCACTGATAATGATATGCAATATTATATTAATGTGTATATTCAATGAATTCATATGTATAGGAGTCAAAATTTTTTTTATATGTTTGTTTTTACATTAAGTAAAGTGCACCTTGTATTGTAAGTCCTCTCATTAAATAGCTAGTTAATTTTTAAAAATTTCTTACAGGAACAGCAGTAGCAATATAGACCTGACTCTGGAACAATAGAAGTTTAGATAATAGGGCTGTGTGTGTGTGTGTGTGTGTGTGTGTGTGTGTCTGTGTGTGTGTTAATATAAGACCTGTAAAATGAGGAGAGAATTACAGTGAAAAAATTATGATGAAACTTAGGACTGCATGCATTTGGATCCAATAGTATTATGTTCGAACCCTGTCTCTGTTACTTACTAATTATGAAACATTGAGCAAGCTACCGAAAGTCTCTGTATCTTGGCTAAATCATCTGTAAAACTGAAATAATGATTCCTAATGTGATAAATTCCATTATTCATCTAATTATCATCCTTTCCTCTCCAGTGTGGAGTAAAATATATTTCCCTCACCTTCTGACTCTGGGATGGTTTTATCATTTGTTGAGGCCTCTAATGCTTCAAGACTTCCTTCAGTAAGATAACTCAGATACAGCGGACCCTTGACTTATGAACTCGACCAGTTCCCAAGGGCTGGTTGTAACTCAAGCTGGTGGTAATTCAAGACCACTGAGATCTGGATGTTTACCTGGGTACATGCAATAGACAACAAGAGGCAGATGAATCTTCTACTAACCTTCTACTAACTCAGTAACCCAAGTGGTCATATGTCAGGCTGGTTGTAATTTAAGGGTCCACTATATATGGAACCAAAGAAAATGGCAAGGCCTTTGAATGTATGAAGTGGATGAGATGGAGTGGAGAGGTGGTTGAGAAAGTTCTGGAAATAAAACATTGGAGGTTATATAGACAAGGAAAAGGAGCCTGTACCTCAGGAAGATCTAATGAATATTAATTATTTCACTTGCAGTCACATGTTTGGGTTATCATTTTCTGTCCTCTTGTTACATTGTTTTGAATTAACTCACATCCCATGTCTTTCTCCTTTCCTTCTCAACTTAGTTTTTCCTTTTGCGTTTGTTGGAAAAACCCCCATCTTTTCTTTGATTGATTTTCTTGGTTTTCTTCCAGGAGGAATCAAATTTTATCTCCTGCTGTTATTGCCAATTATCTTATTACAGTTTCCTTTCAAACTTTTTCTAATATATTCTTTCTGAAACCACTTTCAATTATTTTGTTTTTTTTTCCTTATTCTATCTACTTTCTGGGTGAGCATGTTTAGTGAAGCACAGCTATGATATGTCATGGCAATTGTCATTTTCTTCCAGCTGCTCATTTCCAGGGAGTAATTAATATATTGTGCCTCTGACACATAAAGACTATTTTGGTTAAAGAAATCAATTAAAATTCTTTTATGTAAAAAGAAACCTTTAGATATTGTTACGTAGCCATTGTGGTCACATGTTAACAGGAAGAAGGGATCACATTTATATATGAATAATCAAACAAGATCTAGAACAGAAATGTTGCTCTCTGAATACAGACGCAAGATTTCTTTCACTTCATTTTAAATAAGACCTCAATGGTACACAAATGAATATTTTCCTTCTATTGGATTTCTAACTTCACATATATATATATATATATTTATAAATAATGTACCTATAACGATATGTATTTATTCATAACATTTTAGAATTGGAAGTAGTAGGAAGAAAAAGTAAACAGTAAATAGATTGTTTAGCATCATAAAGAAAATGTATTGTCAAAATTCAATGCCAGTACCAAAATCTGCGACTTTAAGATTGTAAATTCGTGGTGATAAATACTGAAAAAGTCACAATAAAACGTATGCATGCATTTCCATCATATTCTGTATGTTATTTATGATGTTAGTTATTCACGACAACTTCTCGGGCCAAAGGGTGCTGGGACTAAGCATAACCTCTGGGTAAACGTGCAAGGTGTTGGCGTAGGCTCCTCCTCAGTGAGCGATTGCCCCAGTCGGGTGTGCCTCAGCAAGGTCTGCAGGGCTCAAGAGGAGCGAAGGCGCAGGGAGGTGGAGCGGCCCGTGGCTCACGCTGGCCTGCTGGAGCGGGAACAGCTCCTTGCCTCTTCTGCAGCCTTTCACGCTCTGAATCACCAACTGCCCTGACCTTTCAGCTTCCCCGTGGAGACCTCGAGACACCCCGCCCTTCCCTCACGTTGGAGCCTGTTATCTAGCCATCCATCCCCTCAGTTCTGCTTCTCTCGAGAAGCCTTGTACCATAGTTTAACATATTTTAATTTACTTCACCGTATTTTTCTGCCTGAGCCTGTTTCTCCTGTTGGGAAAGAAAGGGCAAATGATTATTTAGATGCCTCACAGCATCGTGACACCTGGGATATGCAGCCGTGTGAACCGGCATAGTGCATGCTCAGGAGAGTATCTTATCTCTACTGCTGCGATGTTTGTGAGACAGAACCCACCACAGACGTTCATGGAGCCAAAGTGAGTCATGATAGGCAGTCATCTAGGATAACAGAAACACTGCTCTGTGACCCCCTGTGTTATCTTGGTTAATGAGTGTGTAAGGAATCTGCTTCATGAGAAAGAAACAGAAAAAAGTTTCTGACAGGATATGTACCAATTTTAATCTATCACAATTTCAGCCCTAAAGCAGCTTTGTTTTAATACTATGTTCATACTAAATGCACTTTCCAACACTGTAAAAAGAAGGAAGAATGGAGGGATGTGCTTGAATATGTTAGCACTTTTGGTTTCTCTAACAACTTTGAAAAAAGAAGAATGACAGAAGTCGGTGATCCACCCCATTTTGTGGACAGCGTAATGAAAGCGTATCATTTTTAATGATTTTTCCTTTTGTATGCATGTCATTGTCACCTTAGTCCCTGAAGTTTTCAGGAGCAAGAAGACGGTGCTGGGTACGCTAGAAAGTTTTCTCGAAGAGCAAAGTGAAACTAAAGCGTGCTGGGGTCAGTTTGTCGATAGCTCACATAACAACTTTCACCAGTTTGAAGAATATAAGCAGGTCAAATGGGATCTAGAAATAAATACATGTTGAACAGTTCTATTTTGTCTTCCTCTTCTTGTCTTTGCTAACGGGGACACTTGTGAGGTTATGCCGTAATAGGAAAATTATATTTAAATTAGAGGCTCCAACGAGACAAAGAGAAAAAAGGAAAAAGATTACAAATGAGTGAGGTTGCAAAATAGGTTGAGTTTTCTCCTATTTGGATAAATCAGTTTAAAAATTCTTCAGTTACAAAATAATCCACAACTCCACACTGCACCTTAGAGTTGTGTATGTAGAGATATAGAAGTGAGGTGGGTGAAGAATGAAGCTAGGTCTACAAAGAAATAATCCCCAATTGCACAGCTGCAGCAGGCCTGATGTGTGGTGGATAATCAAGTTGAAGAGCTGAACACACAGGATTATTGATTTATGGAGTAGAGGGATTTTGATTTCTCTGACTTAGATTTCTTCATACATTATTGAAAAGGTCAAAGGTGTGCATTTTTACAACTATTGCATCAGCTTTTCAGTTCTCTGGGGATAAACGTAAAGTTTCCCATCCAGCTACTACTGGTCTCGTCTCTGGCATTTGTTGGAGGAGAAAATACATACGTGTAGAGAGCAGATGTTCTTGTACAAGGCCATGTTCCTTTATCAGGTCATTCAGCAATAATGAAACCAAATTCACATATTGCAGTGGGTCTTCGCTGAAGAAAAGTACTTGCTTAACCTGTAATTTCTTCACACTAAACTGCTGTGTAGTTTTTAAAAAAATATCACAACTGTTCAGGAATATTGAGGTTGGTAAACCATGAATAAAAACATTTCCCCTTCCTTCTGATTCAGGCTAGTCAACTTACACATGCTCATTATGTTTTAAGTCTACATCCTTTCTTTTTCTTTTTTTTCCCTCTAAATTTATTTTATTTAGAGAAGTGTTTGACATTGGTAGCTTCATTATTTCAAATCATGTGTATATATGAATTACATGTATATAATTTTAGATCCAGATGTTGGACATGAACTCTTTGATCCCCTCTTGGGCTTCTATTAATATTACTCTAATGAATAATTAATAACAGAATCTTATTAAAGAAAATATTCTTGGTTTCCTCAGAGATCTTATTTTTTCAGCATGTATAAAGTACTTCCATGTTAGCAAATGTATTTTAGGATAGAATATAAATTACCTCCACATTAGTAATTTGTGATTTGTTTAGAGATGAAAAGTAGATGACTCTTAATTTGTTGAGCATATATTTAAAGGAATGTTTAGATTTACTTTTACGTTAACTGGAATAGTTGCTACAACCCAGTCACCACCAGACAAGGCCAAATAGTGATTTTATGCTCTTAAAAAATTACAGGACCTTTGTTAACTGGATTTGCATCCTTCTTAATTTTTAATGTCTGTATAAGTTGATTTACATACAATTCTGAACAAAATTATGACTTAGGTATCAAATATGATCTCTTCATTACTAAGAACATATAGTTACTTATCTTCTAAACATTTATTTTGTCTCTTTGCTTTTTTGTTTCAGGAGGAAGTGGGGTATTAGAACAGCAAATAATAATCAAAATTTATGGGAAGCTGGAAATTATTAAAACAATCTTGGTTTATTGTCTTTGTCTTCACTTTTTAGGATTAGGGGATTGAAATATTTACTGGTTACTTCAAATTTTATACATGAGGATTAATATACAGTTGCTAAAACACATTTGCATTTTAATTCTCTAAGTGGATATTTGCTTGCTTGAACAAGTTATTTATCCTAAGGAAAGTTGCTGCAAAAATAAATTTTAAAAAAGCCAATAGAACAAATAAAACTGGCCTTAAGTTTTCTTATCCGTATAATGGGATATATCTGTATAATAATATTTAGAACTTAAAAATTTAAATAAGAATACTCTTTGCTGCACAATATTGGCTTTTGGGTTTCTTTTTCTATTGAATGGTAAAACGAAGAGCAAATGAGACACATTCACAAGAGTAGATGTCAAATATTTAGAAGCATAAATTCACAAGACAGTGTGAGATCTCAGGGCAAAAGTAGAACTAAATCCTGTCCTCAGTGTCCTTATACAACACCTGTGCCACAGTGCCAGCGCTATTTCTTATCCTGAGCCGGACCTCAAGGTTTCCTAGGCTTTTCTGACACTAATGGGTCATGAGGAAGCCCCACTGGGAGACTCTCTGTGTCTGGAAACCTGCCAGTGAGCCTGAAAGACCCCCTGGGAACCCAGTTGGGAAAGGCAGCATGGTAATGGTTCCACTTCTCCATTTTCCTGGGGCACTGGAAGTGTGACAAGCAGTCTCTTATGTCCCTTCTCACACAACCCTTCCCCTTCCCCTGCAGAAATCCCAGAGTCATTCTTCCCCTTGGTTCTTCCTTCTGTTCCTCACTCACTTGATCTAACATAAGGAATTAGTGCTCTTATGCCTCCTATTCCAGTTTTGGAATCCCATAACAACTGAACAGAAGAAAAGGTTTTCTCTTCAAATTCTTGTTCCTTGAATTTTTCTAGGTAACATATATGAAGTTCAGAAAATTGCAAACTTTGGCATTAATGGTGAAGTAGATGCTTAGGATTTCTACTCTAATTTTATTTAAAGAAAAATTCTTAATGGTACTTATTACTTTACAATAAAATAAAAATATATTTTCAAATGCCTCTTAATTTTCTTATTTGTATTTTTTCACTTATTGTCTGCAACCTAAAGTGTCTGGTTTTGTTTTGAGATGCTGTCTTGTTAAATATGAGTGCTCATGATTGAGGCAATGGATACCACCAAGAACTATGATTTCCAGGAAAGCCACGGCTGTATTAGTTGAACACAAATATTCAGTTCTGTTTCATCTTTGTGCAGACTGAACTTGTTCACAGTAAACTATCATAAAGCCACAGATCACTGTCAAATACTTTGAAATGAATGAAACGTATCAATCTGTCTAGTTCAACAAATAATTTTTTAAACATTGGTTTTAGAATGATTTGCCATTTTTAAAATTTCAAATGGACTTCATCAAATAGGAACATTTTATAAAACACTTTCACCAAGCATAAACATAATTATGTGTGTAGGACTGTCCAATTAATTTCAAAGTGTCACTAAAGTAGTCTTTTATCTTTTACGGGTAGTGTAATTCCTATAGGTTAAAGTTTAAAAGATATGCATAAAATACAACAATTAAAGATCTGATTTACAAATAATACTCTCATTTAAAAGATAACTGTAGAATGACAGATTCTCTCTGACTTATGTGAGTGATAGTTTAATCATTTTCCTCTTAGAAAGTAGCAGAATGAACCTTGTCAACTCACTGACCTTTGTAAGTTTTGGGATCACAGAAAATTAAAAGTACGAAAGTAGAAATTCATTGTTTTGATCCCTTCCTTTCTATCCCTCTGTTTTCTGTCAGGAAATAGATAACAATAGCACACAACTTCAGAGTATATCACAACTCTTCTACTCTTCATCAAAATGTAAAATCAGAATTATCGCTGCTTAAAAACCTAATGGTTGAAAAGAAAAATGCTTCTACCAAAATCAGATTTTCCTGAAAACACACTGAATGCAGATCACTAGAGCCAAATACACTAAGCTAATATTCACAAACACTGAATGATTTAATTGACTCGGCTTAAAAACAACTAATTAATAGAAGATCAGAAAATACAATCAACTAGGAGTCAAACATCTGTATTCATACTTCAAAAGTTTCAACTAAAAGTATGTTTAACAGTTTTCATGGCACTTTGTACCTAAGGGCTCTTTGAGCCTTTGTCCACATTTAACTTAATTTCTGCATAGGGAAAATTATTATTAATCTTTACTTTCTTGTGCCTTTTCTAATAGAATACTTCAGGCTTTTCTTTATGGAGAAAACTTCAATGTTAATCCTCATGGCAAGGCCTTGAGACTAGAAAAACGCAAATTAAGAGCCAAACTTATTTATAAAGTGGTTTATGCAATCTACATTTAGTTTATTAAGCAATGAGTCACAGATACTGGTTTACTTTATACACATTGTTAAGCACATTTTACATCTCTTTATTTTTATGCAATCACTATATAATTATAAAATTATTATGTTATAAAACTATTATATCAATAAAAAGTAGCACAAGAAATTTTAGGATGAGTCATATGAATTTGTCCTCTGATGAAGAAAAATGATTGAATAACTACAGTTTTTGTATGTTATTTAAGATAATACAAATATTTTGCCAATTATACACTGCTTTCTATCTTATAAAATTTTTTTGAGTAGGCATTTTCTCATTTAATAAAGATATAATTTATGAACTTAGTATCTACAGATAAACTTTGAATCAATGCAAAATAGTCTCCCTACATTAAACCTATGATACATGCACACACACACACACACACATGCACACAAAACTGTGCTCGGAACAGTTATCAGCTTATTCTTCAAATGTGAATTTGTTTCAGTGTCATTGATACATTGGAGAATAATGTAAGCATAATGCGAATTCCCCACCTCCCCTGGCGAACACAGAATTCTTTGTCCAGGGACCAAAGCTACACAGCACGCGTAGACCACACACAGACATATCCCGAAGCTTCTGTCCGCCACACTGGATGTTACAATTTTCCTTTCAACCTTGCATAAATCTTCCTTTGCCACCACTTCACAGTGACATACAAACCAAATCACTGCATCCCTTCCAACAGCTACCAAAGCAAACTTCAAGTGTGTTTCATAA
This sequence comes from Heterocephalus glaber, assembly GCF_000247695.1. The sequence goes on along the minus strand of NW_004624854.1, from coordinate 3,833,486 downwards.
TACAATGCCATATTTGTCATGGCTTATGTGTGTTGCTCAGACACTTAAGTATAAAATTGTGCTACAGTTTTTATGATTTTATGTCTCACCTTTTGTTTCTCTATGTTTTACTGATGACATTTTTTAGAGTTGTGTCCTCACCCATTTCCCCCATAAAGCCTGCTATTTTTATTGTTTGTTTGTTTTTTTTTCTAAGAGAGAGTTTGAGGGAAATGTACATCCTGTGAAACAGAACTAGCTGTATTCTATTTATGACTCAGGAGGATAGAGAAGGACTTGTTGAGTTTCACTTACCTGTCAAGCAGAGTTTTAAAATCAGATATTTTAATTTCAAAACAGAGTTATTTTTGCCTACTGTACCTTGGTGGTATTTTTATCAAAGGAGGAACAGAGCTAATAAGTGTCATTGACTCCACTTATTGTCTTTTGTAAAATGGTATTCATAGCCCCCTCTAATGTTTTCTTAATATCATCCATGAGTTAGACTTTCTTTCTTGTTTAAATTTAGAAGTATATATTTATTTTCAGAACCAAGACTGGTACAAATATAATATTGTTGAATATTATTTTACTGTGGTTTGGAGAACATCCTCAAGTGTCCACTTGAATTATATTAGCAATGTATTTGGTTTGCTTGTTTTTAATATAGACCATCACTGGTTTTAGAAATCAGATAGCACAGGTTGAGAAGATGGCAGAGATAGCAGTCTAACTCCGTTTCCGGACCTTTGGCTGTATGAATCCTGCATCGCCCTTCCTCCTTGCCTACCTCGGACGATCCTGTGAGAAAGGTGAGGAGCTCCCTCCCTTGGCACAACTTGGGAGTTCAAACTGTTTTTGGTGGGGACGCAGGAAACTTCATTCCAACACAAAACCGTAAGGTGACCTTGAAGAAAGCAGATCAGCTCCTGACTTCTTAAAGTGCTCTCTGGCCTTCCGTGACCCTTGCCCTGGTTTCCTCAGAGAGCCTCATGGGAAGAGTAATAGCCTCAAACATTCCTGGAGGTCTCCTGCCTCCATCAGTTTCAACACCCCGGACTCCTGGGAATGGGTCCCAGCCTCACCTCTGAAGGGTGAGGAGGCCAACATGAAACCTTCCTAGCTATTCTTTTTCCATCTCTTTGGAAGGTTTCTCAGAACTAATTCACCACTAGATACTTAAGTATGACTTCAGTGTCACACACTGTTTTGTTTTAATGGAAGAAAGTAGATTTTGATTAAAAGTGGAAAAAGATAAATGGAAGAAAATGATTTATTGTGAAAGCCACACCCTATGCTAACTCATATATTAATATTTTAATTTTAGAAAATAAGTCAACTTGCCTTGTTTTACAGCTCCCATAAATATAAGGAAACATATCTTTAATTGGTTTGTGTGTACTAAAGATATCCATAGAGAAAAATTCTGATACCTCACACCCACGATGAATTTATAGATACATTTCACCGACCTCAACTAGAGGATAGATCCCTGTGTGATCACTCGAGGATAAATAGCCACAGAGTTCTTCTCCAAGGAGCAAGACAAGACCTGGTACACACATGAAACTTACACATCTAGACTTATGGAAAAAATTATAATTTACAGAGGACATTTGGATATCAGAAAGAGTAAATGGAGAGAAGTAACTTAAGTCTTTTAGGAACTTAGGGTGGTCTAATTCCATATAGATGATTCACTTAGAAACAAGGAGTGCTTTACATCCACAGGTTGACTTGCAGTTTGGGCGAGATGATTGTGCACTCATGGTAATTATAAAACCAGTGAGGCACATGCCAGGTTGTGGGCAAGAAATTGCTATCAACTTACACTGAACAAGGAGGTTTGTACCTGCAGAATAATAAATAACGACCTAGGCATTTTCCAGAGATCAAAGTATTTTCATAGCTTCTCTGTGAACTCCAAAGGTAAGCTGAGGTTAAGTATGGATATACCTAGGGTGAAGAGGGAGGGTAAGCAAAAAGATTTAAAAAGTGTCACATATGTGTATAAAACACTCACAATGTAAACTTTACAGGTCATAAACATGAGCTCAAATTAATTATAACAATGGGAATGAAAATCGGGAGCAAGGATTTAGAGAAGGAGGAGGAGGTGAGTGGGAAGTGGAAGGGGATTAAAAATTAATCAAACCCGTGTATACACATCACCTAGTCCCTAAGATGAATGCAACTTCATGAACTGCATACATGTACTTATAAAGCAAGAAGGCTATGCCTTGGTAGCTCTGAGGCTGCCCGAGATTCAGGTACTGTATATGAAAATGATTTTGAACCCTCTCAATAGTTTACAACATTGCTTTTATTCCAAGTAAACCTTTGTTTTAGGAAAACAGAGTCCTGTATCCACAAGGTTGATATATGTGAGAAAACCTCTTTAAGCCTCAATGTATTCTTAACATTTAAAATAAAACAGAATGAATACATGCACCTGTCAGCATTTGAGGTCATCTTAATGTGAACTGCCTCCAACACAAATCAAATAGTACAAATCACCCCTCAAAGTTTTCATCCAAGGTTGCCTTTTTTGAAACTGAATTCTTTTCCAGTTGATGAATATTTCTCACAATAATAATTTGTTTTTACTTTGTTTCATTTCACAGTAAACTACTTGGAAAGAGTGGTGCTCTAACTTTTGACAGATATTTGGACCAGACATGAGCTTCAGTTGGGGGCTGGGAAGCCAAAAATGAGTATGTGAGAAATGATCATTTTTCATTTTTCACTTGTTTAATCAAAATAATGCCTTCTTTATTTTACAAAAGGGGAAAATCATGGATGTGCCTCTCTTTTTATTTTTAAATTCAGAGTTAGTCTTTAAGACTAGAATAAAAAGATGTTTTATGTCTTGGTTTTCCTTAAAAGTAAATCTAACTCATTCCTTGGAATAAAGAGATACTTGATAGAAAGGCTATGGACTCGATTACATTTTCATGGTATTTCCGCATGGTTGTCTCTTACTCACCCCTGTTTGGAAACATTATGAAATAAGTTGAAGAGGATTGAAAACATTACTGGATACTTTAAATGGAAAATAAGATGCTGTCTAATGTCCCCTTCCTATTCTTTGTTGTCTCTGCATCTTTCATTATCCCTGAGCTGTACCACTTTATAAAATGAGACGAATGATATCAATGCAAGTTATACTTGTCCCTAGACATGCAAATTAATTTTGTCTCGTCAAGTACAATTGATTTTCTTTCTTCCATGTAGAAGACGTATGCTTTGCAACCACCAAATGAATTCATTCCAGTAGTCTTAATTGCCTGTGTATGTGTCTGGTCATCTGAGTGCTCCTCTGAACTGTTCTAACATCATGCTAGTGTGGTCATTAATTATATGTTAGACTCTGGCTTATGTTCATTTTCTATTTATATAAGAGTTCTGAGTTTTTACCTTTTTAATAATATTGTTTAGCATGTTGTATTAGGAGAAAGAGTGGGCCTGGTTCTTCTTCAGTAGCTCTCAGCTCAGCAACACCATGAATTATTTCATTACTCTACACATTCAGGGACATGTGACCATCTTCAGCTTTGTCCTTCCATTTCCTTCTTCTCTGCCTACAAATATATTTCTCTTCCCTTAACAAGAGCTCCTATTCAGATGCTTCAGCTCTGAATGGATGCTCTCTCCACTTTGCTGGCACACATTGATGTCATGACATTCTACTTTAAAAAGATCTTTCAATGAGCAATATTTCAGATAGACATTTTCAATCAATTTTCATGCCCCAGATATCTACTTTATAAATATCTTTTCAGATATTTATATATTATATATTATTCCAACACTACTCTAACTTAAATGTGGAAAAAAATCTAGAGTTGGTCAATTCTGGACAATGACTTGCTTATCCATTACTTCATGGAGATCATGGAGCATCAGAACAAAACCCAGGTGGCTGAATGTACTTATCATCACTGTGGACTACACAGAAATAACCTTTATTTGATTACTTTGACAGAAGCCAGCCTAACAACACACAGAAAGCAGAGAATTGCTGTCTTCATTCTGCTGGGCTCTGAGGACTAACTGAACGCATTATCTCCTAAGAAGTACACAGAAGGCCCCAATTACCCCATTGCTTAAAATTTCCACGGAACTTTACTGTGGGTCTTTCTAAAATGGGAAAATTTTTTTTAAGGGATTGAGTAATTTTCTTTCTAAAATAACCCCACGTTTTAATTACTCAGAATATTATAACTAATTATCGCTAGATCTCTGCTGCTAATGGGTCAGAATCTTCAGCTAGAGAATAGATCAGAATTTCCAAGTTTATATTTTTGATCTCATATGGAAGAGAAGAAGCAAGAAAGAGTGGGTACTTATTTATTGTTAGTAATTAGTAAATTATTACATAATCTTGTTTAGTTTTGGTCAAAATTTTATGGAAAACAATGCGGCTGTCTGCACTTTGTCTTCAATACCTATGAAATTCCTGGAATGTTGGTTTTTTTAAAAAAATGACATTTTACAAATATTTTTTCTTATTGCCCTTTAGTTATGAAATTGGATATTGGACATTGATGATCCCCTGTATTTGCTGAACTAACAGGACTACTCACCAGCTAAATGTGGCCATTACATTAATGTGAAAATAAATTGTACTCTTTATGTCTTTCCATAAATAATGTCTATCAAAGGATGAATGGATTAAAAAATGTGGTATTTATACACAATGAAATAACACTCTGCCATAAAGAAGGATAAGCTTGAGTCGCTTGTGGGAAAATGGAGGCACCTTGAGAGCATAACGTTAAGTGAAATTAGACACACAAGCTTTAATATCAGATATTTCTTCTTATTTCAGAAACCCAAAACACAATGAAAGCCAAAGTGAAAGACAGATAATGGGAAAAAGAGAAATAGATTTTTTGCAAAAGAGAAGGGGTCCAAGAGGTGGAGGGAAAGGGGAGGGTATGAAAATAAGAATTCAAGTGTGTGATGCTCAGGGACTATGAAAGCACATGAAAAGAGGTCATGAAAAACGAATTAAGGAGCATTGTGTACAAGTAGCAACTCCCCGTGAAGAATGCAATCATAATGCACTGCAGACTTGTACTAATTAGAAAGTAAAAACTGAAAAAAAATTTCATTACTCTACTTTTGGGGATTTTGCCTGTGGGGAATAATTGTTCTGGGCTTCTGCGATCGGACAGCATAGTGGATGACCATGTAACTATGGAGACCAGCCCGGGAGTGAAATAATCCATCTGAGATTCAGAAGTGTGGGCTCTGGCTCAGCTGCAGCTCTTTCCGTCTAAGACCTTAAAGGACCCTGGGCCTCCTCATTCCTAAATAGTTCAGAAAGTGGACAATAATTATGATAATTATGAAACCAATTTGACCTCATGACCTCACCATTGAAATGGAACAGCACCAATAATTCATTGCCTATATCCAAGTGGAAAACTTCTTTTATACCAATTTTATGAAAAATTGTGAGTCAAAATTCTAGAAAAGGGTCAAAAAAATGAAGAAAATATTTCCTTGTGTTTATTTTGGTAGTTGGGGCTGGAGAGAGATCTGATTTCATTAGCCATATTTCTCATATCAAGGTGCATTATTTTCATTGCTTTAGACAAAGACTGTCTTGAGAGCTGAACATATAATCTTGTTTCCTTCATAATCATTCCCAGTAGCCACTCCCTTCCCATCTCATAGGCAGAAATTCCCATATAAATACCGTATGTTTGTTTTGGTTCATGAGCTTGAAAAGTGTATAACATTTGTTTCAATATGTAATTAACACAAGTAGTATAGTATCATTCTATTTGTAGCTATGTATGATTATTCCATATAAATGCATGTCTTTTGGATCTATATGTTGTTTTGTGTATTTTGGGGCCCTATAATTTGGCTATGGTTTGGGCTGCAGCCACCATATAATGTGTGTCTGCTCCTCCAGAAATGGGTACCTGGATACTTTTCATTTCTCTGTTTCCATGAACATCACTGTAATGAACGCCCTCAGATTTGTCCCTTACAAATGGGCACAGTAATTTCTTTGAGATAGAAAGTCAGAAAAGAGTTGGTGCCTAGGATGCGTCCCTTTGCTTTGTCTACTCCAGTCTCATTAATTGGATGTGAAGATTCTTAAGTTTGTGTTTCCATCAATGCTTGATATCATCTAGCTTGCTAATGATAGACAGCCTGATAGGTTTAAATGGATGTATTCTTATTTTATTTGGCATTTCTCTGACTATTAACACACTTTAGTATTTCTTTATATGTTGCTTTGCTTTTTGAACTGCATGTCTGAAGATTTAGCTTGTTGATTTGGAGTTGTAATGTACCTTTTCCACATGTAACCCCTTGTTGGTTTGGACATTGCAAATGTCTTCTCCCAATAAAACATTGTCTTTTATTATTTATTTATTTATGTATTTATGTATTTATTTATTTATTTATTTATTGGTACCAGGGTTGGAACTTGGGTCCTTGTGCTTGCGCAGCAGGTGGTGAAACCACTGAGCCAAATCCCCGGCTCCCAATATAACATTGTCTTTTAAAGGCTTCCAGGTCACTCTCTTTATTCCACAAATCCATCTAGTAATGCGTGAGGGCTACACTATTGAAAGCAACTGGGATAACTTGTACATGAACATGGTGAAGAGGAAAAGAAAATCCAAGAAACATGCTGACCACCTCTTAATGGGCCAGAGTTATTACCCCACGTCACTAGGCTGAAGCAGCCCAGCTGAGAGCCTTGGACCAAAAGGACTGTGACCCTAAACCTTTAATTTTGGGATGCAGTTAATTTCATCAAATTGTTTCTTAGTGTTTTTGAAGTTCTTTTATACTCCTGATTTGAAAAATATTCTCCTACACTTTTGTATATCTGCTTTATATTTTTATCTGTACAATTTAAACATGAAATCTATGTAGAATGTGTTTCTCTAGTGAATGGGTTTGCATTTGCACAGTGATCCATTAAACAGTGTCCCCTTCCCTTCAATTGATGTTGTTCCCTTTAGTATATGTGATGTTTCCATAAAGGCACCGAAGTGGGTTTCTTATTTGCTCTGAAATTTTTGCTTTCTTCTCTTGATATTCAGTCTTTGCCTTCCAGGACCTGATAAGGCATGCTACAAATTTGTTTCCAAAAATACATGTAGTTTGCTAACAAAATTCAGATCATACGAAGACTTGAATAAAAACCCCTCTGAGTAATTGTGCATTACAAATTGGACAAATTGGAGGCTCTGACTGTATCTTAATACTTCATAAACTTTCTATTTTTCATCAAAACTTAAAACTATTGTCAAAGGATGCCTTGTTCACCCTCGGCAACTTTTCAGCTTTGCCTCCATTAGACGGGAACTCCTCGAACGGCTTCAGTTCGGAGTTGTTTTCAGTCACCTGTAAAGAAAGTGCACACATTGAATTATTAATAAATTGGACCTGTTAATAAATTAATAAATGTTATTAATAAAGCACACCATTAAATAGAACAGAAGAAACCGGAAATGAATCAGTCATACTTCCCTGGCTCTTGTTCCTCCAAAACAGTGGCCAAGATCATCTCAGAGTCAGAGAGGACATGTCCAGGGGAGTGGATCAGCTTACTCTGCTTTCTTTCTGGGCTCTGCTCCCCTTTCCAGCACAGCATCCATTGCAGCAGGACAGGTTTTATAGGCTGCTTCTTTCACTATTTATAGAGGTGTGGTGCCTGGAGCATTTCATGATCATTTTTATTTGCACCAGTCAACCCTCATTAGCCTACTTTCCTAGGACAATGGAATTATAAAATCACTATGTCCGTCTGCCCCATACTTTCCCTCTAATAACTTCTGATCCCAGAGGCTAATTTCAACCAGACCCGGCACAGTGGCCAAGGGCTGCTCATTTCTGTAAAAGCAATGCACTGCTGGAAAGTGAGACAGTGTAACCCCTAGTGAAAGTGTGCCCCCCTGTAACCTTGGCAAATGCAGGTGCCACCCAAAGGCCTGAAGTGTGTGAATCGATTAGACACAAATTCCCTGGATGAGTCTGGAAATAATCTCACTTCAGCTATGGGTGTGCAATTGAAAGAGTCTGTTTGAAATAGATTTCATACAATTCAGGTCCCAGAACCTGCTCACATAGTCATCCAGGAAAAGTATCTTTTATTAGTTAATAAATATAAAAAGCTTTCAAAGCACAATTTATGACTTATCTCAGTATTCTCATTAACCAGGATCATATATTGTCTTTTATTACTATTATTAGAGAGTAAAAGAGGGTATTTTTATGAAACATAATTCATTCAGTGTTATTTTTAACTATGTTGAAACTACTAATTTTAAAAATCAGTAGGATCATTCATTCCCTTCATAACTTCTTTCTATCATGTATTGCCTTCCTTTTCTACCATACTTTCTTAAAACATTCTTTTCTTCTTTGATTATGAGTCTATAATAAGTCTGTTTGAGAGACTTTAATCATATTTTCTTGTTCTTTTAAAGTTTATTGTGATGAGTCATGATTAACTCAATATTTTTAATATGCCTGAATTTCTGATTTCTGTTACTTGTTTTTTTTAATTTTTGCCATGTAACTACTTGAAAATTATATTTTCACACTCAATAATCATGTATCATCAATCAATAATTTTCCTGGGAGAGCAATGGAATTTTAACTATGTCCATTTTCTCTTGTACAAAAGCACCGGTCTTAAAAACCTGTATTTTTTAGGATAATAAGGATTGTCTTTCTTATTTGCTTTGTATGTGAGTTTGTAAATATACTTGCTCTGTAATTATCTTTTTGTTTGTGAAACATGATTTCAGCTGAATTAAGGTCTGCAGGAGCAAGCTCATTTCCTTTCCACCCAGACTGAAGTATTTTGGAGATGGATGCACTTTCATGTAGGAGTCGGGCTAACATACTGTGGGTTACCTACAAACAAAGGGTTCTGCCTGGGGAAACCTGATGGAGATACTGACCAGCTTTCAGAGTTTCAAAGTTATGAAATATGTCAGATGGCTAGAACAGCCTCCATCACAGCCTGGGGCCAAGATACATCACAAAACTTCAGACATAGAATTGGACAAGAGAGCAGGATGGACGGTCTGCCCACTGGGGACTGGGATCAGTGTGGAATTGCAGCTCCAGGCTATAGTGCTCCTCCATACTGGGACCTTCTGGGGCTGTGTGGTAGTACTAAAATCAATTTTACATGGAAGCTTACCGAGAGAAGTATCATTCCCTGCTTGGAAGAGCTACTGCGGTCTCCATATACAAGTCAGTCCTAGAAATGATGGAAACATCGGAAGAACACAGCCTGAGCTACTGAGGTTTGGTCCTTGGGAATCCACCAGGTAGTATTAGTATGCTGCTCCACCACCAGCAGCAAGGGACAAGAGTGTCACTTAAAAAACAATAACAAAAAGCAAAACAGCTTCTTTTATTTGTTTTCGATTTGGTCAATCTAAGGCTTCTCTGGCAGTTAGCCATAGTAATGTACAGTGGATTCTTGACTTACAAACTCAATTTGTTCCTGAGGGTCAGTGAAGGCTCAGGGTCCTCTACACAGCCTTCAAAGTCTCTCTCCTGTACACAGGTAGATCTCAGTGTCCTTAGAGAGACATTGGCCCAGGATTTCTCAGTTAATCCCACAGGAAAGGATGCTGTCATATTCCCTCCAGAACTCTTTAAGGGTGAAATCTGTATCTGAGACCATCTGGAAGCACAAATGGCCAGCATTTGGGTCATAACAATATGTTAAATAACTGTATTATATGATTATATGACAGGATCTTACTACTTACTGCATACTAATATGTGTACCTATGTGATATATATTCAAATGGCTCCATGGTGATCATATCTCCTAATATTCATGCCTTTGTACATTCTTCTATACTTAGTCATCAGCCAAAGGTGGTTCTCAGAAACCAATAATGATCCCATGTAAATTTTGAGGGTAGACTAAGAAAAGGTGTTCTACCTTCCATATTAGTTTCTTGGGACACAGATGCATGTGGAATCTATGCATTGAGCACTGCACACCCTGCAAGGAGGGGTCCGGAAATCACATCCGGTCTGAGGCCAGGGAAGCCGGAAGCAGAAGCAAGTCATCCCTACCAACTCTGCTCACATTTCGGATCAGGGATCACAGTGAATGATGTCTGTTGCGTTCAATCACTTTATTTTGGGTGTTTCACTGAAAAGCAACATAAAAATGAAACTGCATACCTCTGAAGGTCACGAGTGTAGAACCTATCCACGTACACGTATGTGTGCATCCATACTCAGGATACTAATCTTTAATAACTTATATGAGTTGAAAATTTCTTCTGCTATGTTATTTCACTTACTAACATTGCCTTTTATTTTTGCCAAGCCTCGAATAATGTTTTAATTTTAGACAAGTTTGTTAACCTGAGCCCACATGGTTTTTGTTTTTGTAAATTTTTTCAAGTAAGTTCTTATCTATTATAATGTCATAAAATTATTTGCCAATACTCTCTTGTAGACATTTTGCAGGATTTAAAATAATACTTTGCCTTTAGCTGATAATCTACCTAGAAATTGTGTATGATGTGATAGATGAACAGATCTAATTATATTTTCATACGGATAGCTAATGTTCTCAGTGTATCGGATGACTAACACATATTCTTCTACAATTTTTGAAGCCCCTTTAAAAATTGATGTTTACATTACATGTTTCTTGGCTCACATTATTTTATTGGCTGCCAAAGCCACACTGTTGCAAACAATTCTGACATTGTATTAATAAACTGTTTATATCTCTTATATCTGGTATATTCTCAGTTCTTTGTTTCATTAGTTATTTTGTATATGTATTTCTTGGCAGGTTAAACTCTTTTCCATGGAATGTAAAAACTGATAGTTGAAATCTGTAAATAGGATTTTACTGGAATCCCACTAAAATTATAAATTGATGATGGATATGAATCACATAACATGAATTGTATCCAATCCATAAAGATTTTTTGTATATATGAATCAACACAAAAGAAATATTTGAAAATATCAGTGTGAGAGAGAACTTTATTTTCTTGGAGTGGAGGTTTTGTTGGTAAAGCTGGTAATCATCAGCGATGGGTTCCACAGAAGAGGCAATCAGCACTGGGCTGGAAGTTGGACCACATGACTCTAAAATTTTCTGGCTTTAAAGTTTCAAGTAGTAAACTTATTGTACAGACAAATGTTTGCTAGTTTTGGCACTTTCTTGCTGTGAAATTTTGTGAAATATTTTGAACTTTCTTTAGCTTCTTTTATTGTGTGTAAATCAGATCTTACTATTTTATTTCCACATATGGTGGAGGGACACACAAAATTGAAAAGCAGGATCTGGTCCTTAGCCATTCAGCACATGTAATTCTCTTTAACTCGGTGACAATTCCCATCGTTCTCAAAAACAAACTCCTTACTATGAACTGGAACATCCTGCATTTCCTTAGAGGCTAGAAATTTCTTGTTACCAAGTGATAATGGTCACAAAACTATTAATGAACAATACGCTAAACTATTATAGTGTAATGATGATCATAAAAATATTAATGATGACTTTAATGTGATGAACTGTCAGAATCATCCCAAATTTACAAGACAATGAATGCAGCTTCTGAACTATCAAGACCAGATTAGTTCCAATTAACATATAAAGCTGCTTTTATCAAGTTGTGCAGCTTTATTGTCAAGAATTCCTTATTAGGCCACTTTTTAAAAGGTATTCCCAGACATTTCTGCCTTTATATTTTATGGATTCAATATAGGAAATTAGATAAATATATCTCCTGAAGAATTTGCTCCCCTTTCTCTATGCCGAATCGCACTTATCAATATATTTACAAAATAAAACAAAGAAAAATAAACAATTTTATAAGCCATTATGATAAATATTGTGAAAAAAAACTCTTCTAGGAACAAATTAAAAAACTGTGAAATTTAGGGTTAGGATTCATCTGATGATTGTATCATTCAGGAGACATGTCTTTTTGAAATTAGTTACTATATCTTACATCTTTCTGCCAATTCCAATTTGTGGTTTTAGTCAGTACATCATAGATTTTTTGAGGTAGAACATTATAGTTTCTTTGATTTAACTGTGATTTTTAAGGTCATGTAGGACATGGAGCACAACTGGGATTCAAATAATTGCGTGATTCTTAGTAAAAGAATACATAAAGCACATTGCGTATTGAGTCCTTTCTGTATTGCAAAAAGTGACATCCTGGGAAATACATACTTAACAAAATTTTGAAAATATAAAGGTCAAATGGTCCTCTGTGGAGACTGTAGCTGTATTCATTAGAGTTCTCTATGGGAACAGAATCAGCAGACAAAACATGAGCATGATATAAGGGGCAGCTGAGGTGAGGTGAGAATGTGAGAGGGTGGAGAACCCACGATGACCCTCTGGGTGCTGGAGCCAGGAGCTGACCAGTCAAATGGCACTGAAGCCACAGAACCAGAGTGATGGGGATGCAGCACTATCCAAGGTGGAAGGCCCGGAGGCTCCCTGAGTGTTGCTGGTGTGAGTCTGTGTGGGAGGCTGAAGACACTGGAGACCAATGTCCCAAGACCAGGCTGGCAAAGGACACACTTGTTCAAGAAGACTGGGGCTGTTCAGATACTGCTACACTTCCTTCCTTCTGCCTTCTGGTTTCTGCTCCATTCAGGCTTCAAGCCTATGACTGGGGCCACCCAGAATGCAGTGGGTGTACTTCCTTCATTTGCTGGCCTACATGTCCACACCCACAGCCTGGCTTGATGGAGCTGCTGGGAGGTGCTTACTCCACTGAAGTGACAGAACACAACTAAGAGTCGCATTAGTGGTAGAACACGTGGTTGGCAAGTGCAAGTCCTGGGTCAGTCTCCAGCAAGCACACAAACAGGGCACTAGCTAACCACTAGCAGAAAATTCCTATGATTCAGCTCTTTAATAGCCATAGTTTTGAAATATTTTGCTTACATTTGAAATGATCTTCACCAGTGTCAGAAGGTAAGGGTAACTTATCTTCTGTCCATCGAGCTTGTCACATTGTCTAACTCTCTCAGTATTCCTTTTTTCATACTTTGCACAATTATGAATGTATATATTTTAGGCAAAAAATAAAGATCACTATTCTTACACCAAAATTCCAAACATATTTTGCAACTATTTCTCAAGGTACAAGTCATTTTATTATGTTATATGTTTATGAATAAGCCGATGTTATTTATGAATCACAAATAATACTGAATACTCTTTTTGCAAATTTGTTTTCATTTTTAAACCCTCTCCTTTTCCTTACTTTCCTTCTTGCTACCCAGTTTTGTTTTTCTCCCAAAAGTTGTTCTGTTTTCAAATCCATTCTCTCTCTGTTTAGACAGAGAAAAAAACATGCAAGAACGACATGTCATCATTTTAGCTATGTGTGATGTTTGGGAAAACAAATTAAACTTGACCTTTATATGAATGAGCTCATGCTTTTCCATTTTTCCATATCAGAAACAAAGAGAAAAAGGGAAGAAATCCAAATCTAAACCTTTATTCCAATGCCAATAATTTTATTCCCACTTGCTTCTCTCTCCAAAGAATCTCTCCCTATAAACTTCTCACCCTTGCTGTCTACCCAGAAAACAAAACTATACAGAACTAAGTCGAAATGCAAAGAACAGAGCCAGATACTTCAAATCTTTGGCAAATCAATTCCAAAGTATTACATTGTATTTGAAGTTAGTTCATTGTTGTCATTCTGTTTATTGGCAATAAAAGCAGAGAACATGTAACTTCATGGTGCAAGAACTGCCAAGAAACCATAAGCAAACTGCCCCAGGGCTTTGGTTAAGCTTGACTAGGATCCCTAGTCCACATCAGGAACTGGAAGTCCTCCCAGTTAAGCAGGACATGTACAGACCCTCTCTCCTCCTGTCTGCTGAGTCCTCATTCAAAGCCTTGAACATAGTTTGCACCATTCCTTCCTCCAGGCCGCTTGCTGCCACAACACCTGGATCTTCATGAGGCTGGGTCTCAACTCTTAACCTCTAAAATGTGTCCTTTTTGGGGCTGAGGATGGAGTCACATTGTAGAGCTTGTGCTAAGAATGCAGGAAGCCCTGATTTTGATCCCCAATACTGCAAATAAACAAGAGCAAAAACAAGCAAATGAAGTAAAAGAGTTCTTCTCATTTACAAATTCATTCCCAATCAGACATAATCACATTATTTTTTGGCATATTATTTATTACCACTCAATAGAATATATTTAATTTTCCTTTATTTTCGACTAACCTAATGGAAATTAGGTTATATGAATGCAAGACATTTGTTGGTTTGTTCTCTTTACAAATCACCAAAGTAGACTCTGGCATTTTCATTTTCTTCATAGATATTTTTTACTTTAAAAATAGTTTTCTTTTATTAGATATTGATAAATACTTTAGGTACATGATTAAGTGAATACCTGTCCTTATTAAAAGTGCCGTTTTTTCTTTGCATTTACTGGAAGGTATTTACTTATTTATTGTTTTCTGTTTTTGATAATCTCTGACTTTTTAAAAATTATTTTTATTAGTACATGTGTGTAGTATATGATGTTTACAATCTTGTGGGAAGCAGGTACATATACATAGTACTTCTTAATTCTTAAATTGCAGACAATAATAAATTAAATTTCTCTTAGGTACATTACCTACATGCCACTCATATCAGTTTACTTTAAAATATTTATTTCTAATGAATGCTTTTTTATAACCTATCAAAAATTTGGTCACAATGGAAGACACGACATTGTCATCTTATTACTACGATTTTCATTGATTCGGATTGTAATCCCATTTTAATTTTCTTTGTATGTTGGTTTTGTATTTCTTAATAAGCTTTATAAAAGAAAAACTTAGTATTAAAGCAAAGCAAAAATAATTTACAGGAAGAGAAGGAAAGGAGAGGAAATGGAGATGTCCACTGATGATCAGTCACGTGATGAGAAAGTCTCTTCCTCGCCTCAGACCGAGGACTTCCATGCCAGCGTGGGCACAGGGGGCCGTGTGTGAGCTTTCCTGGGGTTGACTCACACTGCTGCTGCCCACTTCCTAGCAAAGCATCGCCCTTTCCTCTCGCATGTAAGGGCACAGTCAGCTGCCTTGATGAACAGACTCATTTCTACTAAGAGATACCCCACGCATTGCCTTGCCCAGGATCGTTCACTTGGCTCATTTTATAAAGGGATGCTCAGGAGGTCATGAGCAGGTGCGACTTACAAAGCGATGAGCATCCCTCATGGAGTGGAGGGAGGGTTCTACATTGCCTCCTCCCTCCTGTGGGAGCTTGAGTCAGGGCACACGGAGCGCAGGGGCCTTAGGGTTACTACAGAGGCTGCCGGGCCAGTCCCTTATCCTCGATGTCTTCACCCATCTTCTTTGTCTTTCTCTCTGCCATGTCAGAGAAGGATAAAGTCACTCAGCGCCAGCAAAGTCTCCCTGGCTTCAGGGCCAAAGTCCCCGTGATGCTCAGAACACTCCCGAGTCTTGTTAACTTTCTCTTTTCATCACTCGCCTTTCGGTTGCTTGCTGATCATCTCTACTCTCCGTCAGCTCAATTATCCCTGACTGTTAATAAGGGTCTAAGTTCTTTCAGGCTCTAAGAGAGCATTGGGTATGACCTAAGTCCCTCGCAGAGCACGGTGATCTAAGCAATGGCTTACAAAGGATTCAAACATTCTGCACACAACATTATTTTGATAATTAAATACTATGAAAATGATAAATCAATTAAAATTTGTGACATCTAATACTTACGTATAGTTTATGTAATTTATCACTATGGATTTTTTCTGCTTGTTTTAAAATAAAATATACTGCAGGCAGATTGATTACATATTGGCGATATAGATGCATTGGTAAAAATAGAAATGACTACTGAAGTCTTTCTGGTTTCTGAGGTCCTTAAATGTGAAAAAGTTTTAAAGTGAGGGTTGAAAAATCTCTGGAATTTATGAGTCAGCTTGATAAGGAACTGAGCTAAAAGAAAGGCCATGGAGAGTATGAAAATTAGGGAACAATCTTGCCCAAAGAATGAGAACAGATAGAACGGATAGAACAATGGCAAATCATACGTTGGAAGAGCTGGGCATGGAATTGATAAATAGCAGTGATCTAAATCCTTGAAGAGCAGTGGTTGAATACAATACATGTCACTTGTCCTGCCTGGAGGAAAGGTGTGTAACCTGAAACAAGTCATTTAGCTAAAAGGACTCCAGAGAGAGTCCAAGTCAACTTCTAAGTGCCAGGCGTGCAGAGCTAATTAAAAATATATCATGTTTGATCCCCAGTACCAATATATATATATATATATATATATATATAATATATAATATATATATATCATTTAGTAACAAGTGGGCTTGCAAAAGCCAACTCAAAAGAAACCGAATTATACATAATTGAATATCTAGTTTTATCTACCAGGCTGCATCTTCCTAAAAAGATTGATGTAGTTATATGCAAGACCCAGTGAAAATACTGAATATAAATCAATATTAAAAATTGATGTCCCTGGCACATACAGAGGTGCACTTTCCCTACAATAAGGAAGATTTCCAGTGCATCTCAGTTTTCCCAAAGGATGCAGCCTCCAGTACTCCAAGGTGCTTGATTTCTAGCTCATCGATCCTAATTATTTCTCTTCCCCACTCAGAGTTAAATATACCTTAATGGATCTTAAATCTGCCTGACAAATAGGCTGACTTAGAGATTCATGTTACCCATGACATGCAATTGTTAATTAATGAGGGTCAGCTGTGTATGAGGCTTGCAGCTGATACATGTAATAAGGGGAGTCATTGCAGACTGAATTACGCACAGAACAGGAAAGAGTCCATTTTATTAGGATCATCAAAATTTCCTGTTTCCAAACTAATTAAGTTAACTCTTTCTGTAGTTTAAACAAATTGTGTTTATGGCCTTCAGGTTGGCACAATTTCCGTCTAGCAAATAAAATGCCTGTGTCTTTTCATTAAGGGCAATAAGCTTCCTTCCTATAACAGTTATGTTCTGCTCTGGCCTAGCAGTTTCTTCTCTTCACTATGGAGTTGGGGTCAAGGCCGGTGTGCAATGTCAATCTTCAAGCATGAGTCAGTGTTGGCAGCCTGGAGTGACCAGGAAACAGACAGAGAAATCTCTCTGGGCCCCAGTGATACTATTTCCCAGTTGAAGAAAAATGCTTCCTGACAGAGTGACAATGAACTTAAATCCACTCTTTCCCTTTTGGGACATTCTTTCCACCTGAACACACTGTGTTTATCTAATATTATCGGAGACTTTGATTTGGGAATGTTCATCTCAGGAGAGTATTCTTTTCAAGTTTGAGATCTTATTAAAACAAAGTATATCTGATGACCTTAGATCCAACAAACCGAACTGTATCACAGACCAGATGTGCAGAGTCTCCTGGAGAGCAGATCTGTTTGAAAAATAAAGCAAAGCAGAGTGAAATCACCAGGCTTCAAGCCTCATGTATTGACGTGATCCCATTGGGGAATCCCAGTGTTCAGAATGCATTCTGAACATGTAAACACAATGGAGATTTCCCTGCTTAATCAGCGGGTTATTTGGTGCTGTGGTTTCAATGTGGCCTGTCTCTCCATGTCATGCAGGAGTTAATCCCCAAAGGCAGTCTTTAGGAAGAGAGAGGCAGTGTTTAGGATGAGATAAGGTGATCAGAAAGGGCCCCAAGATCGGACACTTCAGCCATTCTAAGCAGAGCAAGAGAGAACATAGAGATGCACATATACATGCATTTCCTTTCCTGCTCTGCCATGTTGCATACCTGTAGCCTTGAGACCCTTCTAGCGAAGAGACCATCATCAGAATTTAGCTAAACCCAGCCCTGTATCTCTCCACAACAGAGAGATAAATAGACCCCTTTCCTTCGTAAATGTAGTCTGTATAAGTTATTTCATTGCAGTAAGGAAAAGCTGACAAACACTAATGCTGAAGCCAGGGATTTAGCTCAGTGTTGCCACTGCCTGCCTTGCAAGTGCAAGGTCCTGAGTTCGATCCCCATACAAAAAAAAAATACTACTAATAATGAAGAATATCATACTTGTGTTTTCCTTTTTGAGGCAATTGTAGAAATACCTGTTCTTCAGCCTCTCCTGAATCCAGTAAATAGGGATAGGAGAAAGAGTCATCTTTTCTGATCCAAGTGTTCACTGATTTTCACGCTGCACTTTCCTGTGAAAGCCTTCCCCACCATAGTGTAAGAACACGGAGACCAGAGATTGTCTCCCTAATATTCTTTGCATGGCAGCTTCCTAAATGTTGCAGACGTTACAGTTGAAAAGTTGGTTGATACTTTTGATGGAAAAAATGGATTTATTCCTATGAATTTCCCAGGTAAGGAAACACTGAATGTCCTTATAAGGGAATAAGCATTAGGCTGTTCCTAAATCATAGCAGCTTAGCACCCTTCTTCTGGTAGGATAATTGCCTTTGTTGGCTTCTGGAATTCCCTCCTTCTTTTAAGTTGAAGTACTGGAAGACTTCTGTGTGACGGTCTTCTCCCCTTTGCCTCCTTACTCCTCTGTTTCTCTCAAAGAAAGCTGTACTGTTACTGTTCCACTTTCCCACTCTAAGGGTCTCTAGCTAGTGCCCTGCCTAGTCAGCTGGAAGCAATCCCAGAAAGTAAGGTTTCCATGTGCTCAGCCAGCACTGCCCTCAGCTGGTCAGTGCGTTCTCTCTTCTCAGGTCTCTTTGCTGCATCCTCCTTCTCAACAAGGGGACTCCGATGTCTGATTTCTTAAAGATGCCACAGACGCATGTGTGCTCTGGAGTTGAGTGGACAAACTGTTCTTATTTACCACAACAACAATTGTCACTAAGAACCTGAGATCAGTTTTTATATACTTATGACTAGTTATCAATTTGCAAATTTTGAGAAAATAATAAGATGCATTTGTTCCTTCTGTGAACACACATTTATTCGTGGAATGTTATTGAATGTTGAGGCGGGACTATTAATATAAATAAAGAAATTATTGGAAGTGTTCAATGTTACAACTATAAAATAACTTAAGAAAGTTTTGTCTAATTAATCTCCAAAAGTCTGTGGCCACCAAGTATTAGACAGATAGCTTCTTCAACTTTTCTTTCTTCTTTCATTCCTTTCCCCACTGGCTTGATGTCAAGATCCAAAGTTCAGGTGTTTAGTTGATTCAGCATGTAAGATTCAGGTTTCTCTGGCTGTAGCTTTCACACAACTTGACCTATGGTAGTTCAGCTGATTAGGATAAATGTCAAAATGCAAATTAATTTTTGGTCACTCTACAAAATAGAATACTAAGTAGGTGTTAATTCTTCAGAAAATTATGTGCAATTCTCCTTGGCTGTCCCTAAGTCTTAATTGGTGAATGAGATTAACACTGCTTTTAACATGTTTTGCCATGTTCCTCTATGGCTTATTCTCATCCTGACCCCGGAGTCCAGGCCATGAGGCCCTCATGTTACTCCCTGGCTGGAAAAGACGTTTCTTTTGGCACAGGATGTTGGCTTCTGCAGAGCAGGCTGCACTGCCAATCTTGGCATACCCTAGTTCTATCTCAGTGAGTATCAGCTTGAAGACCTACTTCTAAGAACAAACATGTATACAGTGCTAACACTGAGAGAAAATGAAAATTTTCCGTTTTCATACCCTACACCTAGCATGAATCTTCTAGTATAAGCTTTATGGGAAGCCTCTAATTTAATGTTTATTTTTCAATTGGAACTTGAGACGGTACTCTTTCAGAATTAAACTTTAGAATACTTTCCTCTTCACTTTTGGATCTTGTGCAATTTCAGATTTTTTTCTCCTCAGAACAATGATATTTTCTGTAAAAAGTGGCTGTGTTTTAGAATAATATACAGACACTACTCCAATAATTTGACATAGTCAGTTTTAAAATTTGTTCTTGTTATCAATGAATATAAAAATGATGCTGTGCTAATATTCTTAGCAAACACATGAGCATTTCAATCAAGATTTTACCTACATAATAATAAATGAATAATTTTGGTCAACATTCCAGATGCAATTCAGTTTCCTTGAAGAGATGTCATTAGACAAAGGAAAAATTTTGTATGTCTCAGTGTAGAAATTGATATAAGGCATGTTTAAATAAACTGATACTTTATCTAAGGGCCACTTGTACTTTTAAATGTAACAGATAAAAAATTACAAATATAATACAATATTTGTATCAATATGAACAGATAATTTGTCATTAATCTCAACATAGTTCCTCACATGAGAGATTATATTCTTTTCTATTTTCTCCTTAACTTTGTTTTTGTACACGTCAGTCCTTTAGCCAATGAGCCCCAATATTTTATTAAAATCCCTGAGAAAGATTGCATGTTTATTGCTTAATTATTCCTGTCCTGATTGTGGCAGCTGTGAAGTACTCAAGAGAGAAGCAGAAATTTACCACCTTAATGGTAAAAAGCCTTCATAAAAATGCTTTTCTCTTGGTTCTTGTTAATTAAATGTGTGGGTAAAATCAGCTGAGGCAAAATACTGGACATGATTTTCCCTTGAAGTTTTTCATTTTCTTGTTTTTTTCTTTCTTTGAGTTTAAGAATAGTACCTTAGCTACTAAGCATACATTGTGCAAGATTCATAAATACATTATCTGATGCAGGAAAGAACATAGTTATGGTACAATCCATATTAACCAATAGACTTTTCATTTCTTTAAGTGTGTATTGGATACTAATAATATACTAAACATGACAACTATTGCATTGTTAGAAATGTAATCTCTTGCACATATATAACATTTTGACTCACCATAGTTTATCCTGTTAATGAATATTTCAATAGCTGAAACAGTCCTTCACTCATTAAAACAGTTTCTTGAGTTCTTACCCTACACCAGGCAGTGACGAAGCACATGGAAATCCATCCCTGGAATAACTAATATTCACAGGAAGGGTAAGATAAGCCAAAAGCAAACCAAGGAGTCAGGGCAGAGGAAAGAGGGAATCACCTGGAGTGCAACACACTGCAATGTTCTTTCTTCAAAAGGAATAGTCTCGCATTGCCTAGATGCTGAGCAGAAGGAAGACAAGAAGGTAATAACATACTTAGTATTTTTAAACAATGTGTTTAGCATAGTTTAGTTTTACCTGAAGGCTGTTGAGATAAATGATTGTTTACAGTGTGAAAGGAAGGCAAAATCAGCAGTACAGCACCGTGGTTTGAACCGAAATTTAAAAATTACATTGTCATGAATATAATTGGGTTTTGAATTGGAATTGTAATGAATTTAAGATCCCAGTAAATCATAAATTAAATAACTTGAGTTCAGTTGTTACAGAAACTCCTACAAGTTGTTCTTAGCTCCATAAATCACTACTTTTGAATTGGGAATGGGATTACAGACTAGGACATATTGATAATCATAGCTTTTTTTGGTAAGATAGCTTTTAACATATAAACTTAAAGATAAAAAGATAAGAAGTAATTTCCCTAAACTAAGAAACTTTCCAAAACAATGTTTCCAAGCAGAAATTGCTTATGCTGTAAGAGTCACGTCTTTAGGGCTCTTCTCTGCTGTCGCCTCTGTAACTGTCACCGAGATTTGATCTGAATCAGGCGGGGTCCGTTTACCAGGTGGAAGACCAATTCTTTCTCCTGGTGACTCCTGATCCAGAGTTTTCCTTGAATTCTTAATTGAGAACAGCCTCCCATGTACTCTTTCAACAACACTTCTTTTAAAACTCCTTGACTGGCCATCTTTATGCACTCTCTTTATGGTTATTAGACCTAGGTTTCCTAGGGGGAGTTAGTTTCTTCCAAAGACCTAAATTGTGGGTGAGCAAAGCATTCACAGGCATGAGTTCAAGAATCTCTCCTGCAGTACCCCGAGCTCCAGGAGACCCTTGGAAATGTACCCATTCAGTCAGGTACCAGGGTGACAGGACCGTGCGAAGGCAGGTGACAGAAGTTAGTGAGGCAGCAAGGGAGGAGCAGTGTACTTCCACACTCACTGCAGGTAGAGATGCAATGTCTTTCATGGAAATATCATTATAAGCAGAGATTCTGAGAGCAGAGCTAAAATTGTCCCAGATCGCAAGACACAGCCACACTAGGGAAGGCTGAGCCTGGAAGTTTGACCCCAGGCTGTGTGTGTATTTATTCCTGGATAGGGGCCTGATGATTCAGATAATTCTCAGGGAAGTGAGACCACCTCCGGGAAGGCGGAACCAGAAGATATTACCTGATGCTGTGAGTATGGTCCATGCCCCTCTATGGCTTCCCCGTTAATAACAGCTAAAACATCTCATAGTTATTATACAGCAGCAGAGTAAACCTTACATGGCTAGTCAGTCTTTCAGAATTAAAAAAATTAAAATATGCTTTCTGAGTACCCATTAATAATTACACATTTTGTCGAACCAAATGAGATGAGATACTGGTAGATAAGGCAAAATCAATTAACAAATAAAATAAAGAAACAATATAGTTAGTTATCTTTGCAAACCTGACACTTCTGGATTTGGTCAATGTATGAATGAACTTCAAATATTAGCATATTCTGGTGTACAATGAAACCTCGTTTCTGTTGTCATGCCAGCTTGGAGACACAATTTTCCTTATTCTCTGAATTCAAGAAATTCCCGAATAGGGCAGTCAGTACCCCAAGGACACTCTCAGTGTGCCTGGTGCTTGCTGCAGGAAAATTCATGCCAAGGATGTTGGGATCATGAACTGCACCAGGCCAAGACCAGGACGGGGCTTCCAGCCTGGCTACACTAAATATCTAGAGGCAGGAAAGGGGCACAGCTGGTAGCTGTGACAGCAAGTGTCCGGGCCTCCCCCACCTCCTCTGCCCTGGGTGAAGCGGTCTTCTTGCATGGGGGGCAGGAGCTGCCATTGTAGGTCTCAGAGCCCTGTCTGGGGTTATGACTGGAAGGACATGAGATTAGCAGGGACTTTCTTCCAGGGACAGGTCAAAGTCGTCAGGTTAAAACTGAGGAGGAACACAAGTGTTTGGGAGAAACTACCACCCATGTTTCTTTATTAGATCTATTTTTTTAATCAGACAGTGCAGTTTGACAAGTTGCTGGTCATAAACATTGTATGTAAGAAATGACTCCCATGTACATTTTTCGTCAGTTCACTTTTCCAGCATTAATGTTCTAAAGAAATGGCTCATTTTAAAAAGATTAACTTGGACATTATTATGCACAAATGTAATGATGTGAGCCATGAATATAGATAATTAGGGCATGCAGAATCAGGTACTCTCCTGTCTGTATCAGTCAGCTCTCCAGCACTGAGGTGCAATACCTGACACACACATCAAATACAGAGACGTTTAATTTTGTTCACAGTTTCAAGGGATCCAGTCATCATCAGTGGCTCCAAGGCAGGAACATATTAGGATAAAGTCATGATGGAATTCACAGAGGCCAAGAAACACAGTAGGGCAACAGTGGTGGAGGGGAAGCAGCCAAGGAGCATACTGAGCATCCAAGGTCACCTCTCTGTCACTCTGCAGCGGGCTTTACTAACCTGCTAGGTGTTTCCCAATCCAATCAAGCAGAGATTATGTCCTTCTGAAAGTGGGGACACACATCTACCTCAGAACTGGTGTATGAAAATAAATGTTGTAAGGCTTTCACCTGGGTCTTGAAATCAATTACTAAGTAAATGTTATGTCTTTAAACTCTTCGCCATTTCACTATTCTACAGCTCACAATTAGTATCACGATCATTTTTCATATTCTTTGCTTCAGGGTTTTTTATTTCCTTCTTTGAAATAAATATTGATTCATTTATGAAATGCAAAAACAGAATCTCCAAGTATAACATCAAAGCCTCTATATTTACAAAAATGTCTTCTATATTATTTACTCCCAGGAGTGAAAGATATAACATTAGTTATAGGTGATATCTTAATTTTGCTATTTGTCTTTTGCATCTTTATTTCTGTATTATGCTAGAGAATCCTATTTTAAATAAGGAGACCACACACTTCTTAGACTCAAACCTACGAGTCTGATATCATTTACTGTCTGCTCATTCTCGCTCCCAATTTTTGGCTACTTCCAGTAGATTCTATTTATATAATGCCGATGGATACGTTCACATTATAAGTACACCAATTAGACTAGTCATAAGTACAAATAATAAAGTAATTTGGCCAGCACTATTTTAAAAATGAAGATGATTATTGGCTTGTGGATTTCCAACTTCCAGGTAAAAGAAAGGTAACAAGGCTAGTTTGACTAAGCATCCTTCTCTGTCTCTCTGAGTTTCTTTTAGTTGATCCACATGGTGTAGAGTGTTTTCTTTCCCTCATATTGGTTTTTTTTTTTTCCCCAGAACTGGGGATTGAACTCAGGAGCTTGTGCTGGCCAGGCAGGCACGACACCACTGAGTTAAATCCCCGGCTCTCTCATATTGTTTGTTTTTTATTTTTGTGCTTTTGTTTTTTCCTTTTGATTAGTCTTCTTTAAGGCATGTATCCATTTTTTAACAAATTACACCGACAAGGCCAAGGTCATGCACTGATTGCCTGACTCCTGACTTATTCCTTCCTCTCACTCAACTTTGACGTGTCCTAGGCAAAGTTTAAATTCTTTAAGTGAATATGGAAAAATTACATCAATATCTACAAGTACTCTAGCTGTGGTGCAAAGGCACGTTGCTGCCCGCCGGGCTAAGATCACCAGCAGCACACACGTGATCGAAGTCACGCGTATTTCTAGCTGCGGTCAGGACAACTGCTCTCCACAGAGAACGGTGAGTCAGTGAAATTGTGTTGTCAGTAAAGTTGTAACGGACAGAGAATACTGGAGGACATTGGCTTGGGTTTGTTGAACTTGGATCCGCTCAAATATTTTCATAAAGTAGGGCAGTTCAGCGAAAGGTATACTGAAATTTTGTACCTAAAATGTGAGGGAGAATGAAGATGCTTTCATTTTTCTCAAGTGGAATGGACTCTAGAAAGGTAGGTACAAATTTTACACCTTCTATAAATTACTTAATGATATGAATCACATTTTGCTAATTATTTAAATTATCTTCATGGTGTATACGAATTGCTGTATGCATAGTTGGTGTTCAATTCATCTTTATCGACTTTTTGAACTTTGTTCATGAGATAAATCAGCTGCTTTACAGAATTGTATGTGATTTACTCAAGATTTACTGTGATGATAGAAACATCTGTGAGTTATAAAATGATATTTTAGAGGAAATTAGTTTAAGAACTTTTAATATAATATTTACTTCCCAAATTAAAGTAATATATGTGTAACATGCCCGTTTTATGAGTAAGAAAACAAAACAAAATGTATTGTAATAATGTAGCCAATGCCACAAAATTAGTATATGGCCATGTGTATATTTGTCTGCTATGTACTGTACTTTCTTTGCAGAAATGTGGACTTATACCTTCTGAATCTTTAGAAATAATGCTTTTGCAGAAGTTTTAGGATCAATAAGACATATAGCATGTGAGTTTCTAGCCAAAGTTTGACATCAGTGGAAATGTTGGATACTAAATGCAATTCAGAGCATTTTTGACTTGATAGAAAAATATTAATCTACTACCTAACATTCAGCTTCCAAGCCAGTAGTGGATCACAGGAGTGTTCACATTTGCCTCATTTTAAATGAAAAATCAATAAGCAGACCATATGGGACATTTTGTTTGGTTTCTGATATTAGAAGTTGCTGCATTTTTCACAAGTATGGTCTCAATATTAATCTCTGAATATGTTTTATGTTTAGATTACCAGATTTGTTCCTTTTATTAAATCTATTTTCTTACATTGCAAATGTCATGATTTGGCGTTAACCTTGCTATAACTTACGAATTTTTACACTGATTTTAATTTAGCTTTTGTTAATAAGTTCCTAGAAACCTGAATGCTGACCTTGGATGTGAACTTTTCTGAACAAATGAATACAAATGCACAGAAATTGAGAAATCAAACCTTCCAAAATCAGAGGTTTTAAATACAAAAATTTAGTTGTCAATTGAATCATTAAATCATTGAGAAGTTTTTGCCAGATATTGATAACTATAGGACAGAAATATTGCAGAACTCATAGAATTATTACCAAAGGTTTTAATTTCATATCTGTACATTTTTGTTTTGATTAATTAGATTTTTACTACCTATTATTATTTTGGCATTAATATGGCATAAATATATTCTTCCTCTTATTTCTATGACCAAGAAATGGACTATGGTCAACATGAAAAGCACAATTTAAAAAGACTTCATTTTGCCATTTGAATTATGACAAATACATTTGGCCTAAAACAGATAAATCCTACCTTTCTACCATTTTTCTATCTTTTAAGAAACTGCTCTCTCATTGTTCAAACTTTCTTTCCAGAGATCTAATTGAAAGACTGCTACTTTAATCTCAGTGGATTTGTGTGTTATGTCAGAGGATAATAAATGTAAATGTAACATTTAAACTATCAGTATTTCATTCTGTAAAAGTAGTTCAAAGGGAACAGCGGCTGAGGCTATTGATTGAAGAGTGAAGTTTCTCAGACATTACATGCAATTTCATCTATTTTCTCATTTGAGAGGATTTCATATGGGTATAATCACTAAGCAGAGTAAGTAGATTGAGCCTGATTAGCTATTTACACTTTAGTTTCTATAATGCATACACAAAAAAGAAATAACTCTGAAACATACTCATTTTTCTTTCAGCAGAGTGAAAATTAAAAATTTTCTACACCGTGAAGTCAAAATAAGCAAGTATGCAGGTATCTGAACACTGATAGTAAGTGCTCCTTGTCTATCGGAGTCTCATACATAAGCTTATATATTAAAATGATGGAGTTCGGTTCAATATATGTGACAAAAGAGGTAATAATATATGGTTTTAATTAAAGCATTGTAAAAATAAGTTTGTCTCATGACATTAACATCTGTTCAAAAAAATAAATAAAACAATGGGAAGTAAGTGTGTTTCATCCATTACTGACAAGGGAAAGTATGTTTATAGAAACATTTTAATCATTTAAATTGTTTATGTAGCTTGATGGCAAACTGTCTCTCCAAAACATATGTTTTTCATTGTGTGAATCATATTTTTTCATCTCAGCAGGGAGTAAACTGGAGTTGATATTACCATAATAAAAGAAAGATTTACTGATATTTACTTCTCAATAAACAGACTTTGAGTTCTACAGAAATCAAAGTAAAAGTTACCTGTAAGGTAAATATAAGCAATATCTGCTAATGGCCATCAGATATTAAGCAACTGGTGTCATTCAGAACAATTATTTTGTCAGGAAATTATCTGCTATCACTTTTCCATACATAGAATAAACCATGCCTGTTTCCTATGGGCTGTATTCATCATGTATGTCTCATCTTTAATTTTTTGGACTGCTTCAAAAGTTGTGATGAATATGCACTAGCATTCTCAATTGCGTTTCATCCCAAGAATGTAGATTTGACCATTTAAACTTCTACCAATGAGAAAATTCCTTTGCTTGAACTTCATTTCCAGTATTGAATGCAAGGCTTATTGTGAAAATGGCACACGCACTTGGCATTGCCTGAAACAAAGTTGAGATCCTTTCATCATCAAAAGCATTTGTGAAGTGTCTTCAGTGTGCATAACTCTTGGCAAGCTACAGTACAAAATGATTCTACAGAAAGGCTGCTCTCAGCTAGAAGTGGGCTATCTGTGAATTAGGGTCACCTCTGAGCTCTGCTGATCATCAAACGGAAACCAATTATAAAGGCCTGGAGAGGAGCCATTAAAACCGTTCATGAGAAGTCATCTAGCTCCTCCTGAACTGCGAGGGTGAAGTCCACACAGCAAAGATCATCGTGTAGGCAAAGCAGTACCTGCCTCAAATTATACAATGCAATGGCTGATTATTGGAAGGCAGGATCAGAGTTGAGTCTCCTACGTGCAGTTCTCTGAAAGGATAAATCTTTTCAAGTTAAAGAATATTTGCATGCTCCAGCCGGGCCTGATGGTGCACACCTGCTATCAGGAGGTTGCAGCAGCAGAACTGCTTGTGTGAGGCCAGCCTGGACAATTTCGTGAGATTATGTCACAAAATTAAAAATAATCAAATAAAAGTACTGGAGATGCAGTTCAGCTCTCCATGGATTAAATCTCCAATATATATTGGAAGACTTAGATGAAAAGGAAGTAGTCAGGATATTTCAAAATTTTATGGTGGAAGCAAAAATTATTGCGGTGAACAAATGTGCTTGGTATTTATAAAGTGCCATTAAAAGAGTGCCCCAGCATTACACATGGAGATTAAAAGGAGGTATGTTTATGTTGATGAGATGGGTAGCTGATGACTGTAGAAAACTGACAGAGGAGTCTTTATAGATCAGGACCTTTGCAGACTATTCAAATTAACCAGCCTAACACTGAAATTTCAGTCTTTGCCTCATGTTGTAGGCAGAATCTTTGCTCAAGTCAAAAGGATGGGAGTCAGTTTTGAAAAATGCGTCATACTCTCAAAATAATTGCCCTTCTCTTTTAAATTAAACTTCTAAATAAATACATCTTTTCTACTCTATGTGTTTCTACTTCAAACTAGTCCAATCCAGTGACCTTTCTTGGGTGGTTACCACAATAGTCTCCCAACTGACCTCAGGACTTGGTCTCCTGCCCTCCACCCCATCCATTCTCTCTAGACACATGATATCAGTGGTTTAGTCAGGGCTCTCCAGGAGACAGAACCAGTGAGATACAGAGAGAAATAAGAAAGGTGTTATGGGATAAATGGTTTCATTCAATGCTGGAGGCAGGGAAGTCCAATCTGCAAGCTGTAAAGAACCTAGAATGCCAGGGGTCTGATTCTCAGTCCAAGGACTCAGGTCCAGAGCACAAAGGTCTGTTGGTGGATGTCTTGGTGTCCAAGACTGAAGAACTTAGAGTCTTTACACCCTGAAGCAAGAGAAAAGCATCCTATCATCAAAGAAGTAGGAAAAATCCACCCTTCCCCTGACATTCTGTGCTACCTGGGCCCCAGCTGATCTGATGGTTCCCACACACCTTGTGGGCAGATGTTCTGCACTCGTTGTAGCACATCCTGCTGGTCTCCTCTGGACAGCCTCACAGATGCACCTGGGGAAGCCACCTGGAAAACCACCCTTTTGCTAGAAGAGGGGCCAGGTCTGTGCCAGTGGAAGCACTGAGTAAAGTTAAAGTCCTGTCACATATTTGGATGTAACTTAATACCATCGAGTTAACACCCCACACCAACCATCACAAGCCTGTCCCTTGTCAATTTAGTACCTGTGCTCATCTTCTTAAACATACTGAGTATTCAAGTAAAGATAAGAACAAGGTAATAGTTCTGTCTAGCATCATACAACTACCTTGAATACAGCAAATATTGCAGTATCCTTTCCCCTTAGTGATGTCCACTCTTCTGCTGATACCCATATCTTAAATATTATGATACAAAAGAAACAATACTTATACAAATTCAATCATCTGACGTGACAGAAACTAAGACAGGAAAGACAACAAAGATATTGTTTCCTATATACATATATACACATTCAAACGTATTCATAACAAATTAGAGAGAAAGTATTGACTGTAACTAAAGTTCTAATTTTTGTAACTGGTCCTATGGTTGTGGCTCCCTACCACTTTCTTCTACACCCATATTTCCTTGGTTGGCAGCAAGCAACTCTGCCAGTTGATCTTCTCTTCCGGGCAGAGGTATCCAAGCTTCCTTCCCACAAGCTCTGAGCCATTTGTAGTTTTATACTCAATAGTTTTATATAAGAAAGGTTATATGATTTTATATAAGAGAGCTTAATTTGCTTTTATGTCAAATAATATTTAGAAATGAACGCTAGGAGATGAAGCATGAGTTTTATCAGTTACACACCATTGACTTTAGGAATTTTCTTTGTCCAGAACCAGGTATTAGATTCCATGTTCATATTGCTACTTCAAATCCAAATTTAAACTTAGTTTATTCTTATTTCTTTACTCTTATTTTAAAAACAAAGGTAATAAAACTACATTCATTCATTGTTTCCAGAGTACAAAACCCGTTCTTCCAAAAATAAAAAAAATATTGAATGTTATTTAGCATGTATTACTAGCTTTGTTTAGAATAATTTCAATACTTTCATTGGGAATTATTAAATGGAGATATACAATATACATATATTGTTTTACTCAATTCTAATAAGAGAAAATAATACATATATTTTATCTATATCAAAAAATAGAAATTTTCTTCTATTCATGGATGGATTCCATTGTATGGTTTGTCATATTTAATTCATCTTCTACTAAATACCATTTAAAATATTATTGTATATTTGCTATTCAATGACATGTACTTAGGTTTAGAGATTTGTTTCAAATGTTCTCATCATTTAATATTAAATGATAATATTGTTATTTTATTTAAAGAGTTACAAATTCACAAATTCAAGAATATCCTTATGAAATCATACTGTCTTTTTTTCTACAGAAAAATACTATCTGAAATTAATATGGGAGAGCAAAGGATCTTAAATCATTTAGAAAATATTGAAAAGAAAAATAAGATTAAGAGGTGTCACAATTCCTGATTTCAACATGTTGCACAAAGCTATAATAGTTAGAGCAGTATGGCAGCTCCATAGAGACATGTACTTAGGTAAATGAAATGGAATAGATCCATGAGACTGTTGAGATTGTGTAGAGTAGTTTTGCACAAGGCAGAAACTTCATGATGTTAGACAATTTGATATCCACATGTCAAAGAATGACTTTAGCTCATAGTGTACACAAACTTCAACTCAAAATGGATTAAAAGGCAAGTAAAATCTGAAGGGGCCGGGGATTTACCTCAGTGGTTCTGCCGCCTGCCTCGCAAGTGCAAGGTCCTGAGTTCAATCCCTGGTACCAAAAAAACAAAACAAAAAACAAACAAACAAAAAGGTTTAGGGCCAGGGATTTAGCTCAGTGCTTCCACTGCCCGCCTCGCAAGTGCAAGGTCCTGAGTTTGATCCCCAGTACCAAAAAAAAAAAAAAGATAAGTAAAATCTGAACTCATAGAAGAAAATATAGGGAAAAATCTTTATGATGTGGGCCTTGGTAGTAACAATCACACAGGAACATGATATCAAAGCACCAGCATCAGGAGCAAGAATGATGGGACCCACATCAAACAGAAAAGCTTTGGCCCAGGAAACAAGAACAACAAAACAAAAACAAAGAAACAAACAATAGAGTGAAAAGGCAATTGATAGAATGGTAGAAAATCTCTGTAAACATTATATCTGATAGAAGTTTTTTTTCTTAAATTCTTTTATTGGTACATTTTAGGTATACAATACATTTACATTCCTCAT
Source organism: Heterocephalus glaber (assembly GCF_000247695.1). The sequence goes on along the minus strand of NW_004624854.1, from coordinate 3,802,185 downwards.
TGAGATCTTGTACCTTTACATGATACATGTTGGTTCTTATTTTTTCCCCATTTCCCTGCCCTCCCTTCACCCCCTCCACCCCTCCCTATTTGCAAAAGCTTTGTTTCCATTTTTCTCCTTCTCTCACATTTTTTCCTTTCCCTTCTTTCCTAGACAGTTTAATTTTTAAAAATATGTAAGAATGTCTACAACTCAACAGCAACAAAATAAAATAATCATTAAAAACAGACTATTGACTTGTATAGAAATTGCTTCAAAGAAGACATACATATATCCAGCAAATATATGGCAAGATGGTCCAACATCACTAATCACCAAGGAAGTGTAAATCAAAACCACAATAAGATATCACCTCCATACCCGATAGGATGGTTGTTATTTAAACAACAACAAAAGCCAGAGGAGTTTGTGGAGAAACTGAAACCCTTGTACAGCTTTGGGGATAAAGCAGGATGACAGAGCCACTACAGAAAAAAGTATAGATATTTCTAAAAAATAAAAATAGAACAACTTTATGATCCAGAAATCTCAATTTTAGGTATTTTCCCAGAGATTTAAAATAAAGATCTGGCAGAGGTGTTAGTACTCTCATTTGTGTTCCTTGCAGAGCTACTTGCAATAAACAAAATGGGAAAACACACTGAATATTTATCAATAGATGAATGGATACCAAATATTTTAGGTACATACAATGAGATAGTACGTAGCATTGGAAAAAGCGATTCAGCAATATGCAATACAACTGGTGAACTGTCAGAATATTATGCTAAGTGAAGTAGTCAGTCACAGAAACAAAAATACTTGCCTGATTTCTTTTCTGTATTTAAACAGACAAACTCACAGAAAAACATAATCGCACTGTGGTTGCCAGGGTCTTGGAAAAGGGAGACAAGAAGTTGCTAATGAACAAAGAAGTTTCAGATATGAAATATAAATAAGATGGGGAGATTTGCTGGACAATCTTGTACTTATATATAATAAAACTACATAATGTACACTTAAAAATCTGTCAAAAGTATAGATTCCATGTTAAGTATTCTTGTCACAGTATGATTACCAAAAGAAAAAATAAAAAGGAAGTCCTTAAAATGAGGTCATTAGCGTGGGCTTTAATGTAATGTGCCTTTTGTCTTGCAAGGAAAGGAGATTAAGGCCAAGACAGTCAACATGAGAAGGACAGGGCGAAGACAGCATCCATCCACCAGTCCAGTGGTGGCCTCTGAGGAGACCCATGCTCTGACCCCTTGGTCTCAGAGTTTAGTTTTCAAGATTGTAGGAAAGTACATTGTTTTGTTCTGTAAGCTGTCCACTATGAGGCACTTGGTCAACGACATCCCCAAAACACTCATGCTACTTCCTTCTTTAGAAGCTAGTTTATGAAAAAACAGGATAACGTCAGTACATAGTTTTCAACTTGATATATTTTATTATAATTAATTGAAATTAAGCCATGATCATGAAAAATTACCATTTTCCATTATTTATTGATGTTGTTCCTTAACATCTTCTGTCATTATTTTTAAGAATTTCCTTCTGTGAAATTTTATAATTTTTTATGGGTTTATACAAATGTATTTTTATGAATGTCCACTTTAAGGAATAATCCTGACATAATTCCTTCAATGCGTCCCGAAAGACCTGTCTTCCCTCCCGTGGCCAACTCTTCTGATTCAACCTCTTTCTTGTGCCAATTTAAGTTTTACGTCAGTTAGTTCATAGCATTGTAAAGATTATAATACAAGTATACATACACATATTTACTGTATACTTAAACCCCTTCTAAGAAGTTAGCAGGTTTATCCTATAGTTACAGAAGTGTGGGTACAGTTTTTTTTTGTTTATTTGTTTTGTTTTTTATTTTTATTTTTTGCAGAACTCATCTATAAAACTTGCTAGTTGTGCTTTGTAAATTTCCAGGCTCTTCTCTAAGTTTTGTGTTTGCTAGATCTATGAATTAACAAAAGTGATAAATAACAACTTTCCACATTTTTGGGCAATTAGTGTTCTTTACTTGCCTCTTCCATGTTTACTTGTAAACATGATTAAGATGCAATGTGTATAGGTACCAATTCTGGAAGATTAATGTGATTCTTATGCATTGCAAACATATATTAATAAAAATAAATGTTTACTATTTTATATGTGATATCTTCATGTAATATATATTGTAACTTCTTATGCCTTTCGATTTTATTTAGTTTTATATTAATGTACTACTTTAGTTATATTTTCATTAAGGTATTATTGGGGTTTCTTTACTTAATTTATATTTAAATACTCCATTTCTTTATTACATATATATGCCTTCTGAAGAATGCATTACCATTTTTTTCCTTTCTTTTGTAACACAGACAATTTTCAGTTTTTAATTATTGATTGTGATTATTAATACATAGGATTTCATTTATAATTTCCCATTAGTTGCTTTTAAATTAATTAGTAATGTTTTCCTCATTCTACATTTTGTTCTTCCCGGAATTGAATTTATACAATCTATGTCTATCGACTCTTGCCCCCATAGAATTTTTTTTTGCATTAATCTGTATGTTTAATATCTACTTAATCAAGACTCAAACGTTGGTAAAGTTCTCACCTCCCTTCTTTTATGTTCCTTCATCTATATGGATATTTTTATACTTCAGTAAATGGACATTACTTTTAACATTTTACACAGTTAAATTTTATGGAGCATTAAAAGAACACACATACACAAATCTATTTTTTAATTAACTTTAAGTATGCTTTTGAAATGCACAATGATTACATACATGATAGGGAGTTTGGACCTGTACATAGTGTACCTTGATTCTCCTTTCTTTCCCCATTCACAAATCTATTTTTTATCAGTTACTTTTTCAACTAATAGGATGTAAATATTCATCATTTGTTTTTTCATTTTAAATCTCTCGTCTGTTTTTATTTTCTTTTTTCATTCACATACAAGCATATGAAAGTCATTTAGAGAAAATAATGAACTTTCTCTTTTTGTTTGAGTAAAAATGTCTTGAACTGCTTTCATTTTTAAGTCATCATTTTACATATGAGCAGCTCTCCAAATTGACAGATTCCCCATTCACAGATTCAACTAACCCTGGACCAAAAATATTAGGAAAAAATCTTTTATACTGAATATGTAATACATATTTTCTTGTGATTCCACAAACAATATATTGTAACAACTATTTATATAGCAGTTACATTATATTAGATAGTATAAATAACCTAGAAATGATTTAAAGTTGTAAGATAGGTATGTATACATTCTGTGTGAATATCATTCTATTTCATATAAAGAACTTGAGCATACAGTGGTTTTGACATTGTTTATGGGTCAAAAAACAAATCTGTGGATACTTGAGGTCTGCTGTACTTACATTTTTATGTTAAGTTTTTTCCTTTAGTTTTTGAAAACGATTCCAACTTTTTCTCTGGATTTCAATTATTGAGAAATCAGATATAAGTTTTTTCTTTAAACATAGGTTTCTTTTTTGTTTGGCTAAATTTAAAAACATATCTAAGTTCTGTAGTGTTTTTCAGTTTTAATATGATGCATAATCTTGTGAGTGATTTTGTTGAACTTTATGAAAATTTGTATCTTTTCTCAATTTTGAAAAAATTAAGTAATCTTCTCTTTTACTATTTCTTTTCCGCAATTATTTCTCTTCTTTCTTTGTAGTCATCACACTAGAATTCTTAGTGTATAATCTTTGACCCTTAAGTTTATTCTGACAGTTTCTAATTCTTTGGTCCATCTCTACAACTCCAATGGAATTCAGCATGGTGGTTCCCCAAACAGATACCATTTGATCCAGCTATACTCCTTGGTATAAAACCCAAAGAATGAAAGCCAGTATATGGCACAGATGCCTGCATAGCCACGTTTATTGTCGCACAATTCACAATAAACAACATACAGAAGCAGCTTGGGTACCTGTTAATGGATGAGGGGATAAAGGAAATGTGGTATGTGGAGTGTTATCTAGGTATAAAAAATAATGGAATCAGGTCATTTGCAGGAAAATAGATGGAACTGGAAATCATTTTGTTAAGTGAAATTAGCCAGACTCAGAAAGACAAATGTTATATGTTCTCTATCATATGTAGAATTTAGGAGAGAGAGAGAGAGAGAGAGAGACAGACAGACAGAGAGACAGAGAGGCAGAGAGACAGAGAGAGAATGTTTTATTGTTGCTAATTTGTAAATTAAACTTCATCAGTGATAATTGGTGAGAATGTATAGGAAAAAAAGAACATATTACAAATGGGTTGAGATAGGTTATGTTCTAATAATGCCATGGTTAGTCGAAAATATTGAAAGTTAAAAAACCCATTGAAAGTCCTCATAAATCCATCATAAAGTTGAAAATGGATAAGTGAAGTGTGTGATTTGGAGACCGATCTATAGGGTCCCACTCTGTCCACAGGCTCAGGCACTCTTTTGGGATCTTAGAAAGTATTCCCTGGTGAAAAGGACATGCAACTGTGGTGGTTGTTACCTGGTTGATTTGTAGTATAACTCCTTTTGGTTCTTTTTAAAATCTCTCTTTTCTTCATGGTGTGATACACTTCCTATTTCATTTTCAAATACACTACTATTATAAGCTGCACTTGATAAATCTGCTATCTACTTTCTCTGTGAATTGCATTCTTCAGTGTGAAGTTTCTGCTAATTCTCATTCATCATAGACTCTGTAATTTTAAAAATTGTAATAACACGTGCCTTGAAAATTGGTCTGAGGAATGTTTCGAGATCTCATTTTCCAAAGTATCTTTAGGAGTGGTTTATTATTGTCTCCTAGCAGAGGCTCGGGAAAATTACTAATTCATAGCCATTACAGGCTTCAGAAAGCTAGGTGACATAAGGACTGAGAGCTGTTGGTCCCGTCTCGTGGGTGCAAACCTTGTTGAAGGCTTTGCTTATTGTCCTTGTGTACTCTGTCCCGCGATAAGAACTACACGCACATAGATCATTCTGCTTGATGCTAGTGGCTGTGTTGTTTCAGTTTCATTTTATTTTTGCTAATGATATTCATCTAGTAACGGTCATGCCTTTTAAAAGCTTGGCGTTACACAGGGGTCTTCAATCTGAGTTCGTGTCCTATTCAGTTGGACGTCCTTCCAATTCAAGCACACAGCACATTTACATCCTGAGTTCAGGACAGCAGGAACCAATAGTAAAGTGTGTGTTCTCATAATCGGTTTTTTACTCTTTTTTCTTTGTATCCTGTTACAAGTTACTCATTACATCTCATTATGTTCCATTTGCTCCCATTATCTGTTTCTCAATGGAAAGAACAAAATCCAACTATCCTCCTGAGTCTTTGAGTCATTCCCCTCCACGAGAAGTGCTTTTGGTTCTCTGATTTCACATAATAACATTACTATTTTTATTTGAATTTATGAATATCTATATTGATTTCAAATATATAGGTAGGTGCCTAATATTCATTTTTAGACAATTGAATAATCCTTTGTGGAAAGATAATTTCTATTATTCTTTATCGTATTTCTTGAAGCTTTAAGAACTGAGCCTCTCTTTTTGAGTAAACAAATTCTTATCTCGTGAGTCTATTGACATTTAGCAATGATACAGAGTATGTTAAAATGTAAGTACAACTTGTTCTATATTTGTTATGAATATTTGGAAAGTAATGTTTAATATTTAGAGTAAGTGTCCTTGTATAGGTGATTTTTTTCATTGAGTAAAATATGCTTTGAGTTACATTAAATTATGAAGTACTGAGCAAAGAAACAAGAAGTAAGTGAACTAAGTGAGCATGACTACTCAAAAAGAAATGAAGAAGCCATTATAAAGTCCCTATTCAAAACTTCTATTTATACACTCTCAAATGGTAGCCCAATTTCAGACTTTTATCATATGCAAATTTACATTCACAGGAGAATTTATAGTCAGAGGAGAAGTAACCTGTTAATATTCAGTCTTCTTTACAGCACATTTTACATCACATTGAAATATTTTGAAATCTTGCTCCCCAAAAATGTTTTGGGGGCAACTCTGTCGTTTGGGGTGTTTTATGACCCTAGTTCCTTTTTTATTTTTTTCTGCTTCCAGGGATTGAGGTAAGGACCTTGTGCTTTCGAGGCAGGCCCAGCACCACTGAGCTAAATCCCGAGCCCTTATGACCCTGCTTTTTATGGAAAATAATAAGGGGTCACATGAAATGATATTTTTGGGATAGAAGTGAGAAACTGATACAGGTAATTTTTAAATTTTTACCACACAGCCTCATCTTATTCATGAACTTTTTCCTAGAAGATTTCAAGGGGTTTTGAAGAAAGACGCAGGAGTACAAAGAATTTATCTTCTTATAGAGTTTGTTTAAATAGCATAACTCCTGTCTATAGCTCTACTAGGTGGATTTCCTTACCAGGAAAAAGAATTCTTCCCTAATATTTCCAATTGAAAATATAGATTATTTCAAACAGATATTTTAATCTATGTAAAATACATTTTTTTCTGGGCATTTGTGCATATAACTAATTGATTTAATCACTTTGGGAGCATTTTGTGCATCAACAAGTCAGAACACTAACTGCCAGTGTAAATATTAATGTAGAGTAAACTACAGATGCACTTTCAGTAATAACTTGACTTCAGCAGAATTGAGGTAGTATATTGGCAAGGCAATATTGTTTAATGGCTTTATTAATATTCTCAGTTCCACCTGAGAGCATAAAAACAAAGTAATTAGTCCACCTCTTCCGTTTTTTGGTAAACATTTATTTCATATTTTAAATACCGATTAAAATTCCATTGTGGGTGTATAGTACTGGAGGTTTTTAAGGAGTATTATTTATAGCCATGATTATTTATTTATGTATTTTAATTAACAAATGATAATTGAGTATATTCATAGCATGTGATTATCATCATCACCATCATCATCATCATTATTATTAATTGGTGCTGGGGATCAAATCTTGGCCACACCTTATACAAGGCAGGCAAGAGGTCCACGTTGCGGTGCGCTCCCAGTGCCTTGGTGTTTGTTTGTTTGTTTGTTTGTTCTAGGGTACTCAGGACTGAACCTAAAGCTGTGTCCTAATAGCCAAGTGCTCCCTCGCTGCCCTCCTCCCCAGCCCTACTGTAACCTTCTTGTAATCAGTGGGATAAAAGTAGAAAAAAAAGACCAATCTCTTATTTTAATTGCTAAGCCAAGGAATCATTTCTTGTGCTTAAAGTATTCTTCCTTATCTTCTGCCAAGAATGAAAGGTCAGGAGTTAAAGTGAAAACTAGGACTGAAAAGGGCTGTCCCCCCCTGGATGTCCCTCTGGAAGGGCCCCACAGAGGCACTGGGCCTGGCTGTGTGCTCCCCTTCCTCCTGGGGATTCAGCCCTAAAACCGAGCTGCTTTGCATGTGACTCCTACTTTTCATCAGTTCAACTCTTGCAGGTTGAAATTAAAAATCCACCTTGTTGTTTCTACTCACTCACTTTTGTGATAACTTCTTTTCAATACTTCTTTCTTCTTTTTTTTTTTTTTTGCTGTTTGTTTTTCTCTCTCTTCATGAAGGGAACATCACGAAGTGACTGTTTATGCTCCCTCAAAATCCATAATTTGAAACATAACCTGTGATGTGATAGCATTAGTAGATAGGGTCTTTGAGAATTGTTTAAGTTTAAATGGGATAAGTAATTTTCAAAATGAGATGCCAAAAACTGGCCTTTATAACTGTGAGAAATTAATGCTATTTGCTTTTAAGTCATCCAATCTATGGTATTTTGTTATAACAACTGAACTAGCTTAAAGAATGAGAACAAAATATTTAAAATCCATTCTTGTTTCATTATTTATTCCTACCTTGAGGACATTAGGTCTTTTTCTTTTTATAGTATCACTTAAAGAAAATAAGAATATTAAGTTTCATACTGTAGACATCACCCTTAGTAATTGTCTGGCAGTATTTGTTACGCATGCTCAAAATTACATATATTCCAGAAAACATCAGCCTGTCACTTTTCTAAATTCAGTGGGTTTTTTAGGAAGAGAAAATGTAATATTGGCAAATTGCATATAGTTTTGAATGAACATATATACACTTTCCCTAATTTTATTCACAAGTAGGAGGAGGCTCCAAGGTCCTGTCAGCATTTGACATATTTAAATCATAATTTAAACCAGCCTATGCTTTCCAATAAACTGTGAATATCTTCAGCATCTCTGAGCATCTTCCAAACTACTCAATTTGACATGATTCAGAATATTTAAAATGACTCACAACTCCTTCAAGTTGCAAATTGATGAAGGCATTCCTGTTTATTCCTATATGAAGTATGATTTAATATCATAGTTTAGCTGTATTCTTCAAGACTTTCTTTCAAATTGGATGATCTTATTGAAGTATTCTTAGTAAACTGAAAATCTTTCAGATTGCTTGAAAGTTTTTAACATCAAACCTTATTAATTTGGAGAAAAGAATATTTCATATTGTTTCTTTCTGAGCATGTTGGTGAGAGTTTAAAATGGATGTGTGAAATAGTCTGATAGTGACCATTATCATCCTATGTACATCTCATATTTAAAATCATTGAACTCCATCTCTGGGAGTTGTAGAGAGGAGCAGGTGAACTCTGCAGTCAATATAGCCTTAGAGAAAGGTCATTTGAACTTTTAGTCAATACTGGCATCTCTTCCTTCCCTTGAGTGTGGGAAACAGAACACAAACTCAAAATCTTCAATTATGTTGGATTTACTAGGCCTATTTATACCTGGCTTGAAGTAGAGGTACATAGTACATTTGTTTGAAATATTCTCAATAGATAAGAAACCACCTCTAGCACCTCAGAGGCATTTTAGATCTTGAACCTGACTCTAGTCCCAGAAATGCATGTATACTTTTAGGAAGCCCAACCTGATTTTTCAACACTTTCTTTCCTTATTTCTTTATCTATTAGTGTCACCCAAACTCTCTTCCTTTTGCATATTTCTCATTACACCATATATAAATAATGTATAATTATGAACATATAATACTGTGTAATCTATGTATATGTATATATATATATATTTATGTATTGGTCTTTATCATTAATAAGAACCATTTGAATCTTTCCTCTGATACAAATTAGGAAAATTCTATGAAAGAACTAATAATATCTGCAAATTATATGGACAAGAAAAATAGCTTTTTAAAATTTCCAGTTTATCACTCCAAAGGGCTAAAAAATGTTATAACAGATTCAGAAGACTATAACTCTGGAAAACTGTTAAGGTGCATAACTGAGACAGGTGTCTCTGCATGGCTTAGAGAGGGTGAGTTCATAAATCCCGATAAATTATAGAGCTGTCCACCCCTCTGATGCTGTCAGCATATGTCTCCTTCCACCTTCTCTTCATATTGCTCTTGTTACTTGTATTTGCTGTCAGGGAAGTAATTAAAGGTGTACCTGTTAATTTGCTATAGCAAACATGAGACACTATTGATATAAAACAAAATAAATATTGCACCTGTGTGTAATCCCCACCCCACAGAGACCCACATAATCCATGTGTTTAGCAGAACACAGAAGAAATGACAGATAACAAGGACTCATTGATATTGAGTCCAGGAGGCAGAAGGTATGCATTTTAAGTAAGAAAAAGATAATAATTGATATGGTAGGACTTTTTTAAAGTAGTTTCATACAATGCAAGAAATAACACAAGCTATCATTTCCAAACTGCTGTGTCCCTTACATCAGACTCGCTTGCGTGTGAACCATGCATCCCTTCTCCAGTTCCCCTAAGAGCTGCCATATTGCGCATGTGTTCTTTCTTCTTTGCCCTGATCACAGCTAATGCCATCACTGCCCTTTCCTAAAGTCTATCTGTGGACTTTAAACATTGGTACTTTGCTTCAGTTCCCCACTCTTTTGGCTCTACCCATAGATACTATTAGCTTATCTTTCTCATCTGTCACTGTCCAGATTGTTTAGAGCAGGAACCAGTCAACCATTTTTCTAAAAAGTCAATTAATTGACTTTTTAGGGTTTGCAGAACCATTCAGTTTCTATTACAGCTACTAACCTCTTTAGTTGTGAGGAGAAAGCAATCAGTGGTAACTTGGAAATCAATTGATGTGGCTGTGTTACAATAAAACTTTATTTACAAAGCAGAGGACCAGCTGGATTTACCCAGGAGCCATCATTTCTGGACCCTCAATTAGAGTAAGGTCCTTGTCCACCATTTTCAAGCCATTTTAGTTTATTAAAACATTTTTAAATGTAAAGTTAGAAGAAACTAGGTAGAGTTCACATGCAGATGGTGAATCCTGGCTAGAGATCAGACAAGAATCTCATCCATCCAGGGCCCAGAACTAAGGTATTTGTTCATTCACTTCAGTATAACTTTTGTTTTGTTGTACTCAGGACCTTGTACCTGCCAGACAAATGGGCAGCTGCTAATCTACATCCTCAGGTACTTTTATTGTATGATATTATACATTATTTTGAGACAAAGTCTTATTCAGTTATCTACACTAGCCTTGTGATCCTCCTGGCTCAACCTACATTTTTTTTTTCCTCATGCTGTATTTACATACAATGGTGAGTTGTTGGCAGATTCTGCTTATTGTAATCACACAGTGACAGGTGGAGTAGCCCTGTCCCCAGGCCTTCCCATCTGTCTTGCCACCAGGAGAAGAAGAAGTCCTGAGGGCAGCAGCTGAGTGCGTTCCACAGTCACGACACACCCCATTGAGCTCATGTCTCATGCAGGACTATTGGTGTGGTGTCAGGGGTCAAAAAAGTGAAATTTTACCACATGCTTGGAAGTTCCAGTCTCCCCACAGTAACCTCTAGGGCAACATTAATGATTCACACATCCACCAGGTTTTTTGTTTGTTTCATTTTGGTTTTTCTTCTTATAGACTCCTTAGCCTAATCACATTGTTTATCCTACCTGAAGCTTACCTCAATTGACAATTTCCAACACTGTCAAAAATATTTAGCTTATGGCTGCACATAGAGGGCTAGATAATTACATTTTACATTTCTTGTTGTTAATAATTGTTTTTAAGGCATAGGCCCCGTCTTTGTCTCTTTGAGATACTTTTTATGGGTCTTTATTGTGTCTTGAGGAGTTTACTAAAATTCAGCTTCTTATATTTACATCTTCAAAAGCATTTTAGTTATATTTTTAATTGTTTTTAACAAGGAGACCATATTTCATGAATAGCATCCTAGATATAGTCTCTGTCGCCTAGCTTTGCCCAGCGTTTTTGACATGAGAATGTTTTACTGGCAAGAGAAACTGGAGATGAAAAACTGCTTTGTTGTCAAACTCAATAAAGCCTAGGCTACCTGGACTTAATATATTCACACTTAATTTTTGCTTGTCTCTTGGGCATTATGCTGTCATAATACAGTTAGCAGGAGCCAGCAGACATTTTAATATTCAAAAGGTTCATTTTCTATTTCACACAACACAACAGGCTATAGTCTGCCAAATGTTTTACCACTATATTACAATTTGGGTGAATTTTTTTTGCAGTTCCCTTTTCATTTTTCTTGTGCTTATGCATTGTTCAACTTTTTTCTTTTCCTTTTTCTTTTTTTGAACAAAATACCAGACACAGCAACATATAGGAGAAGTTTATTGTGACTCACAGCTCCAGTCCTTAGTCATCCGGCTCCAAGGCAGGAAGGCATGGCTGGCAGGTCCAGCCAAGGAAAGTTGTTCAGGTCAAGGTTGTCAGGAATCAGAGAGTAGAGGCAGAAACTGGAGTGGAAGATGCAGCCTTCCAGGTCATGCCTCCCTGTGACTCACCTCTTCTGACCAGACCCTACCTCCCCAGTCCTAACACCAAGTGAGCTAGATCAGACCTGTGATTCAGTCTCCTTCCAAAAGCCTATAGATGAATGCACGAGGCCTTTGTGGGACATTCTTGATCTGAATCATAACAGCAGAGGAAAGCTGCTCATTTCATTGATGTGGTAAGTAGAACACAGGGAAGAGTTTGAAAGGAATGCCCAGGGACTAGATACAGTCCCAAGGTCATGGCCCTCTGCCATGGTCCTCTTTCTCAAGCTAGAGTCTCCCTTCTAGTAGCCCACTGAGGGGTGACTCAACAGTGGTGAACCATTGATGAGGTCTGTACCCTTATCATCCAATCACCTCTCCGGGCATCCTTCAGTCTAGTCCAGGTGACAGGATGCACTGGCATAGCTTTCTGTAGGAATGTCCATATCCACTCATGGTCAACTCCAAGAACAATGTCACATATATCAATTCTGTTACAGCACTGTCTCAGATACAGAAATGTCCATAAGACCTTAGCAACATGATATATTGGCATGTATGGTGTACTGAGTGGGTGGGTCTGCTGGTGTGATGCTGCTCCCAGTTCTTCTGTGATGTTGGCAGTGCTTCACACTTCCGGATGTATCTTCTTCATTTTCAGTCTGGGAAACAGGCAGAGATGTCAGCCACGGTTCACGAGTGGGTTTCTCCAAGGCTATGGCAGAAATGCAGACAGCAATTCCACTGGACAAACTCATTTCAAATCTCCTTTGGTACATATCTTCTAATATCCAGTTTGGCTGGGCAAGTTACATTGTTGAACCCAAAATCAAATATATAGGAGGAAGTATGTATATTTCCTGGAGTTGAGGGAGGAGGGAGCACATTTACGAACATTTACCTACACTACTGCGTATATTCAAGAATTTTTCTTTATGCCTTTTAATTATAGAAATTGGTCAGAAATATAATTTGTATTAAGGATTTATTGTTCATAAATTAATGCCAAATTAAAGAAACCATATCCATGTGCTATGCTACTGATTTAGAATATCTGGATGTAGACATACAAAGTAATATATATAAAAGAATATAATATATATAATATATAATATATATATATTCTTTGGACTAAGCTGGCTCACTTTAGTCCCAAGAGGGAAGAAATATAACCATTCTTTAAGTTAAAATTGTTAAAGTTAAAATTAAGTTAAAATTGTTCATTCTGAAGAATCCATTATTTTGAAAATAGATTTCAGGAAAACAAAACTCACAAAACCACTCATGAACAGAGAAATGGATGTTAGCCAGTTTGTGAAGTTATTAGTGGTGCAACTGGTATGATCAATCTGAAAATGACTTCTGTATTTGTATTCTGAAGGAGATCACACTGTAAGATCACCTCCACCCATTTCTTTTGAAAACTAATTCAAATCATTCTGGCTTAACATTCACCTTTCCACTGAGAAATTCCATTAATATAATCATATACTTAAATCAAAACTTGACTCTTAAAATTATAGACCTTGGAAGCCCTGAGAAATTGCAATTACCCCTTTGAAAGACCCATCACTTGATACAGATCAATTGTATAACATCCATGTGGAAACTAAAACTGAATATACAACTTTAATTATAATGAAGTAAACATTCATTATATATATATGTATAGATGTTGGACTATATATAAATTTTAGTTCAAATAATATCATGAAAGATTTTAATATAAAATTCCAAAAAACTAGACAATTTATGGATGATAATTAGAATTTGAACAAAATTTCCTGGGAGAAGTTAGTGGTTGGCAATGTGACCTGTCTCAGCTGATAAAAGAAAACTGATACTTGAGCATGAACAATGAATATAAAGAGAAGAATGGAAGACGCCGAAACAGCCAGCTGCAGACAGGCAGGTCTGCGCACGCCCTACCGAGGTCCCGAGTCATGTGGAAGACACCGAATCACCCCGCTGCAGACAGGCAGCCACCTGGTTCCACACTACAAAGACGCAGAGGACACCAGACCACCAGACCAAGGTACTGAGTCCTGCTGCTCCCGGCCCAGAGGTAGGGGCTTCTGAGCCGCTCGCTGTCCTACAGCTCCTGGCCTAGAGGAAGGGGCTTCCGGGCCACCATCCCTCCCGCTGCTCCCAGCCCACAGGAAAGGGCTTTGGGCCACCATCTCTACTGCTACTCCCAGCCCCTGTCCCACCTTTCCCAGCTCAGAGGAGGTAATCCATGCAGGTGCTAACAGCCCCCCACCCCAGTCAAAATGAGAAAACAAGTAAATAAGTCTCAAAATCAGACTTCCAGATCACCTACAGCAACCCCAAAGGGAAATGAGATGGAACACTGATACTCAAATGCCTGGATCCACTGAACTGGTAACAAAAGAGGATCTAGAAAAAATGAAATCAGAAATAATTTCTCAGATAACAGGAGAAATTGTGC
>NW_004624854.1:3767741-3782970 GCF_000247695.1 Heterocephalus glaber | reverse complement strand
AATAGGGAAGGGTGGAGGGGGTGAAGGGAGGGCTAGGAATGGGGAAAAAATAAGAACCAAGATGCATCATGTACAGGTACAATTCCCAATGAGAAATGTAATTGTGTTGTATGCCTACAATGTAGCAATAAAAGAATTTAATAAAAAAAAGAGAAGTAAATGGATTAATAACACAGAACCTCCCAAAATTTTACCATTTGGAAATCAATCTAGAAATGTGGGGTGTCAGCGTGGAGCCCAAACCCTAAAGAATTCTCAAATTTGGGTGAAGATATCTGTCCCCTAGGTCTTCTACGAAGTTAATTATATTAGGGTAGGCCTATTGCCTGTCCCTTGTATTGGTTTGTATCAGTTACCTATCTATAACACCATTTGACATATAGTCTGAACCAAACTAATACACATGAAGTGATTATATCCCTTTTCAAAACTCATATAATGGACGATTGTTGATCCTTGATTTTCTGAAATGGTTAGAATACCCGAGAATGCTGGTAAGGTGCCATTGTCATTAGGGGTTCAGAGCAGTAGAGTCTCTGTATTCCTCAGTGCACCTGGTGCTGACCCAGCTCCCACACACATCACTACTGAATCCCTGTGGGGAAGCTGCCCATTGCTCAGTGAAAATCATCTAGTTTTGTGCCTCTTAAGTTTCTTTGAAACCTGACCATTAACCTATTTCATTCATGAACTGAGATGTTTCAATTAGACCCTTCTTAAATGTCAGCGTAAGTGAAAAATAAGAACATGAGACACTTAAGATAAACTCATGAAATATGGAGACTAATGATCTCAGAAAGATATAAACACTGAAGAGATCAAGGGGAAAAATCTCAAAACAACTACAATAAATATCTCCTAGGAGACAGGAGAAAGCAGTATATCCATGTATTTATGGTACAATAAAAGTGAACAGTCAAGTAGAATGATTCTCTTGGAAATTCCCTTTGAAATATGACAGTGTAAGTAAAAAGACTGGAGGTTACATGTTAAATTTCAGAAGATTTTTCAGAAAATAAAAGGTTAAAAAGTTTTCAAAAGTAGCACAATAAAGGAATTAAAGTCCTTAATATGATAGCTTATGAGAGCAGAAGATCATTAAAAACTAATAAAATACTTTATAATGACAGCATCTATTGTACACTCAGTGCAAGGAATGAATTATAAAATTCTAACAAAAGTACATTAGGAAATTTCAGGAACCAGCATTAAAGATACAAAAGTCTTCCAGAAAGAAAAATGAGTAGGACATACATTAGATTTAAGATGTGAATGACATTAATTTCTCAACTAAATCCCAGGATTTTTAAGGAAATAAGAAATGGATTACAAATTCTGAAATACATAATTTGCAAGCTAGTATTCTATAGTATTATAGAATAATACTCAAGTATAAGGATTGATGACATTTAAAAACAAAGTTCATGGTTACCATTTATATTTTATTTTTAAATTAATTTTATTGGTACAATTTAAGTATATGTAATGATCACATTCATCAAAGGGAATTTGTATCTGTACATGTATATCTTGACTCCTCTTTTTCTCCTAACCTTCCACTCCTCCCTTCCTTATTTACAAAAGCTTTGTTTCCATTTCTTTCTTTTCTCATTTGTTTTCTTTTTCCTTCCTTTTTCTCCCTCCCCCTTCACAGTTTCCCTTTCCTTTTGAACAATGTCTTCCTATTTCACATTATCTATTATACATTTTAGTCCTAATTTAGCCTTTCAGTTTCTCTCTCACTCTAGATAAACAATGTGAAATTTACACGTGTCCGTATTTACACATATTTCACTTAAGTGTGTAGTCTCAAGGTGCATCAATTTGACTAGAAATGTCTAAAGCTTGTTTTTCTTTATGGCTGAGTAGTACTCCACTGAATAAAAAAAAACACATCTTTTTTATCCATTTATTGTTTGATGAGCATTTGGGTTGTTTCCAAGGTTTAGCTATCATTGAATGGGGATGTGCAATGATTACTCATTAATTGGGAACAAATTAATGTTAAATTAGAAAATTAAATATTTTAAAATGTGAATGATGTTTAACATTATGTGTCAATTTCACTGGGCCCTGTGAGTATATAGTTGTATGTGAGTGTGTGTGTGTTGATGAACACAATGATAACACAAAAAAAAGATGGAATAAAAACAGACACCTGCTTGTCCCTCTTCCCTCTCTTCTGCCTCCGGAGGACACAGTTTTCCTTTCTTCTGCCAAATTCAGCTCTGAGGTAGAAATTCGGAAAGGGGGAGCAACCCTGCTTAGACACCAAGCCCGACAGCATCTTCCTCTTGGGCTTCCAGCCTCCACATCCAGGAAAAACAAATATTTAGTTTTTGAATGACTGATTGTGTAGTATCTTTAGAACATTGGGAACACAGTAAAATTGACATTTCACTCAGATTTCACCCATTCCACTGTGCTATGTATGTGTCTCTGTGTATTTAATTCCAGGGAATTTTTGTCCATGTGCAGACCCAAGTAACTGCCACCTCAGTCGAGTGTTCTTTGACCACAGGAAGATCTCGATCTGCTCCCCAACTCTGACATTGGGAACCAAGTTTATTCTGCATCATGACACCTTCTTTAATACTGGGGCTGTTACAGACTTAGAGGCTGTCTTGAGCCTCTAGGAGGTGCAAGAGCTCATCATCTAGGCTGGAGCTCATCAGTGGGTTGGGAAGAAAGAGTCACTGAGATCAAAGGAGAGAAGGGTGTGATTCCAGAAGAAGCACATACAGCTATGTACAGTACACAGTACTTGACAGTGTGATAAATGACTGTTACTGTTTTAGGTACTTACCATAACATGCTGTGCTTTTCATCCTTTAGAGCATAATCCTACTTATATAACAGAGTTTACTGTAAAACAGTGTGCTGCTATGCCCATGGTAGCCTCCTGTATCTCATGTTTAACTGTGTATTTGGATAATATCAAGGGGCCATCACAGATGATTGACATATGCCTTCTCAGTTTTCACTTAGAAGTTGGCATTCTGTGTGGTACTTTGCGATACACACGGATGAAATTGCCTAATAACGTATATCTCAGATTATATTTCCATCATGTGTCACCTGACTGTATGGAAATTTAAATTAAAAAAAAATTGGGCCTATGTGGAGTCTACTAGTTAATTAGAAGTTTTTCTCCAGACCACTATTTGTTCAATATTAGTTTTGAAAATTCTTCTAAAACACATCACATCCATTGATGTCTTGTTAATGCTTGAGATGTTTTTTAAATTATATGGAAAAATGTTTAAGTGCTTTTCAGTTTTGCTTTGTTTAAGTTCTATTGTATTTGAATATTATTATAGTATTTTTTTCCCTTGCATTGCTTTTCTTTGAATAATTTTAATTTTTGTATATGTGTGTGTTTAGTGAATGATAATGAAGTTGCACATTTATTTAAAAAATTTAAAGTAAGGGGTACTGCCAAATTCATCCCTGGAAGCCAGCATTACCCTGATACAAAACCACACAAAGACTTAACCAAAAAAATTTTTTTAAAAGAGAGAGATGAAGAAAAGAACCTAGAATCCAATCTCCATAATGAACATAAATGCAAAACCTTTCAATAAGATGCTAGCAAACATAACACAAAAAGATCATGCATTGTGACCAAGATCTTTGCTCTTGTACACCTTCCCTGGGATGCCACGGGCCATTGGACATAAATCAGTGAATGTAATTCATCACGTACAAACATCACATGCTTTTCCTTTTTACTTGTCCTTCAGCTCCACTCCCTCCCATCTACCCTAAACTTCAAATCCTCTTCCCATTTCCAAAAATTCTACCTTCCTATTTCCTATCACATACCTTTTATTTTGTTCTTAAAGATATTTATACTTCGATTTCATGCTATGAGAAAAAAACATGAAATATTTAAACCTTTTAACTGACTTACTTCACTTAGCATCTCAAGATGCTCTTTGCCCTCCTAGGTTTGGTCTTGCTTTGGTCCCATGGTTTTCTAAGCCTCCATTTCTCTCTTTTTGACTAGGAATGTTTACCTTGTACTGGTGTACCTTGGGATTATGGAGCTTGATTTTTTTAAATTTTTATAGAAGTGTACAGTTAAGAGGTTGCCTTGAGTCTTAGAAGAGACTTGGTCTTGGACTTTTGAAAAATTCTGTAACTACTGAGTCTTGGGGGAAAAAATGATTGCACTTTTGGACATAGGAAAGGTCTTTGTATTATATTAGCCAGAATCATGAACTTCTGTTCATTTAGGGATTAAGTATGATTTAAGGAGATGAGTTTGGGTATCACATTGACAAAAGGTAGGATGTAATTGTGTCAACGTATTTGGCTTAAGAGATTCTCAGAGAATTACTAAAACACATTTCTGAGTGTGTCTGGATGGTTCATCAAGGTGTAAAGCTGGGTACTATATATGATCCCTGATGCTTCCTCTCTGGCACTGTTCCCCTTCTGTTTCCCAGCTTCCACGGACAGAATGTCTTTGTTTTCCCACACTTTTCCACTATAATGTTTCTGCTTGGAATTAGTAAACCATGGACTGGGTCTTCTGAAACTATGAGGGAAATGAAACCTCTCATCCTTAAAGTTGTGAATGCTGTGTGTTGTGTCTCAACTGATTAAGGCGGTGCTTCAGCCAATCATTAAAAAAAAAAAATCTGCTCATTGGCCTGATGAATTATTTCCCCCTTTCAAAAAAAATCCTTAAAATTGAACAATTTTGTTCAAAACAATTTCCCAGAGTTGCCCCAGAAGTCATCCTTGGGGAGGTTATGTCACTTCAAAAGAGAGGTACTAGAATTAGGATTATAATAAGAATCCATAGAAGGGCAGGCATTTAAAAAATTTGTTTGTTTTCTAGAAGAAAATATTTTAGAGTCAGACAATTCCATGGGAGCTGGCAGCGGTTGGTGCAAATGTAACTCTTCTGCACACTGAGTCTTCAGCCACCACCCTGAAAATTGATCTCTGACCATGGACCCAGCGATGTGTGTGCCCTGGGCATTGGAAAGCCAGAGAGGAGCTCTGAGGAGCTGAAATGTGAGCTCTCAGGACACGAACTGTGGATGGATGGAGGAGAACCTTGTCTAGTTAATTACATTGATGTGTAACCCAAACTTCTATTCAAGTACCTGCGCATTTACACTCAGTGGGCTGTGAGGCTCACCTAAACCGTAGACTTCCACCTGGGTTCTTTCCCTTGATTTCCCTTCTTCTGCCAAAAAGTTTTGAGGTACTGGGGATGAAACTCAGGGTTCTCTCACTGAGCTACATTTCAAGCTTTTCTTTTCTCACTAAGTTGCTGAGCTCAAGCTGGTGACCCTCTTGCTTTAGCCCCCCAGACAGCTGGGATTACAGGCCTGTGTCACAGCACCTGGCCAAACACATTTTTAAACAACATGAAACAACAGCAGAAAAGAAATCAAAAGCAACATAAAAGATGTGGAAACAAAGTCTTTGTAAATAGGGAAGGGTGGATGCGTCGAAGGGAGGGCAAGGGAATGGGAAAACAGTAAGAACCAAGATGTATCATGTAAAGGGACAGATTCCCAATGATGAATGTCAGCATATTGTATACCTGAAATGTACCAATAAACTTAATTTTAAAAATTACCTGATTCCACCAAAGATGCCAAAAAATGGAAATAAGAAACCAAACTCAGATACCAAACTGAGAATAAAAAGCCAAGGGGCTCAAGGCAAAGAGAGGAGAGTTAAGATGCATGCTGACTTCAGACATCCATGGAGACCCCACATGCTTCCACAGCCAGCCCAGGAGCCTTGGGTATGGAATCCGACAGAAGGCCGGGCCCGCTGACATGGAGTCTCCATTGCACCTCCAGGAAAACTCTGGAAATAAATGAATATTACCCAAATGAAAGCAAAATAAGGCTGTTGAGATATTGCTATAGAAATAGAGCCAACGATTACAACTTTCTTTCACAGAGACTCCAAGGTAGACAAGGGAGCTGGCAAGTGCAGTAGTAGAACAAAGCAAAGGCTCCAGGTGGGCCCTGACTGGAGAGCAGGAGGTGGAGCTCAGCCCACTCTAAGTGCACAGCCTTGTGAGTATATTGGTCTTTCTATGATTAACCCTAAGTTACAAGTAGAGGCCAAAAATTAGGGAAAAGGAAGATAATTACTGTTCAAGACCTGGCTCAACTTTTATCCAGTTGTTAGAGGCCGTGATTTGACTACCTGGATTGGTAGATTATGGGTTAGAGTTCTATTTTTATATATGGTTTGGCTGTTGTAAGTTACTGTATTCAATCTCTTAACTGCTTGACAAGAATTGGAAGTGGGGAAAATTGCATGGCTACAAAGAAGCAAGAATGATTGTTCCATGTTTTGACTCTAGTGGTGGTTGCCACATGTGAATATGCTTATGAAAACCATAGCACACTATTCCTACAAAAGGTGGATTATACTTTATTTCCATTATAGCTTGATAAATCTGGCTTAAAATAAAATTAGATGTAGCCTTATTATATTCTCCAACATATTTTAACTTTTTTTCACGTGACTATTGATCTACATAATAACTTCCAGTTAGTACAAGAAAAATGGATGAAAAGAAAGTGGAAGGAGTCAAAGTAATTTGCAAAGAGTGGATATGTTATGCCAGGGAATCAATGCTGATCAAAGAGCAAAGTGAATCTGAGAAAGACTGCGATGCATGGCATGAAAATGATGGGTTCAGGATCTCCCAATTAAACAGATGAAATTCATTATTGCAACCAGTTATGGTTCTGAGGTAAAAGTTTCTCCTAGCAATGATTTCTCTGTGTGGCTGTAGAGTAGATATGAAAAATAATTGGAAATAAAAAGTCCAGGCAAATGATAAATCATGAGAAGAATGGATCAAACACAGGGATGGAAGAGGTAATTGTGGAAGAAAGAAATCTATTCCCTAAAGGTATTAATTTATAAAAGAGAGTATACATGAATTATATAATTAACAAGAATAGAGACTAGAGCAGGGAAATGGGGTCAGATTACACAACCCTCGATGTGAAATAAGTTTTCACTTTATTTTTAAAATGAGAGAAATAAAAATTTGGAGAGGAATTTACATCGATTCAGGTGAATGGTAATTGACTTAGTACTCAACCCTGGCATGTCACGAGTGCCTGAGAATCCTTAGTCTCCTGCAAAAGGTTGTGCAAGGAGGTAGTATCCTTAAAATACAGTGAAATTTCAGTTTCAACAAACACTGTGGTTGGAAAGTGGTTGAATGCACATGGGATTTATTGATAAGAGAGGGGGACTTCGTTTTATGGCTCAGATCTAAATGCTCCCCAGAGCCTCCTGGGTTTGGAAGGTGACTGGCTTTGGAGGTGCTCTGTCCATTGGATGTTCTGCAGCAGGTTGGACCTGGGTGGATTTGATACTGCGAGCACCATCTGGAAGTGAGTAGCCGTGGCCCTGCTGTCCCTTTTCCCTGGCTGCCTGGCCACTTGGTGTCAGGCACTTTCTCCCCGCGATGGGAAAACAGTGAGAAATTGAATAAGGCACTTCCCACACAGTCTTCCTTTCTGAAATCTTCTTGGTGCTGTTCCATCCTTCTACACGAAGCTGTGTTTTTGCCTGTGTAGCGTCTTTGCTCTTCATCGGGTATCTTTGACTGTCTGGGTCTTTGCCAGCTCCTCTGAATTTAACATGCTCAACTCACCTCCTTCTCCCAACAGAGATGAGGATCTAGCCATGGTGTGGAGAGAAAGGAGGAGACACCTGCAGCCAAGTAGTCTGGGAAGTATAGAGCAAAGCTTTCCTGTCTCTTTAGAGTCGACACACGGTCTCCTTTTCTTCTGCATGTATTTTTGTTCTGTGTTTTTTTTTTTATCAGATAGTAAAGGTATAGGGAGGTCTTTTTATCATGTAACTCATCAATTTTAGATGTGTGGTTGGTTATGTAACATATGACAACATCCACCAATAAGACGCTGTAAAATATCTGAATATGTTGTTGAAATATTTATTCTTACCATTCCAAAATTCAGATGAAAATATACACAGGAGAGCTGCACTTTTTTGTAATAATATCACACATTTTTTAAAGAAAAGGTTTTTATACTAAATATATTTATATATTTTATTTTAGCTTCTCTGTCAAACAACAATTTTCAGGCTTCTGAAATATTATTTGTATCCTTTTCCTTTTCCCCCAAATTGCTGGTTAATGCAAAAATAAATCTGAATATGTAACACAAGGATTTCAAAATACGAGCAGAAGTTATTTACTGTACCTAGCTGATTACCTGACTGAGGATATGATAACAATAAGAGACTCCTACGTGCATGGCCTTTACAATGCTACTGTAACAATTTTAACACCACAGTAGCTTACTAGTACACTAATGAGCAGAGTGGCAGAAACCCTTGGATATGAATGAATGTGCATATTTTTAATATTCAGGGTATTAGGAGAGCTTTGGTACTAACCTCTGGGAACACATCCTTCCATATCTTAATTATATTTCTAACTTTAGGAGGGAGATCAGTCATAATTTTAAAAAATACTTTCTTAAATCAACCCAAATAGCCTGACAAACAAACCAGCAGTAAACTAGGGTACTATTTTCATTACTATCAATGGATACAATCCCATTCCTCTAAAATATTGTCATTATCCTATATCGGTTCATTGTTTTGTTAGTTAATGTTATACCAAAAGAAAGAAGAAAGGAAAAAAAGGGAAGAAAACAGTTGGTGTTGCATTAAGCAGATATACTTCCTCTTTCTTAATATAATTTCTGTTTCTAATCTTATTTGTTACTGATTACTTATGGGACATTATGGAACTCAGTAATTTCTAGTCAATTCAAAACTATTTATTCTATATTTAAAAAGACATAAAAATGCAATTGATTTTTAAAAGCTAAAGCAAAAAATAAATATCAGAGCTATTAATTTCATTTTTCTGAATGAACAAAAGCCAAGAAAGCACAGAATGCACATATATTTGCCATCATTTGATATAACCCAAATATGCTGACTAAGCTGTTATCTGAAGCAAAAGTTTATTTGGTAAAGAATAACAACTAAAATACAAGAGTATAAGAAATAGCCATTTGGGATTGTACTTTAGATCTATGCCAATAGATTATTCTGATAGGAAGGTGCAGAATAATTATCCATGGCACCAGAGCTTTCCATTAATTTTCATGAACTACCTTAAAAGTTCAAGGTAGAGGTTAACCAGATATTTAGGTTTTAAAAAATTGTCTGTTATTTTTATTTTTTAAGTAACTGAAAGTTTGTCTTAGAAATACAGCTAGTAAACTGTTTAGACTAGAGAATAAAATTTATAAAACAAAGTAATAATTTTAGAATCTATTCTAAGAAAAATGAAATGTTTATAAAATCACAACATTTACCTAATAAAAATTAATGCTGTCATATTAAAATAAAATTTATTAAAATGTAACAAACAATTTCACTTTAAGTTGCAATTCCTTAATAAAAAGTCTAGTCAGTTGGTTTTCTACTGTAACAACTTGTCAATAAATGACAGAAATCCCATGGTTAGTTCCACAAAATATTAACGTTCAAATAAGAATGATATGGACAATTTCTAAATTAAGTTTGATTCTCCTGCTATGTTATTTTCTAATTTAGAAAAGTTACCATTTCTGTATGAAAATATAATAGAATAATGTTTCTATAATCTTCCTGAGATTATCCAAGGGCTCACCAAAATAAGTGACATCTAATGTTAGCAAGTTCTTTAAAGAGGTCTTGAAATCAAACTATTGCTGGAGCCCCAGGGTGTCTTCCTTTCAGCATTCCCTCTCAACTCCTCTCTCCCTCCTGGCTGCCTCTCCTTTCTCTACTCCCCTTGCCCTATGAGTCCTCATCTCCCTCCAAGGCAGAAACTTTCCAGCTGTGGTTTTGAGCCTCTGATTTTCACCCAGGGGGTTGTCACTTTTTACTGGCCCCACTCACACATACACAAATCTCTGTTCTGTACACAGTCCACTGTGGTTTGAATTCTTGTGAATTTCTTAAGAAGAGAATGCTTCCTCTACCTTCCAGACTTAGTTCCCAAAGAAATTTGTCCAGCAGATGAAACATCTCTTCCCCTAAGTCTTACACAGGCCTTGATGCTGTGCCCAGCTTCCTCCTCCTTCTGGCTCCACTTCCTGGTTTCTCTGCTCAGTTCCTCCTGTGTAGAGACTGTGAATATAATGCTCACATTCTCTCTTTCACCCCTGTTCTCAATTCACCAGCACTTAGGGCTTTAGCACTTGACTGTCAATTTCAATCTGAAAGCTATCTACTTCCACAGTCACACTGATGTCACATTTAAACCTTTAACTTAGGAAATTTCTTAACCTTTTCCATTCTACAACAAGGGTAGCAAGCAATGTAAATTTTGAGGCATCTGTCCCCCAACATTTGCCTGTAAAATTTCCCTGATTATTTACTATGCTTTGAGAATGTCATTCATAGAACATCATCCTCTGTGCTTGGTTCCATGATTCAACTTTCTGTATCTAAAATACATGACCTGTGGTATATCCAATCCAAGGTCTTGTCATTCATCACCTTTTGTTGATCTCAGTGCCCTTGAATCTTATTTCCCTGAAGCCACGGGAAAATTTGTAGTAACAACATTATTACTTAACGTTGAGTACTCAAATCAGTGCCTAGAAACTAATAATGTCTGAAATACTTTTTTTTCAAAATTAAATGCATTTGAGATAATTTTATTTGAACATATAAAGGAATGTGCTAAAGCAAAGAGATCGTAGATTAGAACTTCAGCTGTCATTTCTCTATGCTTGGATATCCTTAATATCTCAAGTAAGAGGATTAAATGTAAATTAACCTTTGAAATAAAATAAACAGGAAAATATTAAATACAAATCACCAAGTTAACTTCTGTTTAATAAATGACTAGGTGCTCTCCATTAGTCTGTTGGGAAGTCCATAGCTGCGAAAACTGGGAAGTGATAGCAAAAACTGGCACAGAGTTCTGGCCATTTTATATGCTTTAGAAAAATTTGATGACTGAGATAAAAATGCACATTGTAGTATGTGCATCACAGTATATAACGTCCTTCAATGTTAAAATTGTCATTGGACCACAGGTGTCCAAAACTACATCCAGGGACTATGGTGATTCAATATCATTTAGGAATGATGTACAACTAAGAAACATAATTGTGAAAATATGTATGTATACCATGAGCAAAACCAACTAACTATGCATATCAATTTAGCGATACACAACCCTTTTATGTTTCTCCATTCTTAGTTTTTCTGTCGTAATGATGGATTTTTCCCCAGCCCTTCATTTCTTGTTTTGTCTCCATACTAGCCAAAGACATACGTGTGAGGCATATGGCCAGACTTTAAAAAGGGCATAAAGTCACGGAAAAGGTGAAAACAAATAGACAATAACAAATAGTGAGAATCTAACCTAATAGCATTTGTTTCATAACATGACCGTTCATCTTCAACAATAGATACTTTGTCACATGATTCAGAACATTCTTATATATAATAAGAATTTCTCTAAAACTAAGCTAATGTATAGTTATTTGATGTCCAATTTAAAACTATAACTTATATTTTATTGTATATCTTCTGACTTTTTGTATTCAGGAGAATTGCTTACCAACAACAAAGACTGCACTAAGTAAACAACCATACATTTTACTTGAAAAATTTTCAAAAGTTTGTATAAAAATTATACAATCGATATGTTGTAGCAATATAAATTTCAAGAGTATGGCTTGTCCCATAGAAACACGTGTTTTCCTTAAAGTAAATTATTTTTAAATTTTCTTGTATTTTTTTTCTTAATTAAATTTTATTTTTTCTAGTTGTACCTACAAAGAAAGAAAGGACACTTTTGGTCTCTTTGCAAATGTCAGTTGTCAAACCACTAAGTATCAATCTCCTGAATATGGCCATAAATGGATCATGATTACTGAAACTGAATTTTGCTTGTTAAATCTAAATGTCAGGGAAAGATTTTCACTATTTCATTTGTCCAATGTCCTTTGCAAGTCATTATTTAACCTTTGGATGTACTAGATTATAACCGCCCCCCCCAAAAATATTTAAAGTGAAAAATGCATTTGCTATGAAAAACCCCCAATTAAAAGCTAGTTGTAGATTAAATATTCTGATATAGATACCATGATTGGAAATGTTAATATATTAATCTTGTAGAAACAATGTTATAAATTATAGTTCACCCTAGCTTTCTAATATTCATTTTTAATCCTTATGAAAAATGGGAGCATTTACCATGTGACTTGTATGCATTTAAGAGAAAGTGAATTACAAATGTTAATGGACTGATTCTCAGCCTAAGGGGAGCGCTCTTTACAATACCAAAAAGAAGTTAGCTTCATTATTTTAGGAGTTTCTGAATGTGAAGAATTTCAAGAGCTTTAGAGGTTCAAGTCACTTGCTTTTAATTACCAAACATATACTCTATGATTTTTCTCCTTAGAAAATGTTTCACTTTTTATTTGTCAAACAATTAGTCTTTGACATGAAGAAAGAAGATACATGAAATAAGGATATGAATAAAAGATAGCACCAAATAAAAGAACAAAGGGATAGTCAGAAATTAGAGCGAAGGAAGTAATTAGATTCATTTACAGCTAAAGGGCAGGAATTGAGAGAGAAGAGGGAAGGTATTAAAGGAATCTTTTCTGACACATTTATAAAGGTGCTTCCAATCCATGAAGTTTAAGATACAAAACTATATTTGGTGATATGGAGTTTAGGTGTGTTTCTTATAATGTCTCTATAATTGACTCCACCCTAGCAGTAAAATCAATATATTGCTTCTGTCTGTGACTGCCCCAGTGCACTGTGTAAAGGAGATACCAATGTGTTTTGCTGTTAACAAAAAAATAGGCTAAATGTTTTCTACTTCTTCCAAAATGAAGTGTCTTAGTTCTGCACTCTGTTATTTTGCCCTAATTATTTTGCCTACAATATGTGGACCATGAATCACAGAGATCAGGTAAGAGAATATTAAAATGGCTGTTATTTTAAGAATTAACAGAAAAACTTAGGTAAAATATAAGTATGAATCCTGGCTTTTGGTCAGCAAAATCCATATATGTACACTGTGACACTTCAGTTCCTTGCATCAAGGCAGAGTCTGTAGTCCTGTACCTAGAAATTTGAGGAAGCCTGCGAACAGCTTGTTCTCTTAGACCCTGTTGAGCTCCATGGAAACCCCAATCCAAGGTCAGTTCCTGGTCAGTTGATGAAGGAAAGGACAGTCAGTACATTGGATAGGTCAAGCCTTAGGGACAGGAAAAGGCCAGGTAACATTAGCAAACATTTTTTCCTGATTCACAGTTGAAGGGCTGTTTGTTCATTCCTGAGAAAGTCCAATTAAGACCAGCTGAGTTTCGAGCAAGAACAGGACTGCCAGTGGATACACAAAACGGTGAGATAATGAATGGTTGGTTTCTGAAGTGATCACTAAATTTTTGGAGTGATTTCTAACGTGGGGACAGCTAACTGATAAAGTATGAGGGAAGGTGGTTAGAAGCTACCATATTGCTTTTTCCCTGAGAAAGCTTTGCTCAATTGACCATAATATTAAACGAAGGTTTGGGTAGTCAGACACTGCTGTTCTAGAATGAATGTTTTTCCATTTTTGAAAAGCTAGAGAAATATTTCCTATATCTTTATTTGTCCTATACTTATTTGAGGCTTCAGTGAAATAAAAAAATAAAATTATATCCTTTGTTCTCCATCTTACAATGGAGAAGCTCAGCAGCAAGGAAATAGTCTAAGATAAGGCAGGCTTCAGAAGCCAAGGCCTCTTATGACAGTACGACTTCTAATCTACTCAGCCAATAGCTTCCAAAACAGAGCAGCTAGCAAAGAAAATCAATACTAAACTCTGAGCTCTGGTACATGTAGCTTTCTTTCCTGATTACTTAATCTTCCACAAGCAAAAATATACAATTTAAAAATTAACTCTGCAAAACATAACAGAAGGTTTAAAAATATCTGATAAATACAGCAGATTCGATGACATGGAATCCATTGTTTTTACCACTGTGTGTTTGTGGCATAGAAGAGCCACGTTCCTCTTGGAGAACGTTACACACATCTCACATTGTGATAGTTCTTACATTTACACCCTCTCCCTCCCTTTCCCTTCCTCCCCTAGAATGTCTGCCACCCTGATTTCTGCTCCCTCTTTTATTTTTGTTTATGACTTTTTGATTCTGGAGGATTCTCAGTATCTTATTAAATAGATGTGGCCCGCCACCTCCTACCATGGGAGCACAAGCTCACCTTATGTTGCTGTGGGGCACCAGCCTACCAACCCGCTGACCTCCTTTTCTCTGTCGATTCCTATCAAAGACATCAAAGAAGATGTGGAAGTCACAAAGTTAGAAAGTTTTATAGTTGACTTCTCACAAACTTTGAAGAGAAAAGGGCTGTTTCCAAAATTTTATCTTTTAAAATACATATATCTTATTGACTCAATATGAATTTGTTATTAAATAAATAACACTATTTCCATATAGTAGGAGGCCATGCATTAATACATTGCTTTGTATGATGTTTAATGAAGTTAAATAAATTAAATGAATTTTAATGTAGTCAGATAAGAACTATGTGGTATGCTTCAAAAGGGCAAATGTCTGCATATGTACATTTATCCACACACCCAGAAGTCCCCTGTAATATGAACAGAAAAACTGTAATATATTTAAAAGTGATCACACACAGTTATTTCAGGTTAGGATTATGAATGGTTAAAAAATACTCTTACTGCTATTGTAGCTTTTTATAAATTTCTTAAACTACCTGAAATAAAAGCTAACTTTAATGGAATCATTAGAGTTAGGTAAAACATAACATTTTCTCCCCCCATTAAGTTTATTGGTACATTTTAGGTATAAATTACATTTACATACATCATTGGGATCTTGTACCATTACATGAGTATCTTGGTTATTATTTTTTTCCCCCTTCCACTGCCCTCCCTTCACCCCCTCCACCCTTCCCTATTTGCAAAGATTTTGTTTCCATTTTTCCCTTTTCTCATATTTTTTCCCTTCTTTCCTTTACCCTACCTCTCCCACTTCCCCTGCTCCTTTAGACCTTTACTTCCTATTACATAATATCAATTATACATTTTTAAATTAAAAATATCAAGACCTAGGAGACATTACCACAGATTTTACAGAATTTAAAAGGATATAGAAAGCATATTTTAAAAATCTGTTTTGAAATAAAT
>NW_004624854.1:3726056-3764996 GCF_000247695.1 Heterocephalus glaber | reverse complement strand
CTTCTGGCACCCATGCAGCTCACCTTCTCTGCCCTAGGAGCATGGAATGGTGGCGGGGGAGCTTTCTTCCAGGTCCTGGGACCGGCTCAGCTTCTCTGCCCTGGGAGCATGGAATGAACATAACTTTTTATATTCTGAAAATTTGTCCTTCTTCTCTACACTCTCACACATGTAAACAATTTGCTTTCCAGTATTGTAGACCATTTAGCTTTGATCCTGCTTTTTCCTCTACTTAATCATTCTTTTTTCTCTTCTAACTTCTATTTATTCTTAAAGATGCAGCATAGTAAATGTTCCCTTAGTCCATCATATCTGTCATATTCACCCTGTTTTTGTAGCTGGAGAGAACCCAGTCACCAAAGTTAACTTGTCCCCAATTCATCTGGAATTGTATTGCAAATGCTTGCTTATGTTTCTGTCTTTTCCATCAGACCACAAACATTTCAAGGAAGGAATCAGGTGAGTCACGTTTATGTCATGAAGCTTACCATAACAACAGTGTTATAATACTTATTAGAATAATTTTATCATCCATTCGTTCATTCATTTGTCCACTCAACAAATGTTAATGGACTCTTGCAATGTTCCATAACAATACAAAAAGTGAGAGAACAATGAGGTAAAAATAAATTAGGTGATTTTTACATAACTCCTACCTTGACACACAGATTTGACATGGAAGTGGAAGGGAATTTAAAAAAAATTGCAATTGGAAATTATGTGTCAATAGGTGGCTTTCTGGGGAATACTTCTCAAAAATATGTAAGAAAAAGATAAGATTTCTGATACCCCCCCCAGAAAAAAGAGTTATTATATGTTATAGCTCAAGCACTTCAGCTTATTTCCTGCCCCTATGGGCCAATTCTCAGTTTCTGAGTGAAGGAAAGTTAAAGCATTCAGTGTTGTCGCCAAGGCTGTATGAGATTACTTGGATAAGAACACAGTGGGAAATAGCTATAACTGACCTTAGAAGAGCACCAAAAGAAGTTTGTCTACAATGGAAACAAAGACATTCATCCACTTCAATGTTTGACTCTTTCTGGACAGAAACTGTGTCAATTTTGGGGCAGTCCTGGTCAGCAGAGTAAGAAGTAGTTCTTCAAGAACAGTTGACATTTTAAATACAGCAGAACTGCTACATGTGAGATTAAACCTTCAGTCAACAGGTAACAACAGGAAATAAAATCCAATGACTTCTTAGCATCCAGGGAGTTTTTCTCATGTTTACAAATACAGTTTCCTTGGGATGTACGTGTGTGTGTGTGTGTGTGTGTGTGTGTGTGTGTGTGAGAGTGAGTGTTGCAGGGAGGGATAACAAACAGGGAAACATGGGGGAAATCTCAGATTTATATTTCTGGAACAAAGCTTGTGCAATAACTAGAGTAGTGCAATAATCACACCCTAGCAGTGTGTACCACCCACCAGATCAACAAAGTGTGCCTCTGGATGATTGACACATAGGTCTCACATAAGCGGGAACACCCACCCCAGGTGTAAGTAGCACCATACAATTGGCTCATAGCATGGATAGAATAGAAAGAGAAAAAAAGAAGGAAGTCTCCCCCTTTTCCCTTTGCAGGAGCTCCACTCTGCCATTGCCTTCAAATGTTGAGCTCCAGTTCCCTCCAGCATCCAACACAGAGTCTCAGCATCCTGACATTGACTTGTACTGATACAGGAAAGTTTTAGATAACTTAACAGATTGAATATTAAGGTAGTTGTAGAAGCAAAATAAGTAATGTGTTCTTTTAAGATTTGCTTTTCCATAACTCCTTGTTTAAGCTGACAGTTATCTGACTCTATCTAACTGGTAACTTCATTAACCTAACAAAGTTACCCTGCCAGGGTGAATTTACAATACATATGTGCCTATCTTGTGTCTGTGACTTGTAAATAGGAACTGGAATTGTATTTACACATCAAAGACCACTAGGGATGAGATAATGGCTAAAAAGGATGTAAAAAGGGAAAAGCTGAACAAAGGGTGCAAGGATACTGACCAGACTGGTTTCTGGCGTTCCCGCCCGTTAGCGAGAAGAAATTTTATTATTTTATCTGAATTCTGTGTCTCCGTGTATTTCTTTCCGAGATTTCTGCAACAGTACCAGGCTCTGCGTGAGTTCCAAGCCTTTGACTTTGACCAGACACCCTGGCTCACCAGTGTGCAGATGGCCACTCTGCATTCTTTCTCCTGTGGCCTGGCCACCGGGGTCCTTCTGCTTCTGATCCGGGGAGCCTACCTGGTGAGTTATTAGTATGCACATCCATATATGTTCCACTAACCCTGCTCCTCCAGTGCATCCTAACTAATCCACATGCACTGCTGACGCTGTTCTCTGCACCCGCAGCACAGTCAAACCATGAGTCTTGGCAGTTCCTCTGCTTCTTCTGCTTCTGGAACTCCACACCCTGCATGGACTGGCCTTCTCTCAGCTTTGGGGATAAGTTATGCTTCCTTCTATCTCAGTCATTGCATGTACAGGTAAGTCTCCCTCATTTGACAGTAACACATCTGAAATTCCCCACACTCTGAAATGTTCTGAATACAGTCACGAAGCTGCAAGTGGAAAATTAAATACTATAAAACAGCTTAATGCAAAAAATATTTTAAAATATATTTTATCAAATTAACTTCAGGTTATCTGTATAAGGTGTAAGTATGAATGGATTTTCTGCTTAGGCCTTGGTCCTACACTCAAGATAGCTCATTATGTGTTATATGAATATTCCAAAATCTAAAAATTTCCTAAACCAAACACTTCTGCTCCAGTGTTTTGGATAAGAGATCCTCAACCTACACCCTTACATTCTGTGTTTAAAATCTCTGTCATCTCTGAATTTTCACTGTTAATTTTTATTTATCCAACCATTCTTAACTAAAATACTGTTTTCTAAAGAAAGATTTCTCCCTGGTTGTGTGTCAACATTCTACTCTATATTTATATGCAACATCTTACATTTCTCCTTCATTTACTGAACTTGTTGTTTAAGTTGGTGTATAATTAATTTAAATTCTATCTTTTCCACTAAAATGTATGCTCTAGAAAGATAAAGATGGAGATTGTCTTGATCTTCTTTTATTACTTATTCCTCAATGCCTGGGTTTGATGCCTTCTGCATAGAGGATCAACAGTATTTGTGGATGAATTAATTGATATTTAAATGAATAATGAATGAAAATTTATCAACATGCCACTTCTCAATTGATCATAAGGTCTTTGTGGATGCAGTTACACTTTTTTTATTTTATAGCCCAAGAAAATAGTATAAGCACTCAAGAAATGTTCATTTTATATTAGTCTACATTTTTTTACCCATTCATCTGTTGATGGAAATACAGGCAGCTTCTAAGACTGAGTTAGTATGAATTGTGCTGCTGTAAACATGGGTAAGCTGTAATATGATGTCTTTAACTCTCAGGAAGATATCTACAAGGGGAAGAGGTGGATCAAATGGAATTTCTAGTTTTAGTTTTGTGAAGAAACTTCATACTGATTTCCATAGTGTTTGTATTAGTTTGCATTCTCACCAACAACTTAGAAGGGTTCCTTTCCCCCCGAAGCTTCACTAGCATTTATTTTTATTTGATATCTTGATGATGGTCATTCTTTCTGCTACTCTGTGATTAAAGAAGAATAAACTTGAGTTATTTATAGGAAAATGGATGCATCTTGAGACTATAATGTTAAGTAAGATATATCAGACACATGAACTTAAACATAGCATGGTTTCTCTTATATGAGAAACTCAAATCATTAATAGAGAGTGAAATAAAAGCCAGATAATAGGAAGATAGACAGGGGCCTAGATGTTTTGCAATGAGAAATGGTACTAAGAAATGGAGGGGGCAAAGAAATGATAAAAAGAGTTAAGATGTCTTATGTACCAGCTCCCTGTAAGGAACGTGACGAATGTGTATAGCAAACATAAAAATTTGAAAAGAAAAAAAATATCCATTGTAGCTCCAGATCTCTAAAATTTATCCTCTAGTCTAAGAATTTGCACCTAACCAACATCTTCCATTTCCTCATTTCTTCCTCTTTTCCATGTCCTTTGACAACTGCTTTTGTCTCTCATTCTCTGAGATCAGTATTTTTAGGTCCCATAAAAGTGATGTTACATAATTTTGTCCCTCTATGCCCAGCTTATTTAACTTAGTGCAATATTTTCCAGTTTTGTCTATGTTGCTGCAAATGACAAACTTTCCCTCTCTTTTTAAAAGACTAATTAGTCCTCCCTTCTGTCTACCTACCATATTTTCTTTATTCATTCATCCATGAATGGACAATTAAGTTGCTTCTCTAGCTTGGCTGATGTGAATCCATTATGCATTTTATACCTTAAAAATACTCAATGTATACATTTAATATTCAACCACAAAAAATAAGAGCTAGTGAAGTAATGGATAATTTACTGAGCTTGATTGCCTCATTCTACGATGTATGCATTAATGAAAATCTTGCATTGTATCTCGTACGTATAAACTTGTTATTTATTGATCAAAGATAAAAATATATGCTTACTGAAGCTATCAATAAATGCAGATAACCTGTAAGTGAAAAATCAACCTTCTTGAATGAGAAATGAAGGTTTTGTGTAGTTTATATACAAGCGCATTCTGTGTTTTGTTTTTCTTTTTGCAGTATTGAAGACTAAACCCAGAGCCTTTGCATTTAGCTATATCACCAGCCAATTTTTAAAGTTTTTTATTTATTTTTTGACAGAGTTCTATTAAGATGCTCAGTTACTCAGGTGGGGATTGAACTTGGACTCCTCTGTTCTCAGCCTCCAAAGTGCTGGGATTAGGAGCTTGTTTTACCCCTTTTGTCTAAATTCATCTCATGTTTTTCAACTTTGATCATGAAGGTTATCTGTGACAAACAAGTAACTGCGTGAACCACTGGAGCTTCTCCTGAAGCCAAGGAAATATTGAGTGAATGGAATGAGACCAGTCTAGAAGTGCATACGCCAGCTACAGCAGTGGTAATCCACACTCGCTTAATAAACAAGTCAACATTTCACAGGAACAAAGCATCCCAGGGAGAAAAATGGGTAGATCATCCTCAGTCAGTGACTACCACAGCATTTCTATACTAGTAATTTACTACACATTTGCCATCATTAAGCTATTAGTCTAGTGTTGAGTATATTTCTCCCATGTAGTAAAATGTCACAT
This sequence comes from Heterocephalus glaber, assembly GCF_000247695.1. The sequence goes on along the minus strand of NW_004624854.1, from coordinate 3,759,820 downwards.
GGTATTCCATGAATGTGGCTAATTTTTATATTATAGATCAGTTAAAACAATTTCAAATGAAAAACTCAAATTGTGCTTTCTCACACTCAAAAGTAAAAGGATGTTATCAGTTAATCCAGAGACACTGATATTTTAATTTACAAGAACTTCTAAAAATAAGTCAAATGCTTCTGGTAATAGAATGATTTTGATGTGATGGAAGTGTTGGACTTTCAGTTCTCATTCTGTGCATCCATTTCTCTCCCTAGGGTTTATGATTCTCTTCCTTGTCATAAAGAGTAGAATCTTATTTCTTAACTATCCATAGTGTGCATTTGTAATATTCACCAACCTGTTGCAACTTTGTCCTTATTACACCACAAATGTACAATTTTGAGTTATCAGTTAGTCAAAGTAAGTATTTTCTTTCAGAAATCATGAGAGCAGATAGTATTTTATTTGAAAAGAGGTATCAGGTTTGCTAGCAGAACTTTTGGACATTTCAAAATTACTGTTTGAGGTCATATTTTAAGGAGGAAGCTTAATGGGAAGGTGTAAAAGGGGGCAGCTTAACGGGAAGCAGTTTGATGTGTTCAGGGCTTGGCTCGCTGTATTCTGGTGTTACAAACTGGTCAAGCAACTTCTGCCCGCTTTGTCCATGCTCTGGTTTCTTCTTTGTATAATGCCCTTCCTGCATACCTCACTGAAATCCAACCAGCCTTGCAAACAAAAATGCAACCCTAACTCCATGAACTCTTGAGTCAAAACAAGTAAGGATTTTTTTTCTTTTATTTGTGATAAAATCTTATATTATTGACAAGAATTAAAACTTAAAATCATAAAATATGTTTCATGTAATGGTCATTAGTAAGTATGTCTACACACATTTATGAGCTTAAAAAAATAAAAAAAGTATGTCTCTGGAGTCAACCATAAGCATTTTGAAGTGAAGGAGATATTAGGGCCCCATAGTCAACAGCTCATTAATGTGAGGGTCAGGGAATTTCAACTGTTTCTCCAAAGCCAAAAGGTTGGTAAGGTTAGAAACAAAAACTGCTTTTATCTGACTTTTTATTTTGTTATTTTTAGCAAGCTGTCTTGAACAGTGCTGTAATTAACACGTGATGGATATTCAATATAGTATTATTGGGTTTAAATATTCAAAAAATTATAAGTAACTCAATGTAATTCATAAATAGTCAAGAAAATACTTTGGAATGAAATTTTACCTTCTGTCAACATACTCTCCTCCAGTGCTCCCATTAATCCTAAATCCATGCCATGTTAGGGTGTCTTAGACTTGTTTATTGGTTGTTTATTTATTTATATTTATTCCCAGAACAATTGAAAGTAGTTTGCTCCCCCAAATCACAAATTCATTGTATATTATTAAAACAAGAAAAAAGACGAAGAGCCAGGTAATAGTCTAAAACCCAGGCTGAGACTAACTACTGATCTAAATATAAATCAAAGCTTTGAGCCTCCTTGAAACTGAGACACATAGGGGAATATGGTATACTATGTCATTCTCTTTATTTATTTATGGAAGTCAACCAAGAAAATGCAATGCAATGTTTTCTAATACAAACTGTTTGAGGTTTTATGTGATGAATCTTTATACATGGGACATTAGACACTATATTGGAAAGTAAATTCAAGAGTACTTTCAGAAAATGTTTAGGGTATCATTTATATAGCTCTTTTATAGATATCTTCTTAATAAAAGGAAATGGCACAATGATATATATATATATGTCATAGTATATATATTGTGCTTTGTGAAGACAGTTCTAAGTGTAACAGACTGAGATATAATTCAAGTAACTTTCAGAGGATTTTCTTTTTCAATTTAAGTCTAAGAGGCTGTCTGATGGTAAGCCTAGTGAGTGGACGATTAGTATATTTTTTTCACTTGTGTCACTACTTCCTTACTTAAGAACTTGAATGTAAATCATTTGAAGTGAAGGTACCATGGTTTGGACCTGAAATACAAATGCATTTTTGTATGACCGGTGGAAATACTTGTATGTAAATATCATGAATTGGGTGGTACAGCACCTTGTTCTGGAATTGAGGCCATCCACGGGTCAGTGTACTTCTCCAAAGTGGTCGGCTATAGAGCTTTCTGTAGGCAGAGCCAAGTCTTTCTCAAGTTACCTTGCTCAGTCTGCTCAAGTGTTTAAACAAATACTTTTTTGAAGTCTTCAGGTTCTTCCCCATCAATCTTACAGGATATGTACTTAAATGTTTGAGATTTTTAAAATCTGAATTGTATAATTCTTAGCTTTGGGGGAAATGTAATGGTCTCGAGATACTTACAATTCACTTGGTGACTGTGTGTGTTAATATATCTCCAGCGTGTCCAAAGGATGTATGACTTGCCTCCCTCCTATTCATCACCAATCACCGTAGAGTTATTGATTTTTGAAGAGAAAATAGCTTTTATTCTATTTCAAGACCTGTAAAAGTTACAGTTTTCTCTGCTCAGATCCCATTTGTTGCATCCAGCTACTATGTGATGGTCAGATAAGGACATGGAATTGTCATCAGAAAGAAGCACTTCCTACAAGTGGTCTTTGCCAATCAACTCAAAGGCTGATGACAGATCAATAAATACTGTGAAATGTCATAAGTTCTTTCCACTTTCTTAGTAAGTGGAAGCAGAATAATCATTGTTATGATCTTAAAATAACAGACACATATGCCCTTAACATTTAGATAAGGAGAGCCATGATAGGAAGGAAAAACAAGAAAAATAATAGTAAAAATAATCCCATGTTTTGAGAAATCATGTAAAAAATAAAGCACACAGTGCAAGGAAATATTTTTAATATCTAGGTAAACAAGGATATTGCATCAGACCAACCTCTTAATACTCAGACTCGCTAATTAAAATAGGCTCTATGAGATAGTGGCCTTCTGATGACAGATCTATCCATGCATAAAACGCAGACAAACATTCTGGGTGACATTGTTCAATGAGTCATTGGCAGAAATTTGTACCTCGGCAATTTTGTCTTCAAATATTCATTATGTGAATGAATGTCAAGTAAAATCCTTCTCAGGTAGATATGTTTGAAAATGATGTGGATTTCACACATGGAATCATATTCACCTTTTGCAGTCTTACGTTGGCTTCACGGATGCTGTCAATACTGTCTTTGCTTAGATTTGTCTTTTCTGTATGATTTTGTTTCGTCGCCAGCCCCCTCTTCCCCAGTGTTCAGGTGGCCGTGGTCTGGTGACTTCAGGGAGAGGAGCATCGGGTGGTTTTGAGGTGTCTGTTGTCTATGGTTACATATTTCCCTCATGGCTCATAGTAACCTACCATGGTGGGCTGTCTGAGCTGCCCCAGAAGGAGGCAAATCAAGAACAAAAATAAAACAAAAAACAACTTCCTGAAGAAAAATGTGCACTGCTACGAGAGCCAAGATCGGGACTAGATTCGCTACACTGTAGACAGCAGACGAGCTTCCTGCGGGCTGCAGAGGCCCTGCGTGGAAGGCAGAGGAGCATGCGCTCTGACCTGAAGATGCTGAGCTCAGGCGCGCCCAGCATCCCTGACTTTCCTCTTGGCCTCGTTCCTCTGTTTCATCTACAAATTTCTCGCAACCTCTGTGCTGGGTACAGAATCAACTCTGAATGAGATATGTGCTTTACCCTGTAGGCAGGAGCTTTCCGTCCTGATGCAGGCAGCACAGCGATTACAGGCCGACTCTACTTCCTGCTAAACACATACCTCCCTCTTGGGGGTGAGTGCCATTCAGGGCCTCGGTAAGTGCCAGCGTTACTCCTGTGAAGAGGAGACACCCAAGTGTGGTTGTGATCCATCTGTGCGAGGCTGCTGACACCTTCCCGGCCTGGCCTTGGGAGCGTGATGGTGACGGGACAGGACAGATCCGGGCTCTCGTGGGGCTTCCCCTTCAGCGCCTGCCTGTGAGCACAGGGCCTGCGTGCTGCACGTGTCTGGATCCAACGCGGACTTAGCAGCGCTCAGGCCTTGGCTCGCAGTAGGGTCCGGACCACACTTGGGTCTCAGATTATAAAGAACACACTGCACTTAGTTTGTAAGACGTGTTTTGTTTCAAATATAGTAAGTGTTCTAATATATTAATCCAAAGATGAAACAAACAGGTAACTCCATTAACTTGTTCCAGTCTCCTTTTTTAAGTGCCATTCTGCCAGGTTTCATGAGGAAAGGTAAGAATGTATTGCTTGTTGACATTTCCCAGAAATTCCTACTCCTTGTCTGCTATTGTTTATCTTGTAGGGAACAAATGGGATTCTTATGTATAGCACCAGAAATTCAACAAACAAACACGGACTTTTGAATGTCATTTCAGAACTGAAGTACACACACACACACACACACACACACACACACACACACGCACACACAGGTGGGTTAAGGAGGAGAGAGAGAGAGAGGGAGAGAGAGACTGACTAAACTTGGCTAGAAATCCCAACATTACTATATCTGAGCCAAAACATGTCATTGCCAAAACATTTGAGTAAATTTCAGTTGGAATGCTATGCCAAATCCATCACCGTACATTCTTGAAAGTCCTGTAGTGACCCATAAAATTGTTCCCAGACTATTTATAATGAGGCAAATAAGAGTGAAGAACTGTTGAAGATGTGTTCAATATGGATACACACAATACACACAATAAGAGTTTTCTCACATTTGAAAATCGTACTATTTAACATGAACCTCTAGATTTCAAAATTCTCGTGGAAAATTGAAGGCTTGGAGAACTTGTGTGTGTGTGTGTGTGTGTGTGTGTGTGTGTGTATGTGTGTTATAGTAACTGTCTCCTATTAGAAGGGGAGTTATTTCTTTAGTTTGGTCCACAACTATTTATGACCATCTAACTGCCAGTTGTCATGGTTTTGTTTCGTATCTGCTGGATTTACTCATTTATCTCCTGAATCTGGCTCTTTAGGAATTTGAGGTATTCCCGCACGGTTGAGAAGTCATAGAATGCCTTCCCATACTTAAATAATTGTCTTCAAACAGAAGTTTCTCATGCTTCCATGTACCTTTATTTATGGGCAAGATGTCTGTCCTCTTTCTTCTTCACATTTTCTAAGTGTACTTATACTCTTGACCTTTGCTTTGACCTTATATTTATTATGCAGGCAAGATTTGAACAATTGTAGCAGATATTTTCCAAAGCGTTAAGGTTTCACATATAGCTTTAACAATATGAGGTGCTTAGATTCCATGCACTCATGAGCCCCTTATTTTAAATACATTACTAAGATTTTGTCATTCTTTTCTTTAAATAAATGGATCATATAATTTTTTGTGAAGATATTGTGATTAGTCTGGCAAAGGGGTTGGATGATAGAAAAGATATTTAAGTTGCATGTTCATGTAAAAGCCAGTGGAAGAGCAGAATGTGCTAAATCAAAGTCTTCACTCTGTTTTGCCTTCAGGATTTTGTGGCACAGCATACAATATGCTGATACATTATCTGATAAAATTTCTGTTGCAATGATACAAATTAATAGAAAGGATTTATCATTTTTATCAAGTAATAGAAACAAGTACCCTCCTGGGAAATAGGACTTATCTCTGAATTAAAGCAATTAAATTCATGCCACTGAATCACACAACCTCAGTCCTTTGAGGTTATTTAAAATTGCTCCTGGTCACATGAAATACATTTTTAATGAGTAGCATAGAGCTCTGGAAGTACTTAAGGGTAGAAAGACTCCATGTTAAACATCATTTCGAACCCTTGCTAATGCGTATATCACATCCAAATAATCCTGTTACTCAGGTCAACAGGAAAGTTATACCCCACCACTGTCTAGGACAGTGGTATTTTAAAGGGTTAGAGAAACTCATGTTGCACGTTTTACTATTGATATGTATTTCATTTCTTTTATAATTACTTGTGAATATATTTTAATTTATAGGTTATATGTACAGGTCATTTTTACGTACTTAGGAATGCATATTCATACATATTTTTAGCATTTTGTCTATTGATGCACTTTAGGAAGAAAGTAATTTTAATCTTAATTGGTGACTGATGACACGATGGGGTTACTCTAATTATCCTGTTAGCCCTCTGAAGCATGACAAAATTCATAATTTAGGCTAGCAGTTAGATGTGGCTTAAAATACTCTGAAAATGAGTGTGCTGGATTGTATTTTTTTAATCAAAAAGTCACTAAATTATAGAGATAAAAGTGACATTAATATCACTTTATAAAAATTTTACTTAAACATTTCAGTTATAGTAATGTAAAATTTTTCAAGGGAATGTTAGGCAATATAATGCTAAATGTATATTTCCATTACAATAATATCAATTAGTTTGGGAGAAATTTCTGTATTATATAATATCAGAATTAATCTTTTAGAAATCAGACCACTACAAAACTGGAAAATATGTTAACAAATGAATAACTTGTTTTTGTTTTTGTTTTGTTGAGAGAGGGTCTCACTATATGGTCCAGGCTGGCCTTGAACTCGCTGTGTAGCTGAGAGTGTCCTCAAACTCGTGGCGATTCTCCTGACTCAGCCTCTCCTGGGATTACAGGCCTGCACCACCATGCCAAGCTTAACAAATGAATAACTGTAAACCATGTCCTATTCCTCAGATTTTTCCCAAAACAGTTTTAGGAGAGTTAGGTAAAAGATGCAAAGTTTTTTTAAGTTGATAGTGAAATGGTGGAAAATTTAACTGGAGACAATAAAAGAATATAAAATCTTTCAAGAGATCACCTCCAAAGCTAACATTGTTTTCTGTAGTATCAAGGCCATTTTATATATCAATATTTGGACATCCTTAGAAAAAAATGCTGTATATTTGTTGCAACAACTCAATGAGATAACTTTCACCTTTCACTGGAAGATGAAATTTTCACAGTTTAGGTCTGACAGTGACACTTCATCATTTATTTAACTGTCAAGTGTTTTTCCCTCCCTCAGATTTTTGTTTAAATAAAAATTTCCAACATAGTGTCTCCTCTAAAAAGATCAACTATTTCTTTTATTTTTAAGAGACTCGGTACTCTAAATGCCTGGTTTCCTCTAGACTTTCTGTATAGGGACCAACTTGCTCCATCAACCTGGCCCACCCCAGGTCTGCATCACAGAGCAGTGTCTGTTATAGTTCTAAATTTTAGCAGAACTGTCCGAGACAGACAATATTACTTCACTTCACAGTATTACTTTATCCCTATGTATTTTGATGTATCATTATTGTGATTGGTCCCAATTAACCAAACACATAAGAATAACACTACAATGATCAAAATCAAAAGCATATAAACCGGTATACAGTTGGTTCAAATGTCCAGTTGAAAAGATTTTGTAATTAATTAGATGAATTTTTCAGAGGATGTAAACGACAGATGTATCAGAATCTTGCTTATATTAGCAAGGAGAAAAACAAGTGTGGAGAATAAAAGACAGTGATACTCTAGGATTATTTTAAATGTTCCACAATAATAAGCAATTATTAATATAGGAACTCTGAGATATCAGTTTATTGAAAGTATTTGAGATTTATGTTTATTTAAAGAATTTTAAATTTTTTATATTTATAATTGTTTACATATTTACCCCTTCGGTTTTTCCCATAAATTCAGAAAGTCATGTTCTCCTTGAGATATATTATTTTCACTGTTTAAAGTATTAAGACAACTTATCTACTTTACCACACCATAGACCACAATATCAAGTTAAAATGTTGTATACTTGGTTTTAGAAAATGTGATTTAAAACTTTTTATACCAACAATTACAACTAAGATTTTACTTTTTAAATCTAGATAACTATTTTTACAGTAATTATACTTTTATTAGAAGACAAATGATGAAATTGATATATTACAAAAAGGAAATTCTAGCTTTATGTGTCATTTCTAAGAAAGCAAGCATGTATTTACAAAAAAACAAGAGGATTGCACTCATATAATTATATTTTTGACTTTATGCACTGTGCTCATTCCTTGTTTCTCTATCATTTGTTTGTATACAACTTTTCATGCTTAATGTCCAGATTTTTCTCGAAAATGAATTAAGTGAATTAATGAAAATTGTTGGACAATATTTCATATTCACCTTAAATAAATAAGTATATATTCATATTGAGAGGAAAATGATACATCAAACTTTTCCTCAGTCTATTACAAATTCATTAATTTAAAAAATTACAATTTTTGCACTGAAGTTCATATCATTCTCAATTTATTTTAAATGAATCATATATATTCATAATCTAGCAAATAGTATGTTAAACTATATATGTGCATGTATTAGATCACAATTATCTATGTATATGCATTTGTAAATCTCATTCATATGTCAAAAATTTGAATTTTAGATTAAAAATATCTGCTGTGTTAGAAAATTGTATACAAAAGTACATGCCATTTGTCCTAATGACACTGATATTATATCAGTCATTTTCAAATCTAAACCAGTAATCAAACTATCGAGATGGATTATAAAACAGAAAATACATTCCTAAGAATTCAACATGTAGATGATTTTTTTTTACTTATGTAATTCTCTTGAAAATACTTCATGTAGATAGAGCAGTATCATAAATCATTTGCTTACTAGCTCATTTGACATTACTTTCTCATGTTTGTTGCTTAAAAAATTAAGCTGTGTGTGTAAAAGTCAATGACCTTTTGTAATCTTTGTAGCTGAGGCAATATAAATCAAGAAACAATCATGTGCTATTTCTATCAATGTTGGTTACTGATTAATTCTTCTACCAGAAAGTAATTTCTATTCATATAGGAACTTTTCTTCCCTCATTCAACAGTATAGTCCCATAGCCCAAACTGTGTCTTATATACAGTAGAAATCAACAGAAATAAAAGAAAGTAAATCATTATATCTTCAAAATTAGTATAAAATCAAATAGTAAAGAATTTTGAGCTATATAAAAATCTTCCCCATTACAACTCTTGATTATGTCAATAAAATCACCTTACAGTGATGAAAAAGACACTAGATTATGGTCTTTTTTGTGATAAAAATGAAAACTGGCTCTCTTGGTGAGCCTATTGGGATAACATAGATTAAATATTTTAACATTTTCAGAGCCATGATTTCAAGCAATCTATGCATACAGAGCATATTGGATGTATGTTACTATTTTCTTAATTGGCATATAATCAAGTAAATAATTGTTTTAAAAGAATTCCCTTAAATCACTAAAGAAAAGCACCCCAAACTTGATGGTAGCTAATAAGGGGGAATTTAAATGTAGGAAGTATGGGAAATATTTTAATAGATTTTATTTATGATACATAGTGGAGACTGTTTGTAATGTGATTTGTCACTCTTCCTCCATCTCTGTAATCTGGGCTTGGCCCTGGGGCTTGTTCTGGCTAATAAGATGTTCATAAATGTGACACGGCAGATACTTGAGAAGCTCCTTGTTCACTAGTGTGTATCCAGCTCACTGCTATCAGGACACAGCTGCCATATGCAGAATCCACACCAGGCTGCTAGGTGTTAGACACACAGCTGCCCTGGCTGGACACCGAGTCCACGGCCAGCTTATCCCAGAAGCTCCGTGTACCTGGAATTGCACATGTGAGCCAAGTGAACACAGTCAAATGAGACTCTGCAGAGCCCAGGACTGATTCCAGCCTGCAGGATCACAACCTAGCAAATGGTCGTTGCTTTAAGCCACTCGTGGTCAGGGTGTTAGTCATGCAGCAAAAGCCAAATGATACAGATGGAGATGGGTTGAATCACTTTTTTCTTCTTGTCTCTGTTTTGAGTTAAATTTAGTAAGAATCATAGGACCAGTGAAGTCATCTGAAAGTCACTCAGTATTTTTACTCGTCTGCAGGAATTCTTCACTCATAACCATGCCTGGACAAGTTTGAATTATATTTCTTAGCACTGTTACTTAAAGAATCCTAAGGAAAATGGCAATATGTAATAGAAGTAACTCTTTGGGAAATAAAACCTTTCCAATTGATTAAAAACTCATGCGTACAAGATTTAAAAAGTTGGTTTCCACTTCAAAAGCAGTGAGACTAGAAAGAATAATCACAGTAAAATATCTGCAATCCTACTAAACTAAGAAATAGGCTGAAAGCAAGGTAAAGGATGGTAAAAATTATTAGACTTAGGTCTGAAATAACAACCATCTTCCTTGGAAGCACAGATGGGCATTAAATGGAAATACGCGATAAGTAAAAATGCTGAAAGAGATTTAGGTAACCACAGTGGACAGTACAGGAGAGGCTTTTAAAAGGCATGGAAGAAAACCAATTTAACAAATAGGAAACTGTCCCGGATTTGTGTAATATAAGAAAAGCGTCTCCTTGAGTTTGATGTTGATTTCAAATACAGATTCAGAAAGAGAGAAATTGTGGGGAGTTATGAAAAGATTCTCCCACATGATTAGGGCGTGAGGTACTAATATATGAAGAAGGATTAAAGGACAGACGTGTGGAGTTCTGGGCTAAAGGTGAGTGGCTGAAAATACAGCAGCAGTTTCCAAACCTGTGAAAGACACGAGAGTACTTTAAAAAAAGATTTTCATATTTATTTCTACACTCGGAACTCTTTGAAAACTGAAATTCACATTACATCATATTAAAAGTTAAGCAATTTTTCTTCATATACAGGAAAGCACATGACATAGAAAGGAGATTTAGTGAACAGTAATTGTTGCTTGAAAATGTATCAAAAAAGCACATATTTAAAATTTTAGCCTTGGGGAAGTTGGTGGTGTAATTGCTTACTATCCTTGATTAAAGTACCAAAAAGTTATATAGAGAATGTCACTGTGTATATTTATTTCCAGTTGATTACCTAAAGGATTTGTAATGATATTATATAGAACACATATAAATTAAATTTTAAAATATCAAAACATTTGCCAAAATATTAGTTAATGTATTTGCTGTTTAAGCATTAAATTTACCTTTCCCAGCAAAACCTCAGAATTTCTAGGTTATATCATTTTCTGAGCAAGTAAATTAAACATATGTATCAGAAACCATAAATAAAATAATGATGATTTCAGAAGATCTAGAAAGTTCCTCAAATGTTATGTAGAATTATTTTTGTTTCTGATCTTATTGGTGATTTTTTCTAACAACTTGTGAAAAGTACTTAACTTTGTCTCAAATCTTACTGGGCTATACGGTGACAGTTATTAGTTCTGTCTCAGGCCCATATTTTAGGATAACTATATTTGATGCTATGAGTCAAATTCCAGTAAGAATTGTTCTTATCCAAATTAATAAAATACATACTTTTATTTGCAATGTATCCCGATTACTTTCTGCTATATTAGCAGGGAAATCTATAACCTCAAAGACCACTGTGGCAAATACTAAGCCATCTAAGTCTACTGGGAGAAAGTCAGAAAAGGTAGGAGGTTGGCCAGGGAGTAGACATGCCACTAAAATTTAAAATTAAGAGGTGAGGTTAGACTTCATCTAGATATGTAAAGTAATCATATTTTTGGTTATTAAACGCTTTGAAAATGTGACTTGTGTGCTTTGAGAAGAAAACGTTTAACTTAGAACAAATTTTGGGAATAATAAAACCCTCACTGATTCTCAATTTTCCATTACCGATCACTTGTGAAGAATTATGATGGGTTTATATGCCGATTTGGCATTAGGAAATGTCACATGTGCCAATGACAAGAGCTTCCGTAGGGTCTGCGCTGCCCACCCAGGAGGTTGAAATCAATTTCATGCACTTTCTGGGCTGTGCCCACTTTTGCCAACTATTTTCCTTTCCATCTTTTCACTCTCGTGGTCATCATTATGAATTATAAACCTCTCACCAATAATTCGAATGACCTCAATTTCCTTCCACATTTTTCTTTAGTGCTGGATATGTTCATTTTACTTTTTAACATCTCACATTTTAGCAAAGTTGTCATTTAAAATGCATACAGAGCTAGAAAGTAAATTACTAGGGTAAAGAGCATTTCAAGATGATTGAAAATCTGCCTCATGAGCTGCTGCCTTTTCTATTTTGCAGTTGGATTTACTAAGAAGGTGTTAGAAATGAGATTTCCCAGGTAAAAATAAATGTGCTGTATTCGTTTTCTATTTTATTGTGCCTTTCTTTAGGGTTTTTACATCATTATTCTCTGTATGGTAAAACCCAGAATAAACAATGCCACTTATGACATACAGTTACAGAATTTTGCACATTGGCACACTCAAAATACCCAGACACTTAGTTGAAGTTTTATATTTCAGATTTCATTAAAAATGGGTGAATCTTTTTCACAGTTTTTTTAAAGTCCTTTTATCTGTTGTTTCCAGACAGTATCAAATTTCACAACATTTTCCATATTTTACTCAAACATATATATGATAGAATGACTTAGAACAAGCAGTATTTTTGTTAAGATGAAATTTTAAAAATTAGATTTTGAAAATCATTTATCCAAGTATGGTCATTGAGTGTAATAGTTGGCTGTAGTTACAGTAGTGTGAATTTTATAAACAAGTGTATATTTTAGTGCTTCTGTATTGTTACCTCTCTCTTCCTTATTTCAATTTTTCCTGCAGAACTAATGCAATATGTTAAATATGATTGATTTTCTAGTGTTTCTTCATTAAGTTGAGATTATTGCAAATTATAATTTCTCTCATTTCACAAAGCTTGCATTTTGAATATTGTCAATGGTTATGCCAAGGAAAAGTAATTTGAGCTTAAGAAAATGTTTCACAAATCACTATATTTGATTGCCCATTAAATGAACATTGTATCCTTTGTATACTTACGGTTGTTTTTGAAATAAGCCTTTACTTTTGAAAAATGTGCCAAAAAAAATAGTCCAAGTATCAACAAGAAAGGCCCTTAAAAGCAACTTATCTATTCTGTTAGCATTTAGTCATCCATGACATAATGTCAGTCATTTTTCCTGAAACTTTATCCCAGTGCTTTTTGGCTACAGTCCAAAGGCAAATAAACCTAGGTGAGTTCTAATTCACATGTTTTTTTAAAGTGACATTTAGGTTCTTCCAACAGAAACAAAATTCTAGCTCTTGGTATATGCACAGCACTCACTGTCTTATATTGGGTTGTTTTAGCTTCCTACCAACCTGACTTGTTTTACCTGCTTTGAAAAAGAAGAGATGATTCTCAAGGAGTTAGAGTAACTAATCCCATTTAACCAGATAATGACAGTTAGTTAGCACTGGGTTCTATAGAGACTTCTTTTACTGCCCAGAAAAGAACTAAGAAGAAGGACAAGATGCTCCATAGTTAGAGAATGCATAGGAATAGAAAAAACAAACCAATATAAAAGGATGCTGTAAAGGATGCAGAGGAGCAGGAGGATGCTGAGGATAAACTTTCCAGTGCTTAGCTCTGGTGCAATGCTATCTTAGTTACTTTTTATTGCTGAGCCAAAATACCCAACACCCAAAGTTAAATGAGGAAAGGTTTATTTCAGCAAAGAGTTTGTAAATGATTCAGTCCATAGTCGGCTGGCTTCAAGGCAGGTTGGCACATGGCAGAGGGCATTGCAGAGGAGAAACAGTCCATGGCATGGTCGGCAGGAGGTAGCAAGCAGAGGGTCTGTCTTCCTTCTTTTTCCTTTATATCCCACTTAAACATAAACCTATCGTTGGTGCCACCCACACTTAGGGTGAGGCTTCCCATTATCCACACCCAGACCCATGCTAAACAGAGGACCAATTTAATTATCACACCCATAATCCACAGTCACATGCCCTAGATCCAGCCACCTCAAAAGCACAATCTATGAGTGCAGAGGGGTTTGTGGGGACATCTAGATACAAACCATAACAAATGCTATAGGTGATACATGTATAAGCAGTATGAATTTTTCAGGCTTATGTTTGTACAAATTTGCATATAAAAGAATAATAAGTGGAATTTAGAGTACAGAGAAGATTCACATCAGAATGAACTAGGCTGCATTCATAATTATGGTAACATATTTGAAAACTTTATTTTTTCCATGATGTGCTAAATCAAATCACAGATGACTGTAGAAGATCCAGGTAAATATATTCATATTTATTAATATAGTCTTACATTGCTGTATTTTACTGTGTTTGTGTGTGGGTGGATGGCTGGGGGGAGTCACATAGTTCTCCACAAATATTTTCAAGATTTCTGGATAGTGTACTTAACACTAGGAATAAAATTGCCATCAGAGTAAAATAGCCTGATAGTTTTATGCAAGTGAGTTAAAGTAAAATAAGGTATATATAAACCTGAAAGGAATGAGTCCTTTCAATAGTTATTGTATGGAGGAATTTTGTCTTGATTCTCACTAAATTAAAGCTGAGCATAGGCTGTTAGCAACTGCAGTTTTACTACAAGTCTAAATATTTTCATCCTCACAAAAGGTATTAGAAATTTTGACATATTTAAAAGCTCTCTAGATATCAAAGAAATATCACAAAATGAGATTGCAATGAATTTAGCTTTATATACTCACAAGTTTCTCCTGCCAGCCAGAGAATTGGACTGACTCATTTTCCCTGCTGAAGGTCTTTGCCTCCTTTGAATAGAACAAAAATTTTCAACTTGGAGTCTGTGAATGGACTGTGAGTCCACTGAAATCATAAAAAATTTTATGCATAAGCCTAAGTAAATTTTTTCTGGGAAAAGAATCAAATTTGGTACCGACTTTTAAAATTACCCAAGCGACTCTTTATATAAAATTGTATGGGTATGAAAATAAAGCTTCTCATTTCTTTATTTAATCAGCACGTTTCCTGTTTACTTTTCCTTCCTATTTATATGTGTTCATTTTTGGTACTTTATATAATTTTCTATGACAAATAGCGGATAATCTCCTGGACCGCAACAACTATTGCCTAGTTGTAATTACATGTAATTTTTAAAAACTTTTATTGGTGATGTCACCTCTTGAGATGAAGCCAATGAGTGGAATCAGATTTTACTAAGTATAAACCTAGATTTGTTTTTCAACAGTGAAATGGTATTTACCAATCCAACATGCAGTATTGTTTAAGATGATTTTCAGTTTCTTAAATATTTTCTGAAAAATTTTATAGAGTGAATTACTCTTGAAACAGAGAGAGAGAAAGAGAGGAAAGTGATGAGAGACAGTTTAAAAAGATTTCAGCACAATAACATTTGATATTTTGTCTATATATTTTGTGGCATAATTTGCTTCTCTGTATCCTGAATTTTGATCCTGATTGGTGGTAATTGTTGTTATAGTTTTCATTGAGTCTGAAATTATAGTGAGGTACAGAATTAATCATTTTGTTGAGTTTCAATGTTTTGTTACACTGTTATTTTGTGAGAAATATATATGTACATATATAAATATATGAATAAATATAAACTCAAAGAAATATATATATCTCCAAGACATGTAGATAAAGAAAGAGGAGAGAGGTTAAAATAGAAAATGAGAAATGTCACGTACATGTGACAACTTCCCATGATGAATGTAATCATAATGTAGTACAAACACGTACCAATGAGAAAGAAAAACTACAAACATATCTCTAAAAAGAAAAGTTATATTTGAAGTCATATTTTTCTAGCATGGCTTATCTCCGCTGGTGGGTACTCCAAGTTTAATTCTCCTAATCTTTCTGATTTCTAATTTTTTTGACAGTCTTACAGATAATTCCATCTTCCCAAAACTAGCTTGGAACACAAAGAGCAAATATTCTCCAATTTATATTTTAGTTAATAACTTAGTTTAATATTTTAGTATAATAACTTAGTAGAGAAAATGAGGATTATAATCACAGTTAAATAACATAATTGATACAGCTTCTAATTTACTAATTGCCATTTAAAATAGGTGAAGATTAAAATGTTATATTCTAAAAGATGAAACTCAGAACAATGAAGCATCAATAATAAGGAAAATTATTTCTCATTCCTTTCCATTTTTTAAAATTCGATAATCCAATGGGACTTTGCATATAATTTAAAATATATAAAATCTAGGCTTTGAAATAAGATGAACTGTGAAATTATACACAAATGTAAGTTAAGTTTTGATCTAGTATAGAAATTGGATGTACAAATTGTTCATAGAATTGAAATCTAGCAATGTTCTTTTCTTCGAGTATAAAATGAGAAATAACAAAAATTTTGATTGTTAGTAGTTTTGCAGCTAATTCTGTTATTGTTGTTTGTGTTTATGGTTCTTGAGCGAAGAAATACTTTACATTTATACATAAATGTAATAATGAGTAACACTAACAAATCTAATTATTTGAGAAGTAGTAATCTTGTGGCATAGTATATGAACTTAATTTATGCTATATGAATTAGGTACTATTATTAATCTTGAAGTCTAAGGGCATCAACTGGTAAGTGGTCTCAAGATGGGATTTTAGTTAAATAATCTAGCTTGAGACATTAGGCTTTTATTTTTGGTACAGGGGATCGAACTTGGGACTTGTGCTTACAAGGCTGGTGGCAGAACCACTGAGCTAAATCCCCGGACCAAAACATTAAGCTTTTGATCATTAGTTTGTACGGCTTTTCAGTATATAACTGTCAAACATGACAAATAATTTAGTTTTTATTTTCATAATTTTATTGGAAGTACTATTATGAATTCACATTCACAAATTATTTACACTTCTGCTAATATGATAAAATGTACATAAAGAATCTATTGTTACATTGATTACATTTCAAAGTAAAGATGTTTTAGAAATCCTGGTTTAATAGCAGCTATTAGTTCTATGAATTACAAAAGAATTGTATTAGAATTGGTAAGGTATCCTATTTACTTGGAAGAGTGCTTGCTTCGGCAGCACATATACTAAATATTTGGAAGAAATTCACCAGTGAGGCCATCTAAACTAGGGTTTTCTTTGTATAAATTTAATTTAAAAAATGAGAACTTCAATTTGGGTGGGCCAGTAAATTCTGACAGAGAGGAATGAAGACAGAAGAGACAGAGAGTATCTTTGTGTGTGTGTGTGTGGGGGGGGGGGATGGTTCAGAGGACCTCACTGAAATGAAGCCCTGAATTGAGTCAAATCCCAGATGTATTGAGGAACATCAAAGGCATAGTGTTCCTCTGAGTGCAGAGGTGTGTTTTAGGCTAGCAAGGCATGGTGATGGTTTGTCTGAACTATTAACTTTTATCTGATTGTCCCCTAGGGAACTTCTTTGTTTTCCCTATAAGGCTCATCTCTGCTCAAGTTGGCAAAACTCTTCAAGATGTTCCAGCTCCTGGAAGTTAGCAGTCTTCTGGCCCCTGAATCCATCCTAGCAGACATTGACCCATCCGGTGTTGCAAGGAACTCCCCATTGAGTTAATCATATATTCTATTTCTTCTGTGTGAACTTTTGTAATTTCCGTCTTTCTCTCAAAATGACAAACCAAGTGACCTAATGTTTTCATGCTATTTACTTTATATGCTTTTAACATCTGTAGAATCTGTAGTGATGTCACAGTCCTTATTGTTGTTATTGATAATATGTTTCTTCTCTTGAAGCAATAAATTTGGTGACATTTTTACCTCTTTAAAATTCGATTGCATTGTTTTCACATTCATCCAATATAGATTCCTTCATTGGCACATTGATATGTAAAATTATATTATTTAGCTTCATATTGTATACATATTTTCTAAATAACTTTCTATTATGAATTTGCAATTGAATTCTGTTGGGGAGAGAAAAATAGTTTGTATGACTTATTTGAATTATTTCAAATACTAGATTACTAGATTTATTCAGAATTTGACAAATATTTCATGTGTATATGTAGAGAATGTGTTAGTTTGGTTTGGATTGGGATTTCTACAGCTATAAAAGTGAATTAGGTGAAAACAGTAAATAATGTTGTTTAATTCTTTTACATCCTTTCTGATTTTCTAAACTCATATTGAAATGTAGATTAGTATTCTTATGTTTTCTTGATTTTTATTTTAAGTTTTCTAAAGCTTTCTTAGTACAAAACATTTGATTGTTCTGTTCTCTTGGTAAATTTATATCTAATTATTTTTAAATGACCTTTATCTCTGGTACATACTCTATTCTGAAATTTAATTTGAACCTAAATGCACTCCTACCATATTTCTTTTGATTAATGTTTGCCTGGCATATATATTTTTCCTTCTCCTTTATTTTTACCTGTTTTTTTGTTTATGGTTAACAGGAGTGGGACTAGAGTAAAATTAATATAACACTTTCTTTGAATAAAGACATAAAGAAAGTAATAGTGATACTAACTTTATCAAGAAAAAAATTATCAAGACAAAAATTTAATGCAAAAAATTAAAACTAATATCATCCTTTAATATTGTTTAATGAAACAATCCAATCATTTGCCTTGATTTAATAATCAAATTATAAATAAAAGTAGTATCAATATTGTGTTTTTTTCTTTTTATTACAAGTATTTTCAGGATAGTACTAATATTTAAAATCAGCTTACTATTTAGTTAGCTGTTGAACTTTTATTCAAGCAGAATTTTCTTGTAATTGATGTGTTAATTTCATTTACATTAATGTGACTGTTGATAAGAGGGCTTATCCAGCAATCCATATTTATCAAAAGGAAGCGAACTCAATATGTTAGAAATGTCTATACTATTGTGTTTAGTGTAGCACTTTTCATAGTCACCAAGTTATGAAAACAACTTGTGTCCTTTTCATGAATGGGTACAGGAAGTGTGGTACATGTACGTCTTAGAATATTGTTCAGCCCTAAAAAATGAAATCCTGTCATTTGCCATAGCCTGGATCAAATGGGAAATCTTTATGTGTAATAAGCAAGGAAAGACAAGGACTACATGTTCTCACTTATGTGTGGAATCTAAAAATATTTAGTTCATAAAAGTTGAGAGTACAGTAGAGGAAACCAGAGGCTGGGGAGCGTATCAGACAGTAGGAGGGCTGGACAAAGTTTGATCAGTGTGTTTAATTTATATTTAGATATTAGTTAGAAGTTCTGTTGTGCTATTGCACAACAGGTCATGATGTATAATGATAAGTCACTGTATATTTATAATAAAAAAACTTGAAGAAAGGATTTTGAATGGTTTCAATATAAAAAATCCTAAATATTGTGAAGACAGATATTTACCTTGATTTAAATAATATATATGTGTATGGAAATATTCCATGATATTCCATGAACATATATATATTTTAAAAGTTGTTATGTATCAGCTAAAGTACGTTTAAAGTAAGATTCCATTTAATCTTCATACATTATAATTTCATGTGAAATATCTAAAATGTATATTGCTATTGACTATTATTAGTGGTCTTTGTTATTTCAAGGTCTGTTTCTATTGATCAGTTTTTCTTCTCCTTATGATTCATATTTCCCTGCTTCTTTGTGTAATAGAAAATTTTTATCCTATGACAAACATTTTCAATTTTACTCTTTTGGGTGATGGGTATTTCTGTATTCTTACAAATGTTACTAGGTTCTGATTTCATGTAAACTATGTCACTCAAAAACATTTGACACATTTATGGTTTGCTTTTAATCATTTTAGGGCAACTAGTGTAGTCTTTAGAGCTCATTTCTCCTACTAATTAGAAGATCCCCCTTTGAGTTCTGCACAGGGCAACATACTGAGTCTGAGCTGTGGCTGGAAGGTTAAGGAAAGCAGCGCTTGCTCACCCTGCGGAGAGAGCTCCCTTCCGAGCTCTGATCTTCCATGCATGGTTCCTCATCCACTGATGCAGGGACTACGGTCTCCTTGAGAGGGACCCTGAGAAGATTTCCAAAGCCCTCACTCTGTGCAGCCCTTCCTACCTCGTTCTTCATCATGGACCGCTACTTGCCTTCTCCATGAATCGCCGCCATCACCTTCAACTCTGAGACTAACTAGGTTCTCGCTGGGTTACTGTTCCCTGATTCTCTCTTGGGTTTAAACTGGCGATTCCAGGATAGTTCTCTTGCTTGAGATTACTGTTCCGCTGTGTTTGTGTTGTCAGATATCTAAAACTTGTCCAGTTTTTAATTGTCACAGCTGCAAAGTTGAATTCAGTTCCTATCACATACCGTAAAAGTGTAAGTTGAATGATTAAATTGTAATTACCCGATTTGTGTGAGATAATTTTCTTGATATTTACTGACTTGGAATGTGCAGTAGATGAGGCTTTCTTTCTCAGTTATTTTTTCTTTAATTTTTGAATGCAACAATTTCACGAGTATAAGTAAGCTGTGGTTTTATTTTTACCTCATAGGTAGTGATTCTTATTCACCGGTGAATGTTAATCTTAGATTCAAGTCCTACGTGAATTTGTTTCCTTATTTAGATGAGTAGTTTATTTTTTTATTTTTATTTTTATTTTTGGTACCGGGGATCGGACTGGGATCCTTCTGCTCGCAAGGCAGGCGGCGGAACCACTGAGCTAAATCCCCGGCCCCAAGATGAGTAGTTTAAATTGACATACATGGGACATAATTTTCTGCTAAAATACCATGCACATTTTCGTCTACTTGAGATGGAGAGAGATTGGGAGGAAAGGAGACATGGCTAGAGAGGGTGGGTAGGTGGAGAAGGAGGAGTAGAAACTGCAGGAGCAGATGAAGAAGCAAATGCAGGCAAGAAGCAATGGAGAGAAGAATACATGAAATAAAAAGGCAGAAAAGAACAAAGGTATTATTAGCAGCAAAATAGAAATGAGATTGCATTTTCTCATATTTCTAAGATATAAAGGCATGATATATAAGATATCACCCATATATGTTGGTTGGCTATTGAAGAAAAGGAAGCTAAGAACCTTCATACCTAACCTACAGTGGTGTGAAATTATGAGTTTTCATGGAATAAATGCCTTTACACACAGAGTTTCTATGTCATAGCAAGTTATATACATCATTTAAGAATTTTAAATGAAGTAAAAGATTTAAATGTGAAGATAAAAATTATGCATAAGTCTATATAGTCAATAGCTGTATTCAATATTGAGTTTCTTGTTCAATATTTAACATATCAATGCCCACTAATTCAGACCTTATCAAGTATGCTATCTAAGGGCTTAAAGGCAATACGTCTACAGCATTCTATTCTATGTTATAGTTAATCATGAAAATATGTTTAGTCAATTATTGTGATGTCACACACCGCAAAAGGAAATTGGAAAGTATTTGGGAAGTGTAAAAACTCTATTTATACAGTGTAAAAGACTTACTAATTAATGTGGTATACAAAGACATACATACATATTATGTACTTACATTGTCATTACATTTCATGAAAAAATGTTCATTTGATGCTTTATTTACTGGGAATATTTGTTTAAATTCCTGCCATTGCTCTGATTGTCAATGCTTTGTCTATTCAGGTCTTTAGAAGTGTGTTATTCTTGACTCATCAAGTCATGAGCAGCATGAAGCACACCTTATATTAACTTACTCCAAAAGGAGATTTTATTGTTTTTTTTTTGTTTTTTTTGGCACCGGGGATTGAACTCGGGTCCTTGCGCTTGTGAGGCAGGCAACGGAACCACTGAGCTAAATGCCCGGCCCTTAAATGGAGATTTTAATACAATCATGGCTCATTTCTTTCTTACTTTCTTGCCCTAAAGCTATGTTCCCAATCTGAAAGCCAGCGGAGGTAACTATCTGACAGCTTATGTTATATATGAATCTTCAACCATGACACAAGTGAGAAGGTGAGCAATTAAGGTTGGCAAAATGTGGATCATTTGTCCATTTTTTATTGTTGTGAAAGGAGGAATGGCAACAGAATTGGAACTCTACTTAATATTTTTATGAGAAAAAAGTGTGGAAAACACAAAAGAAACAGAACTGCTCTCGCTGTGTTTCATAGCTGTTGTTTAATAAGAATTCTTCCTTTTCATTTCTTGCTGTGTGACATAATCATACTTTTCTAACTTGTCTAGTATATTCCTTCTGTAAAACCAAAGGAGCTCGCCAAATTGCATCACGAAGACATAGTAAATATATAAAAATATGGTGAATATTTTTAAAGTGAACACCATATGTGGGGGAAAAACGATGACAATCCCATGTAAATCTCACAGTAATGGACGCTTTCCCCTGGTCAGCCCATTGTGAGTGATGTGTGTGTATCTCACACCCTAAATTCCAGGCTGTCTTTAATCAAGGCTTAAATTTCTATTGTTCACAGTATTCCACCAAGAAGGTATCATTTACCAGTACTACATTTTCTTTTCAGATACCTGTTTTCAAGGGAGAGGAGAGATTCTTTTGTTGAATAAGAACATCTATCATAATTTAGACAGAATTCCAGAAATGACAGGTTTCTTATTTAGATAAGGTGACACATTACAGCTTCCTCTCTCCTTCTTTTTCTTAGACAGTGAGATCATATAGAGACAAAATTACTCTATCAGACCAAGTGAGTGTCAAAGCCTGTCCTCATCGTCTGCGCCCTCCTTTCTGCACCCCTTGCATTCATCTCTGAGCTGTGGGAAGGACATTTGAAGTGGATTTCTGGTTTCTGTTGGTTACATTGAGTGATATTGCTGACTGAAATTATCTTTTGGAGAAAGGTTATTGGCAGGAATTGTAGGGCTTGTGAAATGCTGTTACAGGCTGTTAAGAATTGGATTTAAAAAGTGAAATAGCTCTGAATGTCATTGTTCACCATTTAAAATGCATTTTAAATCTTTCTAAAGTTCTAATTCACAATGGATTTCATGTGTGGCATGGGGAAATACCACTCCTGCTGTTTTATTCCCTCTATTGTGCCTTTATGTGCAGCAAAAATCCTGAACATTCAATCAGTTAATGAAATAGGATGTGTGTGAGTTTTTCTGTCTCCAGTCTTAATTATTCAAGTTGACATGGCAATGAGAATGGAAAATAATTCTTAATCAAGTAAATACTTAACATTTTAAGTTATAAAAAACTTGAAACTGATTCTGAGAAAATTATAAAATAAATGAATATAAAAATATGTATAAAATTTCCTTTATGTTAAATTGGGGCTACAAAGAGCACGAGAGACAAAAAATTCATCCGTACATTTAAATGGAGCAGTTGCCTATGTGATCTAATATAAGCTGATAAAAATATACATTAGCTCCCAGGTGACATCGTCCCTGCAAAGTTTGTTGTAAAAGTCATTTCGTAATTCCTCTAACAATTATCCATGTGTCCCGCAAGGAAAGGTGACAGTGGATTTTAATATAAAATATAACAGCCCGGCAAAGAGCACATTAATAAAAGAAGGAACACATTTCTGTGCAGTGTTTTAAAATATTTTATTATTTGTCATAATAATTAAATGTTCAAATATACACGCAGAAGAAACAAGAAATCATCCAACTTTAGTAGAAAAGTTAGACCTATCAACACATTTTAAATATCCTTTGCTTTCAGTTTTTATTTTTAACTGTTCTGTGAGAAATGACACTTTGAAATAATGAGATTTGCAAACAACTCAGAAAAATATACAAAAAATCTGAATATGTTCATTCATAAATAAACACGATATTGGGTAAGCACTTTTGTAGAGTTTTCATAATTAATAAAGAATTGTAGTGCTAGGAATCAAACCCAGGACTTTGGGTATGTGAGCCAAGTTTTCTACACTGAGCTAAACCTTTAAGTTTGGATTTGTAGAAATTTTATCTGTGTGGATTCTGTATCCACTATAGAATTCCACCACACATAGGAAGATGAAGGTATGAACAGATTGATAAAATGCATATAAACATATAAACTGTATTGAAATATGGTAAATAAGAGGACCAAATAAGTCCATGAAATGTAACTTGAGGGCACCAAGCCCTTTTTTTTACCTTATGATTTTTCTTCAGTTCTTTGATTATGAATTAGTTGTTATTTGTGCATCATATATGTTCTTAACCCTTACATCTGTCTTCTCTAATTTTTATAATTCTTAATTAGTAATTCAATTTTAAAAGTAAATTAGTAGTCATCACTGATCTGTTAACATACCTTTCCTTTCCTTATTTCTTTATTTTTAGTCATCGGATAATTCCATAGACTTTGAAATTAATGTTTCTAAACATCCTATGATGCTGGGATCTATTTTATTAATAGTTGGCTTGTGTTTTGGAATAAGTGTTCATTGCTTTTACCTTTGTCAACAGCACTGCTGTAACACAAACTTGTAACAGTTAAGCCTGACTGTGTCAAACAAGGCTTAGGTTCCTTGCAGGGGATGGGTGCCCTCCACCCCTGGGTGTGTCTGGGTGGTCATGGAAGGGAGATCCTGGGTATGATACCTGCCTGTGGCCCCTGCCTCTCTAGCACTGCTCAGCCAGCCCCTCTGCTTCCCAGCAGCCATGAACTAAGTAGCTGCGTTTTGTGCTGTCCTTTTGCCACCGTGTTTCTGCCTTAACCAAACCTTTTCTCCATTAAGTTGTGGATATAGGGTACTGTGTTCCAGCAACAGAAAAACTGGCTAATGTAACACTGATAAGAGTTTTGCCAAGAAAGTTACAAATGTTTTCACAAAATTTTGAAATTAAATATTGCTTAAATAACTTTGAAGATAATCTTACTGTTTTCCACATTGTCATTAAATTTTCTGTCACAGTGATTAAAGACTTGTTTCTCTAAATTCTCAAAGACTATGAGAATTTTTTCCAATGAAAATTTTGAGTAATGCCTAAAATCCTGTGAGATTTAATATTTGTTCTGCTAGAGAAAACTTCTAAAATTAGGATAATTTATTCTACTTATTTTCAAATTTCTATGTTCATTGTATTAATATTCTCAAATTTTAAAAATTAAAACTTCACATACTATATGTTATAGGAAAGGCATACAATGCTATATATCATAAGATAGGCTCATTCGTTACTTTGCTAATTGCTCTAACAACTTTATATCTATACACTGTATTAATTATGATGATTATGAATATTCCTTGGGAAATGATTTGGTGGATCCTATTCAGTTCATCTTGTTTTTAATTTATTTACTAGCTTACTTATGATTTTTTCAATAATACCTATTCCATTGTGTCTTTAATTTACCCTTTCAATTTCTATATCATTGTAATATTGAATTTAATCATTTTAATTTGTTCTGTGATGTGAAGAAATTGTAACTACTTTCATTTTCTTCCATAGATATATTCTTCCTAAGTATCCAACTTTACTTTGTACACATTGATTTTATATACTTAGTTTGAGTTCATAGTTACATTGCCAATTATTTTAATATGATTCATTCTTTGATGGCTTTGCCTTGAAATTGTCTTTACCCTGATATAATATAGATAACTAAATTTTATTTTCACTGACTATGAAGCCAGTTTCCCTCTCCTGTTCAATCTTGAGATGAAAGCTGGAAAATAGGCACTCTATCGACTTTTCTATAATCTGAGCTACTGGTGGCAATAAACGTAGAGGAAGGACTTAGAAAGGGGAAGGTTCAAAATTAGGTAATAAAGATACATGACTTTTTAAATAAGATTTCTTTTACATATTCCCCTCTGAGATGTTGCACTTATCATTTCTTGGTAGAATGTGAACCCTATTTCCACATTAGGCTGCCCTTCATTCGGGTCAATCTTTGTAGTTCAATGTGTGGACACGAAGCATTCACTTTTTTTTTTCTCACAAGGTGAATAAATTCTATCATCAGGTTTCTCATTTTCAACTATGTATGCTTTCTTGGAATTATTACCACTACTAAATATGAAAAGTAAAGAAAATAAATTAATATAAAAGTACTACATCATAGTTGTAGTTGATGCCAAAATGTGTTCCTAAGCGGTGTTCTGCCACTTCCACCAACCCTATTGAAACTTATGCTGCCCCACATATAAAAATTCTTCATGTTTTTAGGGGTTTTTAGCTGAAAATCTGAGTATGAAGTAATATTAAATTGAAGTTTTAATTTATACTACAATGGTTACTAATATATTTGAACATATCTTGTATGTTTATAGAACATTTATAATTTATTTTCTGGCAGAAATCTACTCACCAATGTTGTGCATTATTCCTTTTATTTGCTCAGCTTTCTGATTGATGTATTTATTCCCTTATAGAATATGGACACATCTCATTTGCTGACATTTGTTCTTGAATTTAAATATAACATACAGGGCCAGGGATTTAGCTCAGTGGTTCCACTGCCTGCCTCGCAAGTGTAAGGACCCGAGTTCAATCCCCGGTACCAACAAAATAAAACAAAACAAACAAACACACAAAACACATACAATTTAATGTATTTAATTTATCATTACTTATATTTTGCATTTTTGAATATTATTTTAAATTTATTTCTTATTTTGCAGTTTTAAATAAATCCTTTTGCAAAACAGTGTAAAAATTTTCTTCTTGGCCTTTGGTAACTGCTCATTCTGGAAGAGAAGATGAGATAAGAGTCATTTTCTTCTCCACTGTGGACCTCTGGGTTGAATTGTGGACCTTCAAAATATGTGCAAGACCCAGCCCCTGGAATGTGTGGCCTTATTTGGAAGAAAGGAATGACACGTGATTATGTTGAGAATCTTGAGATGAGGTGGTTCTTGGTCAGTTCTCGATACCTAGAGCCAGTGATGAGTGGCTTTGCAGTAGGTTGAATGAGGGTGCCCAGAGCAGCAGGCCTTGTGAAGGAGGAGGCAGATGTGACTGTCAGGCCACCTCAGCCAAACTCCAGGAAGCTGGACCAGACAAGTGAGGATGCTTCCCTACAGCCTGCTGCAGGTCTGCAGCTCTGCCAACACCTTCTGTTCCCTGGAATAATGAGAAAATAAATTTTGCTTTAAGTCACCAAGTTTGAGTTAATTTATTATTGCATCCATAGGAAAATAGTAGATACAAAATATCCCAACACCATATGGAAAAGCTCACCCTTCCCCTACACTTACCTACACATTTCAAACGCCATGTGTCTTCACATGCATGTCTTTACCTCTGCTCTCTTCAGCACCCTCCAGGTCTCCTTCCCCTTAATGGGAGAAAGGTATAATCCAGGTTATAACCCACATTATAAATCAAGGCAAAGGCCCACCTCAAAACTGATATTTAAACATGGTATTTTACATATTCTCCCACATCCTCAGGACTCCGATATAATTACTGTAGATTACAATTGAAAGAGCTACAAGGAACGGGCTATCTAAATAGCAATTATGAAAGAATCCAAAGAAAACAGAGGAGACAAAAACAGGAATAAATGGGGAATTTGAAATTTCTGGCATCTGTAGTAATAATAATCATTAAATATAGCCTAATTCATAACCAGGGTAACATAAAACTTTACACTAAAGTCCTATTTACTTTGCTCTTAAAGACCTAATAGCTGCTGTTACACACAATATAATATCCTGAGTTTGAGGAAAGTGTTCAAGTCATGCAAAACACAAATGTAGTCTAAAAGTAAAGTGCAATAATCAGAGCTGGGCCATATGTCATGGAGATGTCAGAATTATCACGTTACATCTAAAACAGATATCATGAATACGTCCAGAGTTTTAATCAAAAATGTACATAAAATGCAATACCAGATGGGCAATATCAGCTGAGCATCAGACACGCTCAGAGAGACTTAAAGGGAAAGGTTGAAATAAAAGAAAGAAGGAAATTAAATGTTTCTCAGTAGGTCTTTATTAAACTGTACAAAGCCATGGGGAAAATGGGTGCGATGTCACAGTTAAAGAGGAAACTGCTGCACCGAAATGCAAAGGGAAAAATAATGATAAGAAACAAAACCAAACCTGTAAGGTATGTGGGACAATATCAAAATGTCTAAACTACCTATAATTGCAACAATCAAAGGAAAAGAGAGAAAAGACTAGGAATGGAATATTAAACAGAAATGGTTGAGAATTTTTCAAACTTAACATCAGAGACCAAACCACAGCACCAGAAATTTCATAAAAAAATCATGCAGGATAAATTTTGAAAAATCTGTACCTACGCATAAGTCAATCTGTCCATACTGGCATAATAAACTGCCAGAGACTGAGTGAGGTAGAGAGCAGAAATTTCCTTCGCACAGTGGGAAAGGTGGAAGTTGGAGTTCAGGGGCTTGAGGGTCCTCTTGTGCTGAGGGCTGTGTTTGTGACTTGCAGATGATCGCCTGCTTTCCGGCGATGCTCTGACATGGCTCAGAGAAAGAGAGAGTTCCGCTGTGTTTCTGCTTGCAAGGGCATTCATTTCATTGTATGGGTCCCACTCTCATGACTGCCTCTAAATCTAATTGTTTCATAAAGCTCCCACCTTCTGTTTTCATAGGTACTGCAACTACACGCTTCGAAGGGATGTAATTCATTCTATAGCAGTACCTCCTACTCAAACTCGAGAAAGCTACAGAAAAAATAGCCTCTAAAAACTCCAGGCCCATGAGTGAAAGGACAGCATTCATAATGAGACAAAGGGTAAGAACTACAGTAATTTTTATTATAATGTACATCAGCAAGAAGAAAGTGGAGTGAAATATTTAAAAAATTGAAAGAAAAATGAAACAGCAACTAGACTGCTATACAATGACATTCCTGTTCAAATGAAATAGAGATAAAGACGTTCTCAAGTAAACAAATACTGAAGCCATCTGTACTCATTGCCTTTAGACCTACTGTGTGAGAAATGTCTGAACTCCTGAGACATAAGGAAAATAATATTGGTGAAAGCCTGGATCTAAATGTAGAAAGGGACACTGTCAGAAAGGAATAAATGATGAAACATTAGCTTCCTTATTCTTAATTCTAAATGGTAGTATTTCAAATGATACTAATAACATCTACAGTACTGACCACACATAAATAAGTGGAATGATACCATAAGGCATAGGAGGGAAGACTGTGTAATAACTTTCTATGTTATCTCCTATTATCTCCTGTTTCATTTGAAAGAGGGCTTAGATTAAGCATTGTATTGTAAACTCTAGAGTAACCACTTAAACATTATAAAAACATGTCTAATTTATATGCTGAGAGTGGAGCTGTAATAGAATAAAATGTCCAATTAAATAAGAAAAGAGAAGGTAAAATTTAAAAACAAGTCCAATGAATAAAAAGTTATGTATATGTAATTATAAATATAATAAATATATATAATGAATATTACTCAACTTTGCACCTACTTGTGCTTTAAACGTGAAAAGACTAATTATACCTATTTTAAAACAGGTTGTCAGACCTGGGTATAACTCAAGACCCAACTATATGAGAGTAAAAATGAAAATATCAGGAAAGATATACCATATTCACACTAATCAAAATAAAGGTAGAGCAGGTATATTGATTTCTAACAAGGCAGAATTCAGAACAAGGAGGTCATCCAGGATACAGAGGAGAATTTCAAAATGAAGAGTCTGTTCTGTAAAATGTCATTAATGTGTTTGCACCCAATAACAGAATGTCAAAATATATGAGGTAAACACTGGTGATACTGCAGAGAGAAACAGACAATTCGGCTGTAGTTGGACACTTCAACACCTCTCTTTTAAATTGATACATCAGCTAGTCAGAAAATCAGTGAGAATATAGTTGACCCCAGCCACACTATCAAATAACTTGATCTAATTGACGTTTATAGACTACAACAGCAGAATAAACAATCTTAAACTCTCTTAGAATACTCACCAAGGTAAGCCTTATTCCTGCCTTTAGAATAAACCTTTATTCATGGAAAATGACACATAGCATGCAAAGTATGTTCTCAGAAAACAGGGGCATTCAACTAGAACTCAGTAATGGAAATATAGATGGACTATCCTCAAATATGTGTGAGTATCACAGGAATCAAAGAAAAAGTGTAAAGAGAAATATAAAGAAAACTAGTACTAAATGAAAATGCTACTATTACAAATTGGTAGGATATGAAGAAAAGTACATTTACTGGGGACTATATAGTATAAAACACATATTTTATTATGAATTAAGATATACTATCAGTAAACCAAGGTTCTTTTTTAATAAACTAAAACACAAGGGCAACTCAATCCTAAAGCAATTAGAAGAAAATTAAAAACATATCAATAAAATTTTGAATAAAAAGTTAAATAAAAGTCTGATTCTTTGAAATATTAATAAAATTGATAGACCTCAAGTCCTACTAGCAAGGGGAATAAAAAAGACACAAATTATAATATCAGCAATGAAGAAAGCATTGCTATTACCCATTCCACAGACATTAAACATACACTAATAGAGTTACATAAATACCTTCATTTTTGCAAAATTGACAACTGAGTTGAAATGGGACAATTCCTTGAAAGAAACAAAGTCCAAAATTCATATTTTAAGTGAAAGGAAAAAATCAAATAGTCAAATTATTAAAAATAGAAAATAAATAATAATTATTACTTTTCTTTCATTGCCGTAAAAACTACGATAAACTTAGAGGCACAAAGGAACATAATTTTCTCCCTATAATTCTGGATATAGGAAACAATTATGGATGTTGGGAGATTAAAACAATTTTGGGAACAACTCTTGGGAGCTGTCTTCCTTGCAGCGCCTGCAGGTAAGCCTGGCTGAGACTGCTCTTGTCCATACTGCCATTCCCAAGGAGCGCACACTCATGGCTCACCGCCATTTTGTTCTTCTTCAGAGCTAGGCTTGTTGACTGGTTTCTGCCTCTAGATAAAAATTTAATACAGGGGAACACTTTCACCTGGATAAAGAACATTTACAGAGAATTTGTAGCATCATACTTTTTTGTGAGAAACTGGATGCTTTCTAGCCAGGATCCGAACAAGGAAATCCTCTTTCATCATATTTATTAACATCATGTTTTTATTATTAGCTGTTGCAGGAAGAAAAAAAATGAAATAAAAATATATAGATTAGGGGAGACAAAACTGCCATTCTTTTTACACATGACCTGATATGAATACCTAAGTCAAAATGATTGCCTAAAAGTAACTTTTCTACACTAATAAAGCAGCATAGTAAGGTCACAGGTACAAGATTTAATACAGAATGATGACTGCCTAGAGATGTGCATATCTGGATCCCCAGTACTGAGCACCCACTTATCTTACCTTACATGACAAAGGGCACATTGAAATTGTGACTAACTTGATGATTTGGGGTAATTTTTTTTCTTGAAAAATAGGAAAATTCCTCTCTGCCTGGGGCCAGGACAGTCAGAGATTCTTAGACAGAGGCAGGAGGGATGGTCAGAAGGAAGCTGTGATGACCCAGCGGCATTCGGAAGGGGCGCAGGGTAGGGAAGCTGACTTCCGACCAGCTTTACACAAGCTGGTGTGTGTGCGGGGGGCCAGCAACAGACAGTGACATTTTATAACACAAGGCATGTCATTCAGAGTTACACACACAAGGAAGTTATGTTCAAGTACACATGCGGGAAACTTGAACACTAATAGAAACCAAACTCCAATTAGAGAGAGAACCTATATTCAAAGAATATTGAAATTGATATTCAGATGTCAAATCTGCCAAAATTCATCTATGGATTTAAAATAATTTTCATTGAAATCTTAACTAATTACTGTACAGATATCGACTAAATACTTACAAAGTTTACATACAAAGGTGAAAGATCTAGAATGAACAAAGTTCTGAAAAATTAGACTTTTTAAAGTTAAAAACTGTTCTGTGAGAGATATTACCAGAGAGTGAAAATACAAATAATAGCCAGAAAATATTTAAATAATATATTTGATGAAAGATTTACATTAAAAATGTAAAAAGAACTTTGAAAATTCAAAAATAAGAATGCAAATTTCTAATAAAAGAATCACACAAAAGATATAGACTGAATATCTGTACTTAGAAGACCCACAGTTGGCTAACGAGTATAAGAAAGGTGCTGAAGATCACATCTCTAAGGAAACACAGGGGAAGATAGCAATGAGGTACCCACTGCGCTCCTATAGGAAAGGCTATGATCCAAGCCACAGCAATGCAGAATGCAACCACTTAGCAGTGCAAACATGACTTCATAAAAAATAAAAACTGAAAAAAAGAATCTGGAAAGGAAAGAAACTTTCAGGGTCCTCAAAAATAAGTTTAGTCCCTCTGAGAGCATCCATAGCATTCTGAAATGGATAAATCAGAAATAAAGTTAAAAATCTTAAGGAAATGGGAATAAATTATAGGCTTTAGTAATAGTAATGCATGAACATCAGCTCATCAATTGTAACTAGGGAGTCATGCTAATTTAAGAGTAAGGGAAACTCATTGGTGCTTATGTGGAAATTCTGAATATCAAATTATGAGAGCCAACACTAAAACACAGGTAAGCCATCCAGAAAGAAAAATAAAGAAAGAAGAAAAAAGAATGGAGAGGAAAGCCAAAAATT
This sequence comes from Heterocephalus glaber, assembly GCF_000247695.1. Next base: position 3,727,662 of record NW_004624854.1, on the reverse strand, counting down.
ACATAGATGATATTTTGTTTATTGTATAGGAAAATAATGCATTTGGTTATCAAGCAATAGTTCAGTAAAATTAAATGGCACAATGAAAGACAAGGAAATGTTGCCTTTTCTATGAAAAAGCCACAAGTGTGATTAGAAAGTACTCAGTAATATATGGACGTTCTCTGCACTTTCTACTCAATTTTTTTAAACATCTGATTTAGTTTAAAAATAAAGTATATTTAAAATAGACATTTATTATTTCACAGTGTCTGTAGGCTGGAAATCTGAGTGTAGCTGTACAGTTGGCTCTTTTGTGTAGAATTTCACAGAGGTTCCACTGAGATATCAGGCAGTGCTTGTATTTGGAAGCCTGGCTATGAGAGAATCAACTTCAATACTTGTTCCAGTGCAAACGAATTCAAGTTGTCATAGTCATATGATACAGAATCTCGTTTCTTGACGTTTACATGTTGATGATTCTCTCACTCCTGGAATTGCCCCGCAGTCCTTACAAAACTGGTCAAAGTTGCTTATCTTGTTGGAAACTCCTAAGAAAACTATGTTGTAGATAATGTAAGTGACAGCGACATCTTATTGCCTTTGCCATATTCTTCCTGTAGAGAAAGAAATCACATTCAATAGAAAGAAGCTTTTCAAAATCATGAGTACCAGAGCTGAGGGTCACAGGGATAAAGACAGACTTGGAGTCTGCTGATAACTGTTTTTAATTTATTGCCAATTATCATCTGCTTGGTTTCTCTCTAGTTAAGTTGTCTCTAAATCTATACAAACACATATTAGAGGTCATTATGTCTTCGGAGGAAGTTGTACACAGAGTATTGAGATTGTTTCTCTACTGTCTCTCTTTTGGTAGCCCAGAGATTGGGTCTACTTATCCCAAAGGTGCTTTTGGAAGCTGTTGCTGCTTCAATCTGTTCATTGTCAACACAACCAACTGTAACTCTATCTTTTGAGTCTGCTTTGTATTGTGTAATTTTAATAGCTAACAAAGGTAAGAGCAGTGGTTTGTCCAGTTCTGTATCAATGTCCTTCTCCTTCTAGGCTAGACAGAATAATGGCTACTTAAAGATATCTGTTCTCTAATTTATGAAGGTTGTGAATATCTTTTCTTACATGGCTGAACTGACTTGCAGCTAGAATAAGAGTTTACTAATCTGAGTATAGCATCCTGGACCACATGTCTGGGTGGTCTCAAAGAAATCACAAAGTCTTTTAGATGAGGTAAACAGAGGTGACTGAGTCAGAGAACAGCATAGAGAGCCAGAAGCAGAGGTTGCAGTGACTTGGTAGCCAAGAAGCAGTCACTGGACGGGATGCATGAAGCCCAGACAGCAAGGTGCTGTGTGCTCCCCTCCAGAGTTCACAGCTGCTCTCTACCTACTTTCAGGAGCTTGCTTCCTCAGTTCCTATTGTCTATTCCTCTGTCTCTCCATCCTCTCTCCTTCCTTTCTTCTTTTCTTCCTCCCTCTCTCTCTCCTTCCTTTCCTCCCTCCTTCCTTTCCTCCCTCCCTCCCTTCTTTCTTTTTTCTTTCTTTCTTTCTTTCTTTCTTTCTTTCTTTCTTTCTTTCTTTCTTTCTTTCCTTCTTTCTTTCTTTCCTTCTTT
>NW_004624854.1:3701467-3725956 GCF_000247695.1 Heterocephalus glaber | reverse complement strand
TTTCTTTCTTTCTTTCTTTCTTTCTTTCTTTCTTTCTTTCTTTCTTTCTTTCTTTCCTTCTTTCTTTCTTTCTCTCTTTCTCTCTTTCTCTCTTTCTTTGTTTCTTTCTCCAGACACCAAGTTGTTCTCAGTGGGAAGTTTCTCGAATACCAACTAATCCATCATAAAGGAACCATGGCAGGCTTGATGGACTTAATAATCACAAACCATCATTTAAAAATCTTTGCAATGTGAATTTCCTTTCTTTATTTAGCCACAGAATTAAAATATCAATAGAACTCCTACCACTTGACCCTGGAGATGATATGGAGTAGCTTAGTGAACTGTAGAGACCATGCAGTACAGAGATATGAATAAATGTCGAAAGGTGAGTTTTGCAGATGGGGTTGCCAGGAAAGTGATTTTTAAAGTTTGAAAAATTAAAATACATCCTTCAGCAAAATAAAAAAAAATTCTACCTAGTCATTGACCTTGGAGACAGTTATAAACAGGTAGAAACAAACTGATTAGCCTATAGAGCACAAAGAACACCATAAAACAGATGGATCTTTCAGCACATCAGAACGATTGATATAATTTGATTGAGTAATAATGTAAAGAATGTCATTGTGATAAATCTCTTTGGCAATGTACTCAACAATATGTACACATATTTTGCAAGTTTAATTCTGTTCTGAATAGTATTATGCAAAATTAACACATGGTATACTTTCTGGGGAAAATGTCCTTTGAAAAAATAAATAATTGCCATGATTTTTCAAAATAATATGCTTCATTAAACAATAATCATATATAAAGTAGTCATTGAGTGCAATTTAACACTAAAGTAATTTTAGTGTTACTCTACTTTGCAAAGTAATATTCTATGAATTTTACTACTTTATTTTGAAAATTAGTAATGTATGTATGATTATATTAGAGTTAGAAAATTTGAATATTAAGAATATAATGTCTCCCAGCTAAGGTAGACTAATAGAGAATGTTAAAGTTATTTGTAGATGTGGGTAAAGATGCTTTCATTTTAGATGTTCATAAAAAGATGGAAGACTTCAAGTGACCACACTGATACCTGAATACTATTTTATAGTGCTTAAAGAAGCCAGAAATTTTTAAAGTTGTAAGAACACAATAGCCATGGTAATTTTTAAAAATTCTGTACTTAGAACAATTTTCAACATATTATATTCACATTTATCTGACTCAACTCAAAATACCCCATATTCTTCTTTTAGCTACCTATATTCTACATTTCATCTTCTAGCAAGGATATGCAATGATTTTATATAGTAAGAAATATGTAAAAGAAATAATTTATCCACAGTCTTTCTGTTAATAAATTTTCATGAAAGAACAATAGAAACAGAACAGCTTCATAATTGTAATTATTGTGACAAATCACTATTAAAATGATTTTTCTACTGTATGCTATTTTTTAAAAATCTCCCTTAACATACCACTTGTATATTTATGTCTGCTCCAAGACATGAAACAAATAAATCCCTTCTTCTATACTTTATATTGTATTTATCTATAATCAAATGCTCACCTGATTAAACTTTCCCAAGTGCAAAATTTTGTCAAAACACATACTTTTTAGCATACTCTTAAATTGCAACTATAAGTCTGAAAATTCTACACAAGGGCATTTCATTTGTCTGTCTCCTATGAATTTTCTAGCCATAAAACATATTTTTTAAACAATTTGAGAATTTCTTCCTGAAGTCTCTAATTTTGTCCTCTGCTGCCGCCGCTCTGACACAGTTCACATGATGACTTCATTCAGATCACAGTGCTTTCTGCAAACATCACTGTGATCTTGGTAATAAAAATTCATAAACTGAATTTTTCTATGAAATTATGTGTAAAACACTTTACTTGTAATTCTATCTGAACATGTGGCAAAATCTTGAGCCTCGTTGTATCACCAACGAGGTTCAGATTATGAACAAGGAGACTCTATATGAGCTGTTGTTGCCTGGCAACATCTGGAGAAAACCATCTGTGGAGGGAGAGGAAACACCAAATAGAGCATTGTGTAGCCCAGCCCATTGCAGTCTACATTTTGTGGATCAGTGTTCAAGACACCTGGCTTTCACAGCCTAATATCCAAACCTGAGCAGTGATATTGTGATAATCAAATTACAATGGAGCTTACTTCTGCATAATAATGTGCAGTGAGAATATGCTCTTCAATTTTCTTTAGATCCTTTAATTCAATCAAATAATGTAAATATTGGTTTAAAATATTTAACCTGTGGAAATACCATTTGCACTGGCATCAGGACAGCTCCAAACCTGAATCAAGTTTTGTATGCTGTCACAATAAAAAGTAAAATGATACCTGCAAATATCTTCTCAACCATTTAAAGCATGAGAATTAGAAGGTCAAATGGGAACTAGAGAGGTTAATTAACTAATATTTTTGATATTTGGTAGGAATGAATGTGCCTATATCTACAGATGAGAATCTCTTTCCATGAAGAGGATATATGATCTGAATTTCTTATCTACTTCAATAACAACTTTGACACAAAATTTCACTAGTAGCACCATACAATAAGTGACTGCAGATTTAGAAATGTAAACATGTTTCTCTGTTCCCATTACATTCGGCATATGGTACCTGGCAACTGCCTGGGAAGCCCAAGAAGGGATCTGGAGAAGAGAGGATCTTTGAAATGTGCCTGGGAACGTAGCATAGCCGAAGGATGTGCACCAAACCTGTGTCTTTTTCTCTGCACTCACAGAAGCCAGAGACACTGGGAGACTGCACTGGAGCCTGGTACAAGCACGTGGTTCAGTAGTAAGGAGTGGAATGAGAGAACAACTGTTTGTGGAATTCCAGGGCTTCCCCACAGAACTTTCTTTGTTCCTTTCCACTAACCTGACGCTGATGGACATGATAACTTAGAAGTCATGAAATGAAAATGCAGAGTCATGTGACTAGAGAAACCAGGGATCCTGCATTTCCTTGTGTAGGAGAGTTGCTTTCTAAGATGGAAGACTTGTTTGGAGTTTCTGGTGAAAAAGAAACATTAGAAGAGGTTATCTTGCACATGATTTATCTTAATTTGACTTCATTTAATACCACCTTGAAGGATTTGGGCAGAGAAAACTGAAACAGGGAGAGAGAGACATAGACAAAATAGTTGTGTGGCCCAGCCTGAGAAGGGTGCAGAGTGAACGGAAGCAGGTGACCAAGTGCTCAGTTCCCAGTTCTGGCTGTGGGACTGAAAGCTGTAGAACATACTGGAAGTTAATCAGAGTTTAAAGCTCATGGGGATGGAATTTTGGAAGTCTCCAAGTTCCTTATACTTAACTTGAGAACTAATAGGGAAATCAAAAGGCCCATCAGAAATGAACACACAGAATTTGAATTGTGGCTTAAGTACGTTAATTTGTCAACTATACATAGTCTGGTTTGGAGGCAAGAAGTGATAAAATCTTTGGAATAATATCCACAGATTAAAACCATGTAATGTGAATAGGTCAAAGAAACACCCTTGGATTGCAGGTGTAGGGTCTATAAACTTGAGTATTGATTATATGTAATGTCAATAATATAATAATTGTATAAACTCATGTTTATTTTCTTCTTATAAATTAGGCAACTTGCTAACCATTTTTTGCATTTTTTCCCTTAATCATCATAGTAACTGTGTAAAACAATACAGCTACTTACCCTATTTTCGAGGAAGATAAAAAAATTAGGATACAAAATTAAGAGAGGCTTAACATACATTTACAAGGAATAAGATTTTTGCCTGATCATTCTGGTAATTATTTACACTGCTAAAATTCTGAACTCACAGAAAAGTTTCAAGAATAGTACAAGGAACTTCAACATCTGTTCTACCCAAATTTGCCAGGTATTTATTCTACACACTCAATGCTCAGAATGACTTTTGCTTTTTTTTCACTGATTGAATGAGAAATAGCTCTATCATATTTACGTAGTACCACCAGAAGTCACTTGGAATTGCATATTTTAATTGACCTTTCAGAAAGAGTTCAAAGCTCAACATAATTGTATGGAATAAATTAGGATGGATAGAGATTGGAGAAATCAATAAAATCTATAATATTCTAAGTGCAAGGAAATACAGAAACATAAGAGAATTTAATGAAAATGGTATCATCATGTTTAATAAATGCTTAGGGAGGAGAAAATTATAGAGATATAATTATAAGGTCAGAAATTTCAGCGAGATAGAGAAATCATGAAAAAGTTTAGGTTTAATTGTCACCTTTAATACAACATTTTGGGTAGTATACCAAAAAGGAACCTAAATTATAAAGGTTAAGGAGAATAATCAGTCACAAAGATGAAAATAAATGTAAGAAAAGAATCTTCATATATTAATACTTAACATATTCTATTTTTTCTTCTGGATTTTGTTCTTTATAATCTTTGCTTTAGTTCCATAGGGTTTTGGGTCAATATCTGTCAAAATCACTTTACAGTGGACAGGCAGAGGGTTGGGGATGACCAGTCTTGGGAGTGGGCTGCCCAGTGACAACCCCTTCGGTCTTCTCAGGGACAGACGGGGCAGGTGGAGACCTCCTGCTTCCAGGAGCACTCAGAACTCTGCATTGGCCTCCAAAGCCTGAATGTGGGTGTGAGCAGATGACGGAGAAGTGTGGCCATCCCCACTTACTCGAGCAGCCTGGGGTTTGGTCTCATGTTTTACTGCATAAATACTAAAACAAAGAGCAATGTCTGAATATGAGATTTTGGGGCACATTTAGAAGATAAGAAAAATATGTCCTAAATATACAAATGTATACCTGTAGGTGGGCATATTTTGCATTGTATGTGACTCAGATTTAGAGAAAACTTGTTTTTTTCTACATCTCAACAGTCAGTGAGTGAATCTTATGCATTAATGAACAATTCAAAATTCATTTAAAAGGTTTATAATTTCAGTAAAGAATTTGATTTTCCTCATAGACATGTATTACCCACATTTTGTTAACTGCAAAGATTATTTCCGTAAGAAATAAAAGAATTGTATAGCTAATAGCTAAAATATTTGGTGCAAAAAGCTATAGGTCATAGTAGAAATAATAATATTTGGTATACGATTGAACAATATTATTCTTCTGGTTATGTTCTTCAAAAAATTATTCACTGTGCTCATGTAATCATTAGAATAAAAATACCTTACATTTTTTTCTGCTTCAGTTTCGCTGTCTTGTACCTGGAGACAGTATTTGTTGTTAAGTTTTAGTGTTTTTGTGAAGTTAAACAGCACTGCATTTTGAAATAATGTCTTTTGCTTCCCTGATCCTTTTGAAAGTATCTGATTGGAAAGGTATTTAAGTGAGAAGTAGCAAAAGCTCAAAACAAGTTACCTACCGTCCATATTAGGGTGAACAGCGCTGCCTACTTCACAAGGGTAATCCTTCAAAGACAATTGTGAATGGGAACCAGTTGAAAAATCTTACTTATAGTTGTCTGTTTTGACACATAAATCTTATTTCCTTCATGGTACACGTTAATCTCCCATTTCGCCTGACAACGTGGCATCCATAAAGTTTTAAAATTATTTCCTTGTTGCTTTAATTTATAAGACTAGACAAGCTGTGATTAGTGATACTGAAGGGGTCTCAAGAAACCATTTAAATGAATACATGCTGGGCTGGCTTGGACTACTATAAATTGATGGGATATGACCCTCACTGCTCTGCTATGGATCCCAGAGTTGGAGAAGAGCAGGAAACTTACCTGCAGCAGTCATTTCTCTATGATAGCTACAATCAAGCAGCTTCAGATTTTAAAATAAATCAGTAACCCGAAACCCGAAGTTCTGAGCATGGATGTTCATAGTTGTAGTAGAATCAATGTTTGTGATTGTATTGGCTGCATTGCTTGAAAACATGTTCTGGGGAAAGAGGTGTACTCTGAGGAGTTGACCATATTTTATTTCCACCTTTCAATTTTATCACAGCTTATTTTCTTTCTTTATTTCATTTCTGTCTAATTATTGCCCCTCTTATGAAAGAGGAACCATTTGAATCCAGTGATGAGCACAGGTTGCCTCTGTTTTATCCATTGATATATCAACAAATTTTCAACTTTTTGTTGATTCTAGTTCTGTAGCATGGGGTTACTGTTATATAGTAAAAGCCTTAAAAATGACATTTTTCTGGAAAAAATTCCATATAGTTTTATACTGGGTGAGAACAATGGGTCTACTTTCAGTCTTCTATAAGTCCTTGTCCAGTTTTCCCAGCACCATTCACTAAGGAGTGTGCTATCTCTCCAATGCATATTTTTTACTCCTTTGTCCAGAATCAGATGGCTATAGGTGCATTCACTTGTCTCTATGTCCCCTATTCTGTTCTCTTGGCCTACATATCTATTTTTGGGCCAGTACCATGGTGTTATGGTTGCTATAGCTTTGTAAAATAAATTGAAATTGGTTATTGTGGTGCCTCCAGCCACGTTCTTGTTCCTTAAGATTGCTTTTGCTATTCTGGGTCTTTCATGCTTCCATAGGAATTTCAGAATAGTTTTTTCTATCTCTGTGAAGAATGCCATTAGTATTTTGAAGATGACTTTGTTGAACCCGTAGATCACTTTTGGTAGAATGGCCATTTTAACAATATTAATTCTGCCAATCTATGAACATGGGAAGTCTTCCTAAGTTCTAGTGTCTTCAATTTTTTGCAGTGCTCCAAAATTTTCACTGTAGAGGATTTTCACGACTTTTCTTAATCTCTTAGTTTTTTACTATTTTTGAAGCTCAGTTTGTTTCTTATTATTGCTTTCAAACAACTATTGATTTTTTCAAAGTTGCTTATACCTTGCTGCTTTGCTGAATTTATTAGCTCTAAAAGTCTTTCAAGGGAGTATTAAGGGTCTTCTAAGTATAATATTGTATTGTCTACAAGCAAGAATCCTTTGAATTTTTTCCCTATTTGTAGCCTTATTTCTCTTGCCTAGTGACACTAGCTAAAATTTCAAGAACTATGTTGAATAAGATGATAGTGGACATCTTTTCCTTATTTCTCATTTTAGATGAAAGGCCTTCAGGTTTTACTCATTTAGGAACAGGTTGGCTGAGGTTTTTTCACAGACAGCCTTTAGTATGTTAAGAAATAATCCTTTGATACCTGCTCTTTCCAGGGTTTTTTTTTTTTTTTAATCATGAATGGATACTTAATTTTGTCAGAGATTTTTTCTGCATTAATTGAAGTTATTATGTGAATTTATCCTTGATTCTGTTTAAGTAGTGTATTGCATTTACTGGTTTACTTATGAAGAAACATCCTTGCATCCCTGGAATGAAAGCAACTTGATCATGGTGTTTGATCTTTTTAATGTGTTGTTGAATTCAGTTCACAAATATTGTATTAATGTTATTTGTATCTAAGATCATCAAGTATATTGATCTATGGTTTTATTTTTTGTTGTGCTTTATCTGGTGTTGTCAGTACAATGCTGGCCTCATAGGATGAGTGCAGAAGCAGTCCTTCCCTTTCTAGTTCATGGAATAATTTGTGGTCATTGGGGTTAGTTGTTCTATAAAAGATCTGCAAAACTCAGCAGGGAAGCTCATCAAATGCTATGCTTTTCTTTGTGGAGAAACGTTTTATTCCCACTGCAATGCCATTCTTGCTATTAATCTCTTCAGGTTTTTCTATATCTCCTGGGTTCAATTGTGATAAATAATGTGTGTCTAGAAATTTATTCATCTAGATTCTCCAATTTTTAGAACATAGGCTTTCAAAGGAGTCTGCACTAATCCTCCAGATCTCAGTGCTGCCTGATGCAACATTCCATTTTTATCTCTAATTGTATTGATTTGTGTCTTTGTCTTCCTTCTATTTCTTTTAGTTTGGCTAAAGGTTTATCAATCTTTTTATCTTTCCAACAACCAACTCTGTTACTTTGATCTTGTGCATTTTTATTTTAGTCTCTATAATTTCAGTTATTATCTATATTATTTCCTTCTTTTGTTTGGTTTTATTTTGGTTTGTTCTTGCTTTTCCAGATCATTGAGGTGTATCATTAGGTTATTTATTTGATATTTTTTGCTGTATGTGCTCATAGCAATACATTTTTTTCTTAGAACTGCCATTACTGTATTCCAGAGATTCTGGTACATTCTATTTCCATTTTTATTTGAATCTAGGAATTTTAAATGTTTTTCCCTATTTCTTCAATAACACAATAGTCATTCAAAAATTATTTCTTGAACATCAATGTCTTTGTATAATTTTTGTGGTTTCTTTTACTGTTAATTTCTAGCTACATTCTACTATAATATGATAAGATGAAAGAAATTATTTTCACTTTTGCTTTTCATAGGCTTGTTTTATGAACTAAAAAACAATTTGTTGTGAAGAATGTTTTGTTAGATGCTGAGAAGAGTATGCTTTCTATAGTTGTTGGATGGAATGCTTTATACATATATGTTCAGTCCATTTGATTTTTAGTTTAGTTTAACTCTGCTTCTCTGTTGATTTTTAGGGCTTGGATGACCTATTTATTGGTGATAGTCACCCACGATTATTGCATTGGGATTATGAGTCTCTTAATGTTCAGTAGTGTTTGTTTTATGCCATACTAGAATTGTTATATTTTCTTGGCAGATTGTTCCTTTAATTAATGCACAATATATTCATCTTCTTTGTCTCAAGTAACTTTGTCCTGAAATCTCTTTTGTCGGATATGAATACAGCTATTCCTGCTTGTTTTGGGGCTGTATTTGAATGAAATATTTTCCCCAACTATTCATTTTCAATCTGTTTATGTCTTTGGGAGTGAGATGCACTTCTTGCAAGCAACAAAATGTTGGCTCTTGCTTTTTAATCTAATCTTCCAGTCTGTTTTTTAATTTGTGAATTAAGATCATTTACATTTACAATCATCCTAGAAAGGTATATATTTATTTCTCTCACTGTTATTGTTCTAATATTTGCATGTTTCCTCATTTTCAATATTTTGAAACTCTTCTGTGCATGGGATTCCTTAAGGTATTTTTTGAAGTGGTGGTCATCAATTTCTTCAGTTAGGGTTTATCTGAGGTTTTTATTTCTCCTTCAATGTTAAGGGTCAGCTTGCTAAATATAATAACTGGGTTGGCAGTTATTTTCTTTCAGGGTTAAAATTCATCATTTCATGCCCTCCTGGTCTTTAGGGTTTCTAAAGAAACTTTAGAGAAGTTTGAAGTTATACTGATTGGTATGCTTTTATGAGTAATTTGGTGTTTCTTTCTGGATTTTCAATATTCCTTCTTTCTTCTGAATACCTGCCATTTTAACAATAATACAACACAAGGAGGCTCTTTTCTGGTCTTGCCTGTTTGAGGTTCTGAAGGCTTCCTTTCCTAGATGTCTATACCTTTCCCAGGATTTAGGAAGTTTTCTGTTATTATAACATTAAATAGGTTTTTATGTATTACTCTGAACCTTAGCAGCCTCTTCTAGGTCAACATTTTGTAAGCTTAGTCTTTTAACAGTGTCTGAAATTTCTTGGATTATTTTTTGGTGATAATTTCTTTTTCTCTCTTGCTTAGCATCTCTGGGTAAGAGCTTCTCAATCTTATCTTTGGGAATGAAATTCCAACAATATATTTTAAGATATATTGTAACTAATTGAAAACAATTGACAAAGATAAAAAATTTCGATTTACCATGTTAAATTAGTTGAAATTTTAACTTCAAATTCATTTAAGACATTTTCAGTTGCAAATAAATTTTGTTATTTGATTAACTTGAAATAGTCATAGTAAATAAGAATTTTAATGTAAAACGTCATATTGACACTATAATACAATGTCATATTACTCTTTTTGGTTTTTTTGGGTTTTTTGGTACCGGGGATTGAACTTGGGACCTTGCACTTCTGAGGCAGGCACTGGCACCACTGAGCTAAATCTCTGGCCCGTACAATATCATATTTGAATAGAAATTATGATAACATTTTGGGTTATTGACTACTTAATGCATTGTTGTTTGTTTTACATAACAAAAATATACTTTGTTTAATTCTTTTTCTTAAGATTTAAACTCTCAAAGGACAGAATATTTATAGCACATTGACTGCAAGGTGCCAAGTTATCCTGATAACACAGTGTTAAAATTTTGCTAAAATTCCTTTCATGCAGAGACTCTCATTGGAATTAACATATGTCACACTTCAGAAAACCTAGCAGCATTCTATTTAAACTAGTTCATTCTGAAGGAAAGAATGTTCAGGTGTTTTTTGTAGCACTTCTGGGAGAAATGCCAAACACCATGAACATTAGTATTCCCGAGATTTTATGTTCTTTTTCTTAGGTTTTTATTCTGAAAAAGGTATGATTCTGTTAAAATGATAGAAAATTACACATACATGGAAATATCTGTAATGATTTATTAATAGATGAGAAATAACTAAGCAGGTAAACAATAATATTTAAAATAAAGGATACACCTGTTATAGCTATGCTTTCTTATAAATACTATAGATATATAGATATTTCAGGATGAGTGTATTGTTATTATTGAAATATCTACCTTAATATAATAGCAGAATAAAAAGTTATAAAGAATTACAATACTCTTGATGTTTTACTTGTGTGATGATCACTTGTGTGATCTCTTTTAATCTTTATGGCAACCAAAAAGAATATAAGTATTATTAGTATTTTTACTTTGGAAAAACTGAATTTTAGACAAGTAAAGTAAAATTTTCAAAGTAAATAATAAGACAACATTACTTCTTGCCTTTGTATTCTCAGGACTTGGAATGAAGTTTTGTGCAATATAAATGTTAAGTAAATATTTACTTTAAACTGGCCTTGGAAATAAACTCACTGCAGCATGGTATAAACGTCATCATCAGGAACTACAAGACTCACGGAAAAGGATGTGGTAGTTAAAGTCTGTAACGTCTATGTCATTGCAGTGAATGACCACAGCGAGATGAGTCCCTGTAGGAATGGGAAAATGAGTAGGGTTTGGAAAACCAGAGATTTCAGTGAGCAAGGAGAAAGCAGGTATGGAGAGCAGCGCACAGGTGATTTCAGATGCTATGAACTCTACTGAGTGGCATTGTGTGTGCAGTGGCAGCCACAGTGAGGGGCAGAAAGCTGAGGAGTTAAACGTATAATTGCGCATCTTTTTATATTCTCCTTATAAGGTTTTTAATTAGTTTATGATTGAATTAATATGAGTTTAACTAATTCATGCTCTGAATTTTAAATTTGCCTTTTCCTTTTATTTTTTTGCCACTGCCTTCCCAGTGTCTGAAACTCATGGAAGGCTGATACTCTTTTACCAAGCAGGATTAAAAACAAACAAATCAAAACCAAAAATCAAGAACCAAAGAACATTATTAGTGGTTAGAAATGCACACAGAGGGGAATGACAGAACTCTGTGCTCTCAGATAGATGCTGCAGAGAGAGGATTTTTCTGATAATGGATGTGCCATAGTAGTGAGTAGTTGAAGTGTAAGATATTCTGTCATTAATTTTCCAAGTTCTTAAAAGGAGTAAGCAGAGGAATGATATTTAATGAGAATCTATTTTTAGACAAGTGCCGGGGCTCTTATTTCACTTATGCATCACATCGACGCTACAAAGTAAGTATTGGTGATCCCTTTTACCTGTGTGGAGGAAAAGGTTGATAGGGTTAAACATGTTTTGAAATTCAATTTCACTCGTTTTGATGAGGAGAATTGAGACATAGTTTTATCTTTTTCCCCTAACCACAGCAGAGTCAAGGTGCTCTTTCTCTCTTTGTCTGTTTCTTTCAGTATATATGATTTTGGTTTTGAGAATCCTTTGTTCAAAATTGAGACTTTAAAATTTGTGCTACAAGAAATATTTTTAAACTTTACCATGTAATTAGGAATTTTCTGTGCTTAATAATAAATTGAGCATTAGTAAATTCAGCATATACTTCTCACGGTAAAAATTCTTTAAATCCATCTTCTACTCAAACTCACTCACCACTTTCTCTTTCCTTGCTCTTGAATAAAATCCTAATGAAAGCATTTTGGAAGTGAATTTCCCTCAAGAGCTATCCTTGATCATTTCTCATACCAGAAAAAAACAAAACAAAACAGAAAATATCCAACTTAAACCTCTGACTCTGGCTAAAGACAAATTTCAGTCAAACATATTGATTATTTTTTTCTTTTTTGCACATTTACCACATTCCTGAATGAACTCAGAAGAATTAAGGATACTTTCTAAAGTTATTAAACATTTTTTTCATTATATTCTGAAGTAGTCATAATTTTTGAACCACAGCATGCCCGTGTGGAACATGCACGTACGTGTGCTATGGTTCATATCTAGATATCACCCAGCCTCCTGTGCTCATAGGTGGGGCTGGTGGAGGTGCTTTGATTACGAGGGAGGTGTTGCTGGCTTGTGTTGGGAGGTGAGGTCTGCTCAGAGGAGGTGAGTCACGGGGGGATATGATTTGAAAAGTTTCAGTACCTCCCTGGCCCTTCCCTGTGCTCGCTGCTCCCTGTCCACCATGCCATGAGGACATTTCTCTGCTCTGCCAGTGGGCCATGTGGTCCTGTCTTGGGGCCAGGCCACTGCTGACTGAATCTGCTGCACACTGTGAGCCAAAGCAAACCTCTTCTCTAAGATGTGGGCACCAGGTATTTTGTCCCAGCAAGGAAGGACAGTGACTAAAACAGTAACAGGACCTTCATAGATGGCACATGGTTCATGTGCTGATGTGTCTTCATTCAGCTAGAAATCATTGAAGACCTTTCACACACTGCAAAAATAGTACAATTATTTTCTGACCTACAATTGTTTTTTCAATCCTTTTGGTCAATGACAGCTCAAGTTTTGCTCTTCTAATGCTACTCCTTACCCTCCAAGTAGTTTAAGCTGTTTCCATTTCCTACTTGCTTATTTTGCTGTTGTTCTTCTGTACATACAAACTTTAAATATAATCAAAGAATTTGTCATGCATGTCCTAAAATATTCAAAATACAGATAATTTTAATAAGTTTAATAAAGTTAATTCAATTATCTAAAGAAATAAATTTCTTAGTGTTTCAGAAGGTTGGTGAACCATTGTGAAATCATTAGCAACTATTTTCACACTATATGCAAAATGCCCTGTATTTGAGCTGATTTGCCAAAGGCAAGAACAAAGTTATATATGTTCCAGCAAGAAAAAAAATTATCCTCAGAAATATTACTAATATTCCTGTGTATTTAATACAAAGGGATTTTTTTCATTCTATAAAGAAAATAACCAATGGATATATTATATGTGTAATATCCTATGAGCAATTTGTTTCCTATGGGAAATTATCTTCATTTTCCTCTCTCGGGATTTGCTCAAAATAATATTCCTTTATTTAATCATTTTATAATGTGTAACAAAAATCCACTGTGACATTTTGCACGATACATCAATGCTAGCACAGGGACTCTGTTGATAAAGCTGTATTTTTGAGTTTAGGGAAAAATAAATAAAATAACATTTTAAACATATAAGATTTATGTTTTGTTGGAGAAAACCTGCAAATTCAGTTACATGATTAATTTTATCCAAGGTGCATTAAAAGTATCCATAAATAAATATCTCATATAAAAAAGAAAACTTTATCAGAAACTAACCAAAAAAGAAGCCTAGATCTACAGTGGAGGAGAAAGAAGAACTTTAATAAAGTATCTGTGTTATAAATATTTCTGAAAAAGCTTAGCTAGGACCAGAATGTAACATGGCCTCTGGTAAGTACTAAGTACAACACATCTATTATTTGAAGATTATGTAGTGTATTCATTCAATGTATGTTTTTTATTCACCACCTAGTGCACCAAGAGCAAGCATGGTATTAAGATACTATTCACCTATATTTTCTACATTTATCACTTTCCCTTCTGTCTCCCAAAGCAAATTTTCTTGAGTTTCAGTTGATCAATGTTGAAATCATTTACAGAACATTCACATTCAAAGAAGAAATATAAATATATTTTCAGAATAGGTAGCTACTACTTCCAAATCAGAGGATCAGAGCATGCTCTCAGACAAAGTAGTATTTGAACTGGACTTCAAAAGACAGTGGGAATGGCTCCCCATTGCTTGCTGGTATTGCTTATATTGCTGCTGCTTGCCCTTCACTGCCTCCTGCTGACTCTGCAGCACCCCTCCACCATGCCAACTTGCCTTGGAACCAGCTGATTATGCACTGAAATCACTACAAGCTCTTTTCTATGGCAGAGAAAGTGAGCCGGTCCCAGCACCTGGAAGGAAGCTCACTCGTTGCCATCCCATGCTCCTAGGGCAGAGAAGGTGAGCTGCATGGGTAACAGAAGCACACCCTGCCCCCATGGAAATGAGAAGACATGTAAACAAGCCTCAAAAACAGACTTCCGGATCACCTACAGCAACCCCAAAGGGAAACAAAATGGAACAATCTGAAACAATCTGATACTCAACCACCAGGAATCTCTGAACTTGCAACAAAAGAGGATCTGGGAAAAATGAAATCAGAAATAACTACTCAGATAACAGCAAAGATTGTGCTCATAGTGCAAGATATGATTAATACATCTAGAGAGGACATAGATAAAAAAATAGAGGATCTGAGGAACATGATGGAATCCCAACATAGGAAACAAATGGAACCCATAAAACAGATGCAAACAGATCTCCAAGAGATTAAAAACTCAGTTGGAAGTCTGCACAGCAGAATGAACCAATGTGAGGATAGAATTTCAGATATAGAAAAAAAGATTGCAATTAGTGACCAGGAAAAGAAAAATTGCTTTAAAATTGTAAAGGAATACGAGAAATCAATCCAGCAGCTGCTAGACAATGCAAAGAAGAATAAAACAAGACTGATTGGAGTCAATGAAGAAAGAGGAGAAAGTGCAGATGACATAAAAAAAACTATTCACAGAAGTGATGGCAGAAAACTTCCCAAGGGGGCGAAAAGAGCTTGACATACAGATAAGTGAGGCATATAGGACTCCAGCTAACCTTAATAAAAAAAAATGTACACATAGGCATATAATAGATAGGATTCCAGAAATCCAACAGAAGAACAAAATTCTACAAACAGTGAGAGAAAAGAAACAAATCACATACAAAGGAAAGCCCATCAGAATCACAACAGACTTCTCAATGCAAACTCTCAAGGCAAGAAGAGCTTGGAGTGAAGTATTTCAAGCCCTAAAGGAAAACAGCCTCCAACCCAGATTGATGTACCCTGCAAAACTATATTTCAAAATTGATGGAGAAATAAGACACTTTCATGATAAAGAGCACCTCAGAAACTTCATGAATACCAAACTGGCACCCCAGAAAATTTTAGACAATACCCTAGGAAAAGACAATGAGGATCACAACCCCAGGAAACCCAGCAGAATGAATCCATTGGCCATGACAAATTAAATGCGAAGAGGGAGAATCCAACAAAAAGAAAAAGTCATGACAAGCCTTTTAAAACTTTTAGCTTCAACTCCCTAATGAGTGTATAATTCAATTTGGTTATTGTACTGATTAGTATTTTTCTGATTCTAGTGTTGCACACATTTCCTTGTGCTATACTGGCTATTTATCATCTTCTTATGTCTACTTTTTAATTGGGTTGTCTATTAATGAGCTGTAAGAGTTCTTTATATATTCTGGGCATAGGCTATATGCATTGTACATATGATCTGTTTAAGGACTACTTTTCATTTTAATTATGTCATTTAAAGTTCTAAATTTGGATGGAATCTCAATTATCAATTTTTTTCTTTTATACACCATGTTTTTTGTATCCTAGGAAGTTCTTGCCTACCCTAAATTCATAAACATTTTCCCTTATGATTTCTTCTTAAAGTTTTATACTTTTAGGCTTTCATATTTAGGTTCATAGATCCCTTCAAGTTATTTTCATGTATGGATATGAAGGGTTGAGGTTAATTTTTTATATACAGATACCAGGTGTTCTAGTGCTGTTTGCTGAAAACACTATCTCTTCCTCAGCTCTTGAGTTGAGTTTATATTCTATAAAATGCTAATGTTAAATAATCTTTCAAAACTAAGTGGACCATATATGTGTGGTTCTATTTCTAGATTCTCTGTTTTATTCAAATGATCTATATGTCTTTCCTTACACCAACATTGCCTTGATTACTGTAGCTTTACAAGAAGTCTTAAAATTAGGTACTAAACATCTTCCAACAGTTTTTTGTCTTTTTTTTTTAACTTTTCTAGGTCCTTTGTATTCCTACATAACTTTTGAATTTCTATATCCAATTCTTCATTTATAGCAAGTATACATAGACCTTAATTTTTGTATATACCTTGTGTTTTGTAATCTTGCTAAATTCAAATACAAGTTCTAGGGGCTCCTAGAGATTTCTTAGTATTTTCTCTGTAGATGATCATTTCATCTACATATAAAGATTTTGCCTCTACCTTGCCAATCCTATCCTAATTGTGTCTCTTTATTGCCAGACTATTTTGGTTGGGCCTAGGTTTCAAAGTTTAATGGAAAGATAAAGAGTAAGCATATCTGCCCTTGTTCCCCAACTGAAGGAGAAATCATTGCATCTTCTCCATTCATATAAGGCATTCTCACTGGAAGTATGGAGTACATGTCTTTAATCTGTTGAGAAGTTTCTGTTCTACTTCTACTCTCCTGATAGCTTTTACCATGAACAGCTGTAGAATTTAGTCCAATACCTTTTCTCCAACTAGTGACAGGATCATATGGCTTTTTCCTTTCTCTGTCAAAATGATGACTTTTGGTTGTGGATCCTCCAATGCTGAACCAACACTGCTATCCCTATAACAAGACCACTTTCTACATACTGCCAGATCTGACTTCTAATAGTTTGTTTTGTTAAACAAATTTCTATCTATTTTCATACTTTTTTCTTCTATTATCTTTATCCAGTTATGGGATTAGCATAATGTTGATTTCCTAAAATGAGGGGAGAAGTCTTCCTTCTTTTTTGTGCTTTAATTGTTTGATATAATTTATCAGTTAAAATGTTTATGAGCCTGCTGTTGTCATATAGGTAGGTTTTCAAGCTAGGAATATACTTTCTTTAATAGGAGCTATTCAAATTTTATATTTCCCCCAGAGTTAGTTTCATTAATTTGTCTTCCAAGGTACTTCTTAGAAGTTGTCAAATTTATTTCAAAAAAGATTTTTGTAGTATGCTTTCTATATCCTTTTAAATTCTGTAAAATTTGTGGTAATGTCTCCTAGATCTTGATATTTCATTTAAAAAATGTATAATTGATATCGTGTAATAGGAAGAAAAGGTCTAAAGGAGCCAGGGAAGTGGGAGGTGTAGAGGAAAGGAAAAAAGGGAAAAGAAAAAATATGAGAAAAGGAAAAAAATGGAAACAAAGTCTTTGCAAATAGGCAAGGGTGGAGGGGGTGAAGGGAGGGCAGGGGAATGGGGAAAAGATAAAAACCAAGATACTCACGTAATGATGTAAGATCTCAATGATGAATGTAACTGTATTTTATACCTAAAATGTACCAATAAACTTAATGAGGAAAAAAAGCAAAACAAAAGACAGTGGGATTATGCAAAGAGAGTTTGAAGGCAGTGTGTGGAGATAGAGCAAATGTACAAGCCACCCAGCAGATGAAATGCATCTCTTCTCTATGAATGGTGTATAATCCAGCTGGATTCCAGTGTGGAATAAGACAAACATACAGAAGAACTTGAATCTGAAAGGCTAATTTGAAATTAGATTTTTTTAAAAGTTCAAGTGATTTTCTTAAGCATATTAATTCTTTGAAAATTTAAAAAGTGCAAAAAATAGTGGATCTGGCTTCTGGGTGATAACGACCTACTATCCATATCCATGGTGACCTTCCGATGGATTAGGGGATTCTCCCAGAGGGGCCAGACAGGAAGTTGCTGCAAGTTCGAAGATGGATGGTCTGAAACATGTGATTACTGTTTAAATATAAATAAGAGGCTAGACAAACTATTATTAAAGTGGAAAGATAGGATTCTGATACTCAGGGAATGGAAGCAGTAGAATGAACACTCAAGGAAGACAAAAATATTTCAAAACAAATACTGTCCGGTAATGCCACTTCAGGAAGTATGCACTAGAAAGAGAAAATTCAAGGTAAGATGTTTCCCATATTATAAGTCATTTGAAATGCCAGGATGGACTTAAGAATACAATATAGAAATGACTAAAAATATATGCAAAAAATAGGAAAGGTATACAATACACATTCAACTTGGTTGCACTTAGGTGATGGACCTCTGAGTATTTTCATTTCTTTGATCTTAGCTCAACAGACCTTGAGTTTCTTACATTGATACTGCTTGGGTGATAAAAATATTAGTGAAAGGCTGGGGATTTAGCTCAGTGGTTTCGCTGCCTGCTGCGCAAGCTCAAGGACCAGAGTTTGATCCCCGGTACAAAAAAAAAAATTAGTGCAATCTGTGTTTATAGGGCAGATGAATAGATTTGCAGTGTCAGTTTGACTATACAGAACACGGGATCAACCATCCACTCCTGTGCTTGCAAGGAGAGAAAATAAATAAATTGAAAACCAGTGAAGAATTTTTGACCCAGAAGAGACTTGGTTTGCAGGGCAAGTAGTCACCTGAAACCTGGACAGACAGGACCACTGGTAGACTCACAGATACCTTGTGCCTTCCTAGAAAGAGACTGCTAGAAAACTGCAGTCTGTGGTCTACTACTCAAATAATTTTAAAGCAATAACATTTTGTCTTGAACGATAAATCAGGGATCAGAACTAGGCTTAGGTATAGCATAGGTATAGAGATGATCAAAAGCAGAATTTTAAAAAGCAATGATATAAATACTAAAGTCTGTAATGGAAGGAGTAGATAAATGCACATACAAATGGGGAAAGTAGGCAGAGATATAGAAATTCTAAGACTGGATGTAGAGAAAAATGTTAGATATCAAAAAACTGTAAAGAGATTGTTTGCTTTTTATAACTTCATCAATAAAATGAGGACAGCTAAGGAACAAATAAGTGAGTCTCAAAATAAGTCAACAGAAATTTCCCAAAGTGAAGTGCAAAGAGCAGGGAAAAAAAAAAAGAATAAAATAATTTAAGTGCAATTACATTACTTCTTAGAAGAAATAACAAAAGAGCAGGAACAATAAACTAGAGACATTTATAGCTAAATGGATGCACATTGAGGCCATACTCTTAAGTGAAATAAATAGGACACATATGTAAATATCAAATAGTTTCTCTGGTGTGAGAAACTGAAAGTGTAAATAAGGATCAAAATGTGTAATAGATACTGTGAAATAGGAAGAAAAGGTCTAAAGGGGAAGGGGAAGTGGGAGAAGAAGGAGAAAGGAAAGAAGGGAAAGAAGTAAATATGAGAAAAGAAAAAAATGGAAACAAAATCTTTGTAAAGAGGGAGAGGTGGAGGGGTTGAAGGGAGGGCAGGGGAATGGGGAAAAAAGTAAGAACAAAGATACATCATGTAAAGGTGCAAATTCCCAATGACAAATGTCATCATATAGTATACCTAAAATGTACCAATAAAATTAATGAATGGAAAAAAATAAAATAAATGCTGAGATGTTTCCAACTGAGTGAAAGACGTCAATACACATGTCCTGTAGTTGGAAGATCAAGCATCTGCCTCTGAAGCAGAGCATAGATTTGCTTCCTGTGGAATTCAATAAAGATTCTATCTACCTCTGAAGCTGTAATTCTATCTAAGCTTGGGTTGGTGCCCTCTGTTTAAAAAATGAGGCTTCTCTGAGCTTCAGAGTCCTCAGTTATTTGCATAACATCCACTCTGGCTGGTCCATGTCACCCTCATGGGCGTGTGAGGAAAGAAAATCTAGAGGAAATCCAAACCTCAAGGTGTCTGCTATGGTGTGCTACTGTCCTATTTCTATATCACAGGAACCCTTGTTGATCTGTGGAACTGATGCCTCTTAGGAAATTAGTGAGCAAATAGGATGAACTGCCAGGCACCTTGTGGTTTTTCACGATGCATTAGGTTACTGATATTTCAGGTTTTGCTCATTTTTTTTCTCCATGGATTAGCCTGTTGAAAAAAATGGTTCCAGCATTCATTACTTCAGTCTGTCCAAAATTGAGCAAATTGAATTTATTTGTTTTTCCAAACCACCCTCCTTCCAAATGTTCCCACTCTCATTTGTTCTTCTATTAATTATGGAGAGAAGAGATTTTAGGATAACCAACTTCCAATTTCAATTATTTACTAAGTCTTGTTTCTGCCACAACAGTCAGGCCTGGCTCCTAGTGTTCTAGTATTGTTCTTTTCTCTTCCATTCTCAAACAAAGAGCCTTCACAAAGGAGAGGAAGGTATGACATTCCTACATTTAAAACCTTTCAGCGGCTTCCAAGTGACCTCAGGAAAAGTCAAAATACTTAAAGAATGGGTCTCATGTCATTTCACCCTGCATTTCACCGGGCCATGCTGTTTCCTTGGCCAGGAACATTTTGTTTTTTATTCTTCTGCTTAAAAATGACACCGCCAACACTGAATATTGAAGAACACTCCTGTTCCACCAGGGATGTAAATCTGCAGGGTCAGTAAGACCTAATTATCAGATTCTAAAATTTGCTTCTCAGATTCATAGAAATTAACATCCTCATAACAAACATCAACTGATAGTACATAAAACTTTTAAAAAGAAATTGCAATAAGATGGCATGGTAAGCATTTGTGTGTATGTATGAATGTATGTATATTATTAATTTCTAGAAGTGATGGTACTATTAATTTTGAAGGATGAATGAAATTATAATTTGTTAATACACCTGCAGTCATAACCAATGCTATATTGAATGGAACTAATTTTGATTAACTATATTAAACATCAGGTATTCAAAACACAAATGCTAACTATATTTCATTTGGCAGATTACAAATCAGGGACTGAGCCAAGATCTTTACATATATTATTCATTTAATCCTGTCACATTTCATATCCACATAGGTGGATACTATTATTAATAGATTTTGCAGATGAAAGAACTTAAGTTTTGACAGCTCAACTTGCCTCATGCCTGAGACTGTCTTACCTAAGGGGAGTATAAATTCTGGTCTTCAAATTCCAGAGGAAGCTCCTTTATTCCACAACCTCATCTATACACTATTAGTAGAGTGAAATAGATGCTCACCCTATGAAGTTTGAAAGAGTGATAAATGTGATGAGTGAGAATAGATTGTTTATTGGGAATTCTAATACTAACATTGTCTTGAGAATGTGACTTCCATACAAATAAAGACATCTGTGGATTTGGGTGTCTGATTAAAAGAAGAATCCTGTTCACTAGTAGTACCAGGGAAAGCTAAATAGCATATGACTTTCACAGGGCATTTATCTAAATCTCCAACTCCAAACCCTCAGTTCCCTGGAATGTGGGCATCTCCATCATAATCAACAAAGCTCTTGGGCAGTTCTGTCCACACCGCTCCCATGAGTCTTTAGGTCTAAAATCTTAGGTGAGAACATCTACCTAAAATGCACGCCCACTCTTGATCCAAGATGAAATTATCCATGGAAGTATTTTCAATAGACATATCATTATTTAAATAATATTCACTTCAAGAAATAGGCCTTGTGATATTGAAATTGTTAAACTAGGAAGATTGAGATATTCTCCTGCTGCTTAGTCCATCGTAACTTGACAATTAGAATTAATTATTTACTTTGTGAAATTCAAGAGACCTTCTTTTCCGAAGCACTATAACTTAGAAAATTCTCTTACAAGCATGCTCAGAAAGAAAATTACATCAAATTAAATTATATATACAGCTTACTGAAATATGCTCTGCGATATCATCCAAAAATAATGCCTATGATTCAATTTATTATAAAACTTATTTTGGAAAATACAGTTTACTGCATTCACATTT
Source organism: Heterocephalus glaber (assembly GCF_000247695.1). The sequence continues at coordinate 3,704,115 of NW_004624854.1, read as the reverse complement.
CTTACAGTCATAGACTTATATGTGTTGAGTGATCACAGCCTACAAACAATAACAAGGAGAGGCTGGGAGTAAGAACCTAAACTTACTTGGGTAGTGCACTGGGGCAGTATGGATTTTTTGCCTTATGATCTCACAAATTTATTATACTCCTTGTGTTTGACTTTCTCTTCCATAAAATATGCATGATCTTGATAACAATTCCATAGGGCTTTTTGTGAGAATCAGTGAGGCATTCCATGCAAAAACATGATGTTTGAAATGTAATAATATTAATAAAATTTAGCTATTTGTTATGCTAAAGATTGTTAAAATATGCATTCCTTGTCTCACTCAATTCAGTATTCTTCAAATATCTTATTGCACTCTTTGTGTGACATTCCAGCGATGTTAAGGATTTCATGGTCACATTGCTTTCTATTATTCATCACAATAAAAAAATTGTGAGATAAGGTTGTGACTTAGCATTAATTCTCCATTCTTGATTGCTTTGTAATTTTAGACTGCACAAATAAATTTATTATAAATGTCTGAATAATAGCAAAATACTAGTAATCACCCATATGCTACATTGATATGAAAATGCTTTTATCTAATGCTAAACTCTAAAAATATTATTTGCCTAATTATAAGTCCCACTTCAATTTCAAATTTTTGTATTGCTTCAACTTTATGTAATTACATGTTTAAAATTTGCTTTTCCTTTCATAAATTTGCAGCATGCTGCTCATGCTATGTTCCTGTCTTGGTAGAGGTTTGTGTGGGTTATATCATTTTTTTAATAATGTTTCTATGACTTAATAGCTTCTTAATACTCCATGATCATAATGGAATATTATCTTTTACAGTACTGGTTATCAAACCAGGAGTTTTATGCATGCTAAGGTGAGTGCTGTACCAAGGAGCTATATATTCATCCTCATGGAAGAAGAGTATTGATTACAGTGGGTGGAATGTAAAACGTGGGAATACTTCTGGAGGACAACTTACAAATAGCTATCAAAGGCCTTTTGAGTACATATACCTTACCTTTACCTTATTACAACCATTTACAGTGATAGCAAGATCATTAAATGGCACTTGTTTATTTGGATAAAAAAGAACAATTTAATTATATTCTAAAAGGAAACTAAGTAAATTACGATGCATTTACTATATGGTTAAATAATGTTAAATCATGAAAAATGATGTGAGAGAAGTGTATATAATAGCATGTGTTCTCATTGTAGTAAGAAGAAAGTATCCGCTTATAAACCACATAACTGAAACTTACACTGCCAAAAGTGGAACTCCTTATTTACTAAGACAATATTTTTTTCCTTTGGAGAATTTTGCTTTTGAAAATAATTCCTTATTATTGAATATAAGTCTGTTCTCTTATACTGAATATTTTATTTTATTTCATTGCTTTCAGATCATTTTCTTTAATAGTCCATGTTTGAAGTACATAATGTATACATTTCTCGTGTGGAGTTGGTACATGTTAATTCCTTTATTCATTCCTCTTTCTTCTCCCTCTTCTCTCCCTCTATCTCTTGATTTCCTTCCTCTTTGAGAAACATCTATCTTCATTCTTCCTATTATCTCTCTTTTATTTCACTTTGCTTATACTCTGGGTTTCTTGTGTAAGAGAAAACATGCAATATTTAAGTTTATGAGTCTGATTTATTTCACTTAGTATTGTGATCTCAAGGTACAACACTTTTGCTACAAATGACTCAAGTTTATCCTTTGTTATAGCAAGGTAGTACTCCATTATGTACCACATTTTCTTTATCCATTCATCTGTTCATGGGCATAGAGGGAGCTTCCAAGATTTATCTATTATGAATTGTGCTGCTATGAACATGGGTGTGCATAGATTACTGTGATATGATGTCTTTAACATCAGGGACTCTCCTAGAAGGGGGATAATGTGACCAGGTCTGTTCTGTTAATGTCCTCCAATATCATAAAGAATACTTCCAGTTGTTCTTCTACCTTATTCACAATTGTCTTGTTTTTTAAGTCTTGTCCCTAATCTTGTGAAGCAAAATTTTGTGTAACTTTCACACAGCTGGAGTTTTATCCCCTTGTTGCTTGCAAAATTACATATAACTAATATTTAAAAAGCTATCTACCTAATGGAGATTAATTGAGGTTTATTATCCAAATCGTTAGTCCTACTCTCTATGGTCTATGCTTTTTCTCTTGTTTTCTTGCATTTATATCTTTTTCCTTAAATTCTTTTATTGGTACATTTTAGGTGTACAATACATTTACATTTATCATGTACCTTTACATGATGTATCTTGGTTCTTATTTACTCCCCAATCCCCTGCCCTCCCTTCCCTATTTACATAGACTTTGTTTCCATTTTTTCCTTTTCTCATAATTTTTCCTTTCCCCAACCCCTCCCACTTCCCCTACCCTTTGCACATTTTCTTCCTATTTCACATTATCAATTATTCATTTTAATCATTTTAATCCTTACACTTTCAGTTTCTCACACCAGAGTAACTATGCGGTATTTACACGTGTGTCCTATTTATTTCACTATCGCCTCAATGTGCATCCATTTAGCTATAAAAGTCTCTAGTTTCTTGTTTTTTATGGCTGAATAGTACTCCATTTTATAAAAAACCCACATCTTCTTTATCCAGTTTCCAGTT
>NW_004624854.1:3643328-3698938 GCF_000247695.1 Heterocephalus glaber | reverse complement strand
GAATCTCAGTGTTGTTTTCATTTGCATCTCTCGAATGACCAGTGATGTTGAACATTTTTTCCTATGTTTATTTGCTATTACTACTTCTTTGTCTGAGAAATGTCTGTTTATTTCAGATGCCCATTTTTGGATTGGGTCTTTAAATTTGGGAGGTCTGATTTTTTTAAGAGCTTTATAGATCCTAGATAGAAGACTTTTGTCTGAGAGACAGCTAGTCAAAATTTTTTCCCACATTGTATCTTGTCTTTTCACACTGTTGGTTGTTTCTCTTGCTGTGAAGAAGCTTTTTAATAAGAAGAGATTCCACTTGTTGTTTGTTTGTGCTCGTTCACAGGCAACTGAGATTTTGCTCATAAAATCTTTTCCTACACCAACATCTTCAAGAGTTCTTCCTAAACTCTTGTCCAGCTGGTTTAGTGTTTGTGTTTTAATATTTAGAACTTTAATCCATTTAGATTTTAGTTTAGTGCATGGTGAGAGACATAGGTCTAGTTGTAGTCTTTTGCCAGTTGAAACCCAGTTTTTCCATCACCAATTAGTAAAGAGGCTATCTTTCCTCCAGTGAGGGTGATTGGATCCTGTGCTGAAGATGAGGTGGCTGAGTGTGTCTGGAGTTGTTTCTGCATCTTCTAATCTGTTCCACTGGTCCTCAGGTCTGTTTCTTTGCCAGTACCATGCTGTTTTTATCACAGTAGCTTTGTAGTATAGATTCAAGTTGGGAGTTGTAATACCCCCTGCCTTGTTTCTGTTACCTAGAATTGCTTTTGCTATTCTGGGTCTCTTCTTGTTCCAAATGAATTTTTGGATTGCCTTCTCAAAGTCCATGAAGTATGCTGCTGGTATTTCAATTGGGATTTCATTGAATCTAGACAGCAGTTTTGGAAGTATGGCTATTTTCACTATGTTGATTCTTCCTACCCAGGTGCAAGGGATGTGTTTCTATTTTCTGATATCATCTTCAAACTCTCTTTTCAGAGTGCTACAGTTTTCAGAGAAGAGGTGTTTGATTTCTTTTATTAGGTTGATTCCTAGATATTTCAGTTATTTAGAGGCTATTGTGAAAGGAATTGTTTGCCCTATTTCTTTCTCAGTGATTCTGTTGTTCATGTAGATGAAAGCTATTTATTTTTGTGCGTTGACCTTGTATCCAGCTACTTGACTGAATTTGGTTATTAAATCTAGAAGACTTTTGGTGGAGTTCTTGGGGTCTTCTATACAGAGTATCATGTCAACTGCAAATAACGACAATTTGACTTCTTCCTTTCCTATCTTTATTCCTTTTATTTCATTCTCTTGTCTAATTGCCATGGCTAATGCTTCGAAAACTATATTGAACAGGAGTGGTCATAGTGGACATCATTGTCTTGTTCCTGATTTTAGTGTGAAGAATTTCAGTTTGTGACCATTTAGTATGAAATTGGCTGTTGGTTTTTTATAGACAGATTTTATCAGATTGAAGTAGAGATTGTCTATATTCCAATTTTTTCTAGGGCTTTTATCGTAAAAGTGTGTTGCATTTTGTCAAATGTTTTTCTGCATCTATTGAGATCATCATGTGGTTTTTGCCCTTGGCTCTATTGATATAGTGTATTGCATTTAGTGATTTGCATGTGTTCAAACATCCCTGCATCCCTGTGATAAATCTCACTTGGTCAGGGTGTAGGATCTTCTTGATGATCTCCTGTATTCTGTTTGCCAGTATCTTATTAAGGATTTTTGCATCTATGTTCATTAGTGAGATCGGCCTATAGTTTGCTTTTTGAGTTGGGTCTTTCTCTGTTTTGGGGATCAAGATGATGCTTGCTTCCAGGAATGAATTAGGGAGTATTGCTTCCCTTTCCATTTCATTGAAGAGTTTAAACAGTAGTGGCAATAGTTCCTCTCTAAATGTCTTGTAGAATTCAGAAGTGAAGCCATCAGGGCCCAGGCTTTTCTTAGTTGGTAAGTTTTCAATTAAGTTTTCAATTTCATTGATTGATATTGGGTTGTTTAGAATTTTTAGGCCTTCTTCGTTCAATTTTGGTACTTCACAGGTTTCTAGAAATCTGTGGATTTCTCCTGTGTTTTCCATTTTATTGGCATATAGGTTCTCGAAGTAGGTATTGATGATCCCCTGGATTTCTGGTGTGTCCATTGTAATTTCATCCCTAAGTGCATGGGTTTGGGCCTTTTCTTTCCTTTTTCTGATAAGGTTGGCTAAGGGTTTGTCAATTTTGTTTATTCTTTTGAAGAGCCAACTCTTGGCTTCATTGATTTTTTGTATTATTCTCTTAGTCTCCATTGCATTGATTTCTGCTCTGATCTTTATAATTTCCTCTCTTGTATGAGCTTTGGGTTTGTCCTGCTCTTCTTTTTCTAGGAGCTTGAGGTTCAGCATTAGGTTGTTTAATTGGGGTTACTCTGTTTTCCTAATATGAGTATTCACTGCTATGAATTTCCTTTGTAAGACTGCTTTCATTGTGTCCCATAGATTCCGATATGTTGTATTGTCATTGTCATTTAATTGAAGGAATTGTCTGGTTTCTTCTTTAATTTCCTCTGTGACTCATTGGTTATTTATAAGTATGTTGTTCAATTTCCATGTGTTTATGAAATTTTTCCAGTTTCTTTTGCTATTGATCTCCAATTTCATTGCACAATGGTCTGATAACATTCAGGGGATAACTTCAATTCCTTTGCCATTAACTAAATATGTTCCATGAGCTAGTATGTGGCCTATTTTGGAGAACAACCATGTGCAGCTGAAAACAATGTGTATTCTGATTTTGCAGGGTGTAACACTCTGCAAACATCTGTTAAGTTCATTTGTTCAAGAGTTTGTTTGAGTTCTAGTATTCTGTTGCTTAATTTTGTCTAGTTGATCCATCTATTTGTGACAGTGGGATATTGAGGTCCGTTAATACTATTGTATTAGTGCTTATTTGACTTTTCATGTAAGTATTTATTTTACATAGCTGGGTGCACTATTGTTTGGTGCATACATGTTTATTGTTGTCATATTTTCCTCTTGGATTGTTCCCTTTAGAAGAATATAGTGTCCTGCTTTGTCTCTCTTAATCAGTGTTGTTTTGAAATCCACTTGATTTGCAAAGAGGATAGCTACTCCTGGTTTTTTTCTGGTTCCTGTCACACGGAGTATTCTTTTCCACCCTTTAACTTTCAGAGTTTAAGTTTCTTTTTGAATTAAGTGTGTTTCTTGTATGCAACATATTTTTGGATCTTGCTTCTTGACCCAATCTGCCAGTCTATTTCTTTTGATTGGTGAATTGGGACCATTAACATTGATGGTTATAACTGATACGTATTGACTTATCCTTGTCATGACTTTTTCTTTTTGTTGGATTTTCCCCCTTTGCATTTAATTTCTTGTCGTGCCTAATGGATTCATTCTGCTGGGCTTCCTGGTGTTGTGATCCTCATTATCTGTTCCTAGGATATTGTCTAAAAGTTTTTGGAGTGCTGGTTTGGTATTCATGAAGTTCCTAAGGTGCTGTTTGTCCTGAAAGTATCTTATTTCTCCATCAATTTTGAATGATAGTTTTGCAGGGTACATCAATCTGGGTTGGAGGTTGTTTTCCTTTTGGGCTTGCAATACATCACTCCAAGCTCTTCTTGCCTTGAGTGTTTGCATTGAGAAGTCTGCTGTGATTCTGATGAGCTTTCCTTTGTATGTGATTTATTTCTTTTTTCTAACTGCTTGTAGAACTTTGTTCTTCTGTTTACTTTCTGAAATCTTAATGATTATATGCCTATATGTGGATTTTTTTTTGATCAGGGCTAGTTGGAGTCCTATGTGCCTCACTGATCTGTATGTGAAGTTCTTTTTCCCTGCTTGGGAAGTTTTCTGCCATCACTTCTGTGAACAGGTTTTTTATGTCATCTGCACTCTCCTGTTTCTTCATTGACTCCAATCAGGCTTATGTTATTCTTCTTTGCATCATCTAGTGGCTGCTGGATTGATTTCTTGTGGTCCCTTACAGTTTTAAAGCAATTTTTCTTTTCCTGGTCACAAATTGCAATTTTATCTTCTATATCTGAAATTCTGTCCTCACATTGGCTCATTCTGCTGCATAGCCTTTCAATGGAGTTTTTAATCTCCTGGAAATCTGTTTGCATCTGTTTTATGGATTCCATTTGTTTCCTGTGTTGGGATTCTATCATGTTCCTCAGCTCCTCTATTTTTTTAATCTATGTCCTCTCTAGATTTATTATTCATGCAAGCACTATGGGAACAATCTCTGCTGTTATGTGAGAAATTATTTCTGATTTCATTTTTTTCCAGATCCTCTTTTGTTGCTAGTTCAGAGAGTCCAGGTGGTTGAGTATCAGTGTTCCATCTCGTTTCCCTTTAGGGTTGCTCTAGGTGATCTGGAAGTATGGTTCTGAGGCTTGTTTATATGTCTTCTCATTTTGACTTGGGGTGGGGCTTGTTGCTGCTGGTGCCTGCACAGCTCACCTCCACTGTAGTTGTACGTTGGCCCAGAAGCCTCATACTCTCTTGGCTCTGTTAATATAATGTTTTACATTTATTGATTTATGTACGTTGAACCATCCTTGCATCCCTGGGATAAATCCCACTTGGTCAAGGTGTATGATCTTCTTGATGTTCCTTTGTATTCTGTTTGCCAGCATCTTGTTGAGGATTTTTGCATCTATGTTCATTTGTTCTATTTTTTGGTTGGGTCTTTCCCTGGTTTTGGAATCAAAGTAATACTTGCTTCCAGGATTGAATTTGGAAGTATTACTTTCCTCTCGATTTCATTGAAGAGTTTAAAGAGTAATGGCAAATAGTTCTTCTCTAAATTCTTGTCACATTCAGCAGTGAAGCCATCAGGACCTGGGTTTTTTTGTTGGTAAATTTTCAATTATATTTTCAATTTCACTAATTTATATTGGGGTGTTTGGAATTTTTATATCTTCTTTGTGTAACTTTGGCAGTTTGTATGTATCTAGGAATTTGTCCATCTCTTCTGTGTTTTCCATTTCATTAGAGTATAGGTTGTCAAAATAGGTATTGATGATTCTCTGGATTTCTGCTGGATCTCTTGTGACTTCACCTTTTTTGTTCTTAATTGCATGGATCTGAGACTTTTCTTTCCTTTTTTGATAAGGTTTGCTAAGGGTTTATCAGTCTTATTTATTTTTTTTGGAAAACCAACTCTTCATTGATTTTTTTATTGTTCTCTTCATCTCTATTGCATTGATTTCTGCTCTGATCTTTATAATTTCCTCTCTTGCATGAGATTTGGGTTTGCCATTCTCTTCTTTTCCTAGGAGCTTGAGGGTCAGCATTAGGTTGTTTATTTGAGCTCTCTGTTTTCCTAATATGGACATTGACTACTATGAATCTCCCTAGTAGAACTGCTTTCATTGTGTCCCATAGATTCCTGTATGTTGTACTGGCAATATCATTTACTTGTAGAAACTTTCTAATTTCTTCTATAATTTTCTCTGTGACCCATTGATTGTTCAGAAGGGTGTTATTCAATTTCCATGTGTTTGTGGGGGTTTTGTAGTTTCTTATGGTATTGATCTCCAGTTTAATTGCACTATGGTCTGATAATATACAAGGGGTAATTTCAATTCTTTTGCATTTACTTAAGCATATCCTATGAGCTAACATGTGGTCTATTTTGGAGATTGACCCGTGTGCAGCTGAAAAGAATGTATATTCTGATTTTGTGGGGTGGAACACGCTGTAGACATCTATTAAGTCCATTTGTTCAAAAGCTTGCTTCAGTACTAGAATTTTGTTGTTGATTTTTTGTCTAGATGATCTGTCTATTTGTGACAGTGGGGTATTGAGGTCCCCAACTACAAGTGTATTAGTGCTCATGTGGTTTTACATGTCCATTAATATTTGTTTTGTATATTTGGCAGAATTTTTATTTGGAGCATATATATTTATGATTGTCATCTCTTCCTCTTGTATTGTTCCCTTCACAAGGATGTAGTGATTATCTTTGCCTCTCTTAATTAATTTTGGTTTGAAATCTACTTTGTCTGCAAATAATATTGCTACCCCTACCCCTACTTTTTTCTGGGTTCACATTACATGGAGAACTGTTTTCCATCCTTGTACTTTCAGTCTATGAATTTCTTTTTGAATTAGGTGTGTTTTTTGTATACAGCACATTGTTGGATTTTTCTTCTTAATCCACTCTGACAGTCTGTATCTTTTATTTTGTGAATTGAGGCCGTTAACATTGATGGTTATAATTGATAAATATTGACTCATCTTTGTCATGATGTTTTACCATTTTTGGCTCTTTTATTTCTTATTTTCCCCCCTTTCCCTTTAGTTTCTTGCCTTGCCTGGTGGCTGTGCTGTGTTGGGCCTCATGGTGTTGTGAGCTTCATTGTCTTTTTCTAGGATATTGTTTAGAATTATTTGGAGTGCTAGATTGGTATTCATGAAATTTCTCAGGCATTCTTTGTCATGGAAGTATCTAATTTCCCCATCAATTTTGAAAGATAATTTTGTGGGATACAACAGTCTAGGTTGGAAGTTATTTTCTTTTAGGGCTTGAAATACATCACTCCAGGCTCTCCTTGACTTGAGGGTTTGTGTTGAGAAGTCTGCTGTGATTCTGATGGGCTTTCCTTTGTTGGTGATTTGTTTCTTTTCTCTAACTGCTTTTAGGATTTTCTTCTTCTGTTGGGTTTCTGGGATTTTGAGTATTCTATGTCTAGGTGTAGATTTTTTTGATCATGGCTAGTTGGAGTTCTATATGCCTCACTTATCTGTATGTCCAATTCTCTACCTTTGTCTGCAAAGTTTTCTATTATTACTTCTGTGAACAGTTTTTTATGTCAATTGTACTTTTTCCTGCTTTTTTGTTGACTCCTATCACTCTTATGTTATTCTTCTTTGCATCATCTAGCAGCTACTGGATTGATTTCTCATGGTCCCTTACTATTTTTAAGAAATTTCTGTTTTCATGGTCCTACACCACAATCCTGTCTTCTATATCTGATATTCTATCTTCATATTCCCTTTATCTGCTGTGAATACTTTCAGTGTTGTTTATAATCTCCTATATATCTGTTTGAATCTGTTTCATGGATTTCATTTATTTCTTATGCTGGGCATTCATGGCTTGCAGCTTTCTGAGCTCATCTATTTTTTTTTATCTGTTTCTGTTCTAGAGCCTCTAATCATGTCTTTCACTCTGTTCACCATCTCTGTAGTTATCTGGGAATTTATTTCTGTTTTGAATTTTTCTAGAATCTTATTCATCTCCTTTGTTACTTTCTGTGCTACTAGTTCATGGTGTCCACATGGTTGATTATCATATTTTTCCACCTCTTTTCCCTCAGAATTTGCCTTTGGTGAGCTGGAAGTCTGGGTTTGTGTCCTGCCAAGGTGTCTTCTCATTTTTAATTCTGTTTTTGGTGCTGTTTTTTGCTTTAATTCCTGAACTGATACTTCAATATTTCTTATTGTGAGTATCTTTATTACTGGTATTTAGAGCCCCTATGGAGTGATTGCTTCTCAGAGATATCTTCCAGGTACAGCTAGACTTTTTAGGCTTTGAGTGCCTAATGCCTCTTAGGCAATTTCATTTTCAGTATACCAGGGAGGACAACTGATTAGATCAATCATGACACCTTACCCCAATTGACACAATCAACATCAACAATAGCATCAAATGCAGCTTAGAAAATGACAATTTGTGGTAGCAGTTAATTTGTCACCTTTAACTGCTTGAACTAGATCAAAATCTAGGGCCAACCCAAAATAGGTTCATAGTAAGCAAACCCTTCAATATGGCAAATTTTCCCCTTGTGATAAGGATTTAGGAGGGGTTGGGGAGGGAGGGATAGAGAGATGGAGGGAGAGGGAAAGGTTAGAGGTGAGGCTAGAGGACGGGGAGATCATGCAAATTGTGGGAATCTGTTGAAGACAGGAGGAAAAGCCAGCGAAAACAGAGACAAGTACAGAACAAACTGACAACAATAGGGAAGCTAGAAATTGTATATACCTTCCTATAATAGTGACAGTCGAGAGGACAGAGAGAGAAACAACTCAAAATGGGACAAGAAGAGGAACAAAGAGGGAGAGAAATATAGAGCCAGGAGGGAGAGTGAGATAGAAAAAGAAAAGAATAGAAAAAAAGATACACATATATGAACAAAACAAAACAAAAGTTCTCTCTCAGGATATGTCTCTGCTGTCCTGGTAAACAATGTGGGCAGCAGTGTGCCGGTCCAAGTTGATTAGTCTCAGCAAGCCAGCTGAAGTCTACTGAGATTCAGGCTGATTCCTGGCTGCAAGGTCCAATTTGAGTTCCCTGACCTCCTGCAGGATTAAACTTTGCAAAGTTCTACTGCAGGTTCCAGCTGTCCTCCCGGCTAGGCGAGTCTGGGTTTCTATGGGGGTGCTGATCCCACCAACTTACCAACCACAATGGTCCAGTGTGCTTTTATTGAAGAGTTTTTCTTCACTTTCCCAGTGGGCTTCAATTTTCATTGAGGACCCTCAAAGAGGCCCTCTCTGTTGTTCACTTCTGCTCTGTCTTCTGGGTCTCATAGTCATGGCCTTTATGTTCCCCCTGGTGGCTCTGCTGTATGGATTCAGATACCTCGTGGCCTGCAGCTGCTGGTGCCCATGGGGATGGGTTCCCTTTGCATTTATCTTTTTAAAAGTTAATTTTATTGGTTCATTTTAGATATACATAATGATCACATTCATTATAGGGAATTTATACCTGCACATAATATATCTTCATTCTTCTTTTTCTCCAATCCCCTCCCCTTTCGAGCCCCTCTTCCCCTCCTCATTTACAAAAGCCTTGTTACCCTTTTTCCTTCTATTTTATTTTTCTCTTCCTTCCTTTCTCCCTACACTCTCCCTTCTTTCCCTTCCCACTTGAATGTTTTCTTTCCATTTCTCAATATCTAGTATACATTTGGGACCTTATTTACCCTTTTAGTAAAATGGTTACCTTTTTGGAGAAAAAAATGTGATATTTAAACATATATGTCCAATTTATTTCATTTAAGAGTATGATCTTAAATTGGAACAATTTAGAAGGTGCAGAAACAACTCCAAATGTACTCAGCCAATTTATCTTTGATAAAGGAGCCAAACACCTTTACTGAAAAAAATACAGTCTCTTTAATAAATTGTGCTAGAAAAACTTGCTTTCCACATGCTTAAGACTAAACTTAGACCCATGTCTCACCATGCACTAAACTAAAATGAAATGGATCAAAGATATAAATATTAAAATAGAAACACTGAATCTGCTGGAAGCTAGAAAAGGTAGAACTTTTGAAGACATAGGTGTAGGCAAAAACTTTAAGAACAAAACTTTGATCACACAGCAACTATTACAAAGAATCAGAAACTTGGATCTCATCTTATTAAAAGGCTTTTGCACAGCAAAAGAAACCACTAGCAGAGTGAAGAGACAACCCACAGAGTGGGATAAAAATGTTGCCAGCTGTTCCTCAGACAAAGGACTAATATCTAGAATATATAAAGAACTAAAAAAATCAGACCCCTCCAAATTAAAGACCAAATTCCCTAATGATCATCTGAAATGAATGAAGTAGAAATGACAATATGAAAAAATGTTCAACATCACAAGTCAAATTAAGATGCAAATTAAAACAACACTGAAATTCTATCTTGCTCCAGAAAGAATGGTTATATCAAGGAATCTTCCATTTATCATAATCTTTATGTTTTACTTTTTCCTTTTCCATCTCTCTGGAGTCACATAACACTGGTAATATTGACTAAACTTCTATCTTTCCTCTAACCCACAGGGGGTTTCTAAGTCCCATCTTTTCAACTGTGATGCTGTTATTTTGAAAAAGTATGCTAAATACCATGTTTTTCCATGGTAAACATTTTCACATCTATATAATTTAGTACTTAGCTTTGTGAAATGTTTTATACTTCATGTTGTTTCAGTAAGTTTTTATTCACTAAATAGAATAGATCCTGGGTACTTTGAATTAGTCCAGGAGACTTCCAACTGGAAGTGGTTTTGAGGAATTTGAAGAAGCAGCAGCAAAGAGTTCAGCTTCAGGGCAGGCACCAGGCCCTGTGACAGTGTGGCCTTCTCTTTCCATCTTGCCCAGCCGATGGTGCTACTGCGTTCCAGGCCCCTTGGGAAGAATTCTTAGTGTTCATGTGCCTTCGCTGAATATTCTCTTGGCTACTTCTCTTCAAAGAAAGAATTGATAAATCTGAAATATGCTATATATTGTTTTCTTGTGAGAATTTTATTCTGTAAATTTTTTGTATCATTATTTATGGGTATGTTCTTTCTTTGTTGAATATTCTCTTTCTGACTTAATCTAAGCAAAAGGAAGCAAGAGACAAACATAAATATTATGTGAGTCCTTAAATTCATTTTCACAAATAAACCTCTCCATCTTTCCAAATAGCTCATTTTTCCTCGATATAAATTTCCGAGGGCGATAATGTGTACAACTGTGCAGAGTAAAATATAGCTTTACTTATCCTCCCTGGACATGTTTATATGTTTGACCCTTCTGATATCTAACGTCATGCATTCTTCCTTTATAACCATGACCAGAAGGAAGAAAATATCTTATATTTCAAAGAAATACCATTATCGTCTTATTGGAATGTTTCATTGTTAAGTGTGCCTGTGTGTGTGTGTGTGTGTGTGTGTGTGTGTGTGTGTGTAACTTCGTGCATTCTCTAAAATAAAAAGTGCCTTTTTCTAGGTCAGGAGTCTGTAGACTTTCTTTCAAGGACTAAATTGTATTGCAAATACTCTGCGTGTGAGATGTAAATTCTCCATTGTAGTTATTCAGTTCTGCACTTCTAGGTGAAAGCCTCATAACAAATGGAGTTTACTCTATGACATTAAAACTTTTCTTTCAGCATGAAAGTTGTAATGTGCTAACTAATGTTGAAGAATACTGAGAGAAATTAATATTTTCTATTTTTTTCATAATTTCTAAATTTTAATGATAAATGTACTCACACAGTGCTTGGAAATAGCTTTTCAGAAATTTCAAAATTCTTTGTTGATAGTGTATCAAAAAATACAATATGTGTGTGCTTACCTTTGCTATACTATACTGATCAATTTTGACTATATATGTACAACTCTTCTTTGACTATTAGATAAAATTACTTTGAGATTTGTACAGTATTATTTAAATTTAACTTCAGAACTTAGAAACACTGAGGTAGAGAAATTTTTAAATGCCGATTTTTAAAAATTATTTTGTAGAACCCACACATGATTTCACAGAAATTTTATGTCCCTAGTTTTTAAAAGTATATGCATGTGAAAACTAATTACTTCTTTGACTTATGTTAGTACCTTCCTGAAATACAGAAGATGATGGAAATACCTAACTGTAATAATGTGCACTACCTGGTTTGGTTAAAGGCAGTCAAAAAATAAGGAAGAAAAATAAGCTATTGCTGTCACACAGAATTGTAATGATATCCTTTATTCAAAGTTCCAGAGCATCAAATTATTAATCAGATAAAAATTTACCTTGACAGTCAGCACATTAAAGCCCACAGACTGACAATAATAAACAGATAGGAAAAATTAACTACAGTTTCAGTAGATTTATACTAGTAAAATTTAAAAATCACTTCAGTGTGTTGTCTCTGTGTACTCAGATATATTTCCACATTGATACTTTTTCCTGTCCATGGTTATGTACATATAATAATTCAGTTACACAGGAATGGACTCTAATATCACAGAAACAAATAACACGACTCCTACATGGATTCATCTATCCCTAAGCATTCCATAAAACGTATCAAATCCAGAAAAGCTGTCTTTGTTAGTTTAAGGTGTTTTGTAAAGGAGAGTTTTCAGCATATTATTATATTTTTATTCACAAAATTTTAAGACAAGTAAGGAAATTTATCCTCTCTTCACATAATTTGATAATAGAGCAGGGCTGCCCATGTTTATTTACACAATATATATCTAAACAGAATTTTGGGAATTAGAGACCATTAACTATGATTCCTAGTATATACTCTCTTGCTTATACTAATCAGCTTTCCTTTTATTGGATCTTAAAAATCATCAAATTTTGATTCAAATACACAATGTATACAAACGACAACACAAAATATTTTGTTTTGTTGTACTACAAATTCAATTTCTACTATTTTAAAATCACTTGATCCATGTTACATTCTTACAGAGTATGTGCCACAGGAATTATTATCCACATTTTTTTCCCAATAAAGTTGATGAACCAAAGCAATCAAATAAATTTCTTAATGTTATTTGTCTAGCTTTGGTAATGGTATTAGAGTTTAATCCAGCATTTTTAATTGCTGTACTATTAGCTATTCACCCAAATTATAGCCATTTATTACCGGCAATTAAAAAAAAAAACTACAATGACTACACATTGTAGGTTCACATTCATTTGCTGGGGTAGAAAGAGCAAAATTCATTGAAATAATAAGAATGACAGTAACCATAGAATAATAAAAACTTTAAAAACAGTTTTATTGGTATGTGTTTGTGATAAGCAATAATAACTATCATTGTGGGGAATTGGTCTTTATACATATTATATCCTAAATATCTTCAATCTCCTTCTCTCCCGATCCCTCTCTCTCCTGGTATTTCAGACCCCTTACTGTCTCCACAAAGTCTACCACCCTATTTCTTGTCGTCTCTCTTTTATTGTGCTTTTTATATTTTGTGTTTCGATATTTCTATGGCATTTAATGTGTGCCAGTCACTTTTCTAACTGCCTTACCTGTCCATTTAACACAACTTTGGAGAGAGAGAGAGTAAGTGAGGCATGACAACTAGCCTAAAGGCAGAAACTGGTAAGTAACAAATAACAGGTTCATTCCAGCAACTAACACAGTCTTTGTTTCCTTAGCTAGACCTCAGCACCATCTCTGTCACTAAATTCCACCGCAACACAAAATTGCCTCTAATGAGCAGTCAACTGCACAGATAGATTTAAAGTTCAGGAAGCTATTGAGTTTAAAGCAGTCCACAACCACGTTTATAAATATTTACAAAACAACAAAATGTGGAAATAAGAAAAATATAGCTTTGAACAATAATTTACATTTAATAATTATTTCAGAATTTTTTTGTATATGTATTATGTCTTTAGTCACTATGATGTCTCCAAAATGGCAGTTGATGTGGACTATATTATTTTAACCTATGTCTATCATTTATCTTTATGATTTAAATGCCATATATACATACATAAAATTTAATTCTTATTCATTTACTGTACACATTACTGTATGGCCTCTTACTTTATAGATAGGTATTCATGTCCCCACATTATTTCCTAAACTTCTTTCTCTATCTGCAATTATCTACTTGTTGATATTTTTTGATTCTGAGAACTCAAAAAATTCTCATAATTTTATCCTTATATGAATCTTACTGAAGGGACAAATATTATATATTTGTAAGTTAAAAAAAGAAATTAGAAAGAAATTATTTTAAACAATAAGGTCAAATGAGTTGTAATCTGTTCAATTTATCCAAAAAAACCTAAGGAAGATCATGTTTTTCTTTAAAAAGAAAATCCAATTTAGGACTCTTTTTTTGTTGTTGTTCACAGATCTAATTGAAATTTGCACGTTCTTAGGTCTGTTGCCTTTCTCTTTCTTGAACTTCTAGATTTTTATCATGTTCAATAGCATTCTCAAGTGTTTTCAAAAAAATTAATGAACTGGAAGTAATTTTGAGTCTCAATATATCTTAAAAGGCCTTTACTTTTCCATCCTTTTAATTGGTAGTTTGTTGGTGGTCATAAAGTGTTTTCATTTGAAATAACTTTCCTTCAGATTTTAGAATTGACAATTGCATTTCAATTTTTATTATTCAGTCTTACTAATGAAAAGATTGATGAGATTTTGCCATTTTACATTTTCTTGCTTTTCTGAAGGTTCATGTTTTATACATGGATTTTCCTAATTTGACATTTTAGGTTCCTCTTAGTCTCTTTCAATATAAGGCTTTGTTATTTCTTCAGGTCTAAGTAGTTTTTTTCTTTTTATTTAACATTAATATTATGTTTTCTCTGGGCTCTTATTAAATAGCTATTAAAAACACAAACCTGAGCATTTTTCATTTTCTCCTTTGAGCTGGATGAGATTCATGATTGTTGGTGTGACTTATTTCTTTAGGGTGCAGAGGAGAGCAGCAGACAGGTACCACACACCCATTCTAAAACTCCAAGTAGCGCTGGGTGATACACCAGGTTCACTGTCTCACATTTGATGCCTTAGTTTCTTTGGGCTTCCAAAACTGATTACAATAATTTTGTTAGCTTTCAATAACATAAATTCACTTTTTCATGTTTCGGGAGGGTAAGAGTCCAAAATCAAGGTGTGAACAGACCCATGTTTCTCCCAACACATGTGGACATGAAATCTTTCTGAGTCTTCCAAGTTCCCATGGCTCTAGATATTATTTGACTTGAAGCATCCTAATTCAAATTTCTACCTCAGTCGTCACATGGTGTCTTAGTTACTTTCCTCTAGTTGCTGAGACAAAATACCCAACAAACAGGTTTCAGTCCATAATCAGTTGGCCCCCAGGCAGGGTGGCTTCACAAAGGAGAAAGAGTTCAACAGTTCCTTGCGGGTATAGCAGAAGCAGCAAGGGACTTTATCAGCATTTTCCTGCCCCCTTTCTCTTACTGAGGCTACTGAAGCAGGGTGGCACTCACACCCTTTTTGAAAAAAACTAATTTTATTGGTACATTTTAGGTATACAATATAATGATGTTCATCATTGGAAATCTACACCTTTACATAATCCATCTTGGTTCTTATTTTTCCCCCTTCCCCTGCCCTCCTTTCAACCCCTCCATCCCTCCCTATTTACAAAGATTTTGTTTCCAGTTTTTCATTTTCTCATATTAATTTCATTCTCTTCTTTCCTTTTCCCTCTTCCTCCAACTTCCTCTTTGGCCCTTTTCTTCCTATTTCACATTATCTATTATACTTTTAGTCCTTATTTACACTTTCAGTTTTTCACACTAGAGAAACTATATGGTATTTACCCAACACATCCTTAATCCTAGCATTGCACCATGAATGAATCCCAGCATCATGAATAAATCCTAGCATTCTTGAGCCTAGCAGTGCACCATGAATAAATCCCAGCATCACACACTCTAGATCCAGCCACCTTGGAAAACCCTCACCTCTGACAGCATGAGGCTTTGCGAGGACACCTAGATGCAAGCCATAACACAGGACTCTCCTGTGTCTCTCTATGTTTTATATTGTCCTTCCTTTTTCCTTACAGAGACACTAGTCATTGGGTTAATTCCAAGATGAACTCACCTTGAGGCCCCTAGTCACACATGTAGCAATCCCATTACAGTGTCTCCTTCTCAACACTTGGGGGTTAGGCACTGGACGTCCACACTTTTTGGAGGACAAAAGGCTGCTTGCTACCTTCACCACCGTGCACCAATGCAGGCAGGTCATGCAAACTTTCTAGAGAAATCCTCCAGCTCCAGACTGCATGATGATAGTCTTCCTGTACTCTCCCCAGACTGTGAGCTCTAAGACAAACTTGTGAATGATTCTCCTCCAAAAATGTACCAGAGCTCAACTGCAGCATTATTATGATTGTGGGTTGGATAGTTTCTATTTCAGTTTCTTTGTAAAGATATCTGTATTGGTTTCTCTCATCTTAAGGTTCATTAAAGCACCTGGTCCAAGTGTTTTGCCTTGGATAGAGATGAAATTTCAGAATAACTTCTGCGGTGAGCAAGAGCATCAGGGTGCTCTCAAGTGGGGACTGGAGCCCCAGGATGGGAACAGGGAAACTCCAAGGCAGGGGGGCCCTGAGAATGGTGGCTTTGTCCTAAAAGCATTTTCTGACTCTCAAGCAACCTGACCAACAGGGTTTAAAAATCTCAAGGATGGAAACTGGAAGTCAAGCTTCACTAAGGACCTTGAGAGGACCCGCGGGGGCCCCAGTGAGCCCTAATAAACCATTTCCTGATATTTGCTTGAGACGCCAAATGATCACAAATTCAAGATTAGGAAGGAATCAGAATGCCTTAAGGTCACAGCAGATCCAGATCGTCTCCATCCACGGTAAAACCCGGTGATTTGGGCCTTCTGGGTTTGCTGAATTTCAGAAGCAGAAGTCTCCAAAGAGAACTTAATTATCTGTACAATTCTGAAATATCTAGTTTCAATCAAATGGAATTCACTGTAGAATACACAGGAGTTAACTGAAAACAAAAAGAAAATTAATATATTTACACATGGTAATTTAATATTAAAGGAAAAGTTATATATACATACAGAATCACAAAAATAAAAATAGTGTTATCAAAATTTTGAAAATATCAGAGATTGATCTTTTAAATGAATCGGATTAACATTAAAATAGCCTAGAATTGGAAATTCTAGTGAGGATTCAAATGACAATTTTAGAACTACTAAAAATAACAGAAACACAAACTTTATAGATTAGATAGGCATTACAGTAGACACAGATAAAATTATTAGAGAGCTACACATTCAATCAGAAGAAAATTCCCCTGCAGTGTTGCAGATTTTCCGGGAAGACTCAACCTCCCGTGTCCAGGGATTTATTTCAGATTTCTCATAAGATCAATACTTTTGACAATGATGAGGAGAAAACACAGAAAGACAGAGTAAGAAATCAAGTTTTGGTGCGGGGTAACGATCTGCACTGACGGATGGACGGTGCTGAATGGTCCGCCCGCCTCTTCCGTTCTCCGCCTACCGCAGCTGATCACTCATGCGGCCGCCACCAGCGTGGTGCGAGCTGTGCTGCGAAAACTGCGCCGCTGAGCAAAGCCCAAGGTCCTGACGCGCAGGGAGGCTGGCAACAGGAATACTCAGCTACTGTGTCTGTTTTCTCAGGAACATGGCTTTTAAAAAGATTAAAATCGTAGGGAAAGAAATTGTGGATTTGCCAGCTTTCTTCAGTGGGCTCTCATTTCAGTGCTTAGATTCACAGTGCTGTGGCTTTGTCCCGTGAACTTCTTTTGCTCAGAGTGCTTGCTGAAGTGAAAAATTCTTTCATATATGCATTCATGGTTATATACATATAGAAATGTGTTTGCTTATATACGCGTACACACATAGAATATGCATGTATAAATATAGCTGTTATATAAATGTGTGTATATGAATATGCTCATTTATAAATATATGTATATATGAATATGCACATATATTATTATATATATTATATTACTTAGGGGTTGTCCAAAGACCCTGTGTTTTTCTGCTCATGCCTCTTATACCCTCTTTCTCCACCTTTTTCCTCCTCCTTCTTCCTTTAATTCTTCTCTGTTATTTTGCGTTTGAGTTGGGATAGTTACTGTTTCTGTGTTTTCCAGTTCACTAATCTTTTCTCCTGAGATACCTAATTTCTCATTAGTCACAGCAATCATTTCAGTTATTGTCTCAAACTCTGTTGTTTCTATCTCTAGAAATTTAAGTTGGATTTTAAAAATACTTGAATATTTCTGTTTAAATATCCCATAGTTTTTCTAGCATTATATGTGTAATGCAAATATAGTTATTATTTTAATGGCCTTATCTGTGAATTCTAACCCATCAGTTCTAGGTTACTTTTAATTAATTGATTTTTCTTATCATCATCAGTCATATCTTTCTGATTTTCTGCATACTTAGATATTCTATAAAATGCCAGAAGTGTGATTTTGCCGTTTTGTGCTGGACACATGTATTTCCTACACATACTTTTGAAATTTGTTAATCAGCACATCAAGGCAGTTGCAAATGCTCCTATTCTTTCACGTCTTTTTTATTATTCATGGCTTAAGACATGATTAGCACTTAAGCTAAAGCTAATTATCCCTCATGACTGGGTCAAGGCCTTTATGAGTATTTTATTTAAAGAACACACTTGAGAGATTTATTGTTTCAATCTTGCTAGTGAGAACAACCCTATTTCTGATTGAATTTGTGCCCAAGACACTGACAACTTTAATTTTTTGGAGTGGTTCATCCTACAGTTCTGGGGATTTCATCCCATATATACAGTGAGCAGTAATCTACAGGATACACAGGGAGGTAAGTGTTGCTCTAGATTCCTCCCAGGTCCCTGTCTACTGTGCTGAAGTCAAGAAATTATTATTATTATTATTTTTTCTTTTTGGTATGGGGGATTCAAACTCAGGACCTTGCGCTTGGGAGGCAAGTGTGGCGCCACTGAGCTAAATCCCTGGCCCATGAAATTCTCTTAAATCAGTAAGCTAAGATAACAATAGCTCTTGTCTCATTATTTTCTCTGTCTTATAGACTTATTGCTTGATAACCAATTAGATAAAATTATTTCTTAAGTACAGCAAATGTCAAATCTATTCATAAGTGTTGGCTGGTGTTAAAATTTAGATCTTTAAGTACCTACATGAGCATACAAAAGACTGAAAAATCAATGACAAAAATAAAAATCAATTTCAAAACAAATATATACAAACACTGATATTATGCTAGAAATATGGTAAACAAATAATACGTAAAAATCTCATTTATATACAATAATAGAATGTGTGATAAAATATTAAATTTCTTAATACTAACAATAGCAAAGGAGTCATCATTATAGGTTAAATGCCTAAATTTAATACCAGAACATTATAAATTAATTTATTCAACAAATAATTGAAAATTAAATGAATAGAGAAGGCACGTGATCACAAAAGACAAAATGATAGGAGAGAGATCTAAATTATAGCATGTGTACTAAAGATATTGGATCAATGGTTTTCCTTTTAAGAAATCTCTAAGAACAGATGCCTCATTTGTAAAATATAAAAAAAAGAAAAATAATAAAGACCAAGGAATATTGATCTGTGACAAATTCTTCAAAAAATGAAAGAAAGAGAAGATATCTTCTTAACTGTTTCATGAAAGCATAACTTTAACAGAAAAAATTGGGAATGAAAATTACTAATCTAAATCTCATCCAGTAGAGGTGCAAGCCTGAATAAATACAATAATATATTAAGAGAATAATGCATTTTAATCAAGCTGAGTTTGTTTCAGAAGTGAAAGGTAGATTTTCATAAAAAAATTAGTACATGCATGTCATCACTTGAGTAGAATGAAAGAATAAATTCATATAACTGTTTCTATAGAAACAAAAATGGCATTTGAAAAAGTTTAATACTTAAATAGATAGTCTAATCAAGGTTGCTGTGAATTTATAAACTCTGTTCCTAAAAAAAAATCTATGAAATCAAGTCAAATTATGTTAAAGTTTGGTTTGCATTATTTGAGAGTAGCCAAAGAAGAGAAACAATTTTAATATATAAGTTTGCTTAACTTTTCCCTTTCAAAGTGTTTTAAAAACAGTATTGGTTAAGGACAGCACTTGTGGGAGATGATCGTTTTATTGGAGAAAGAAGGTAAGAATCAGAGCTCAAGCCTGCAAAGCAGCTAGAACTTTGAGAAGGAAGGTGTTAGAAAGGAGAGCCCAATAATGAATGTAAAAGCTTCCCTGAGCTTATTCTAGGGTAGACGTCAGAGAGTACAGAGTGAACCTGAGATTACACATTGAAAATTCCACCAGTAAAAGCAAATTTACAATAGGCAAAGTTTGTAGCGCCACTAAATATAATTAATTATTATATTAACTGGTTGCCAGTAAGAAAAGAGTAGTAATGTTCAGAGGACTACATTAACGGGAGCCCACATAGTATAAACAACTATAATGTCCTTAATATGTAAAATAGTAGGAAAAGGTGGCTAATAACCAAGAAAAAATAATGTAGAAATCTACCTGGAAAAATATTACTGACAGAAGAAAAGGACTTCAAAAATTCTATCATTAATTTTCTTAAGAATATCAGAAAAATATAGAAGAAAATATTTAATTTCCAATAGGAAATAAATATATGTAAGTAACCAAATGTCATATATTTAAAACATTCCATATAACAGTATCAGTGTTTTCATACATATGACAAACTACAAAGAGCAGAAAATTCATTATCCAAGAGAAAAGTAAAAGTTTAAATTGTGAGAAGTGAAGCATACCAGAAATTGTAAACACTTCCATAGATATCAATGAATATTTACTATTTGCAAGAACAATAACAGTAGCAAGGTCTTACGAGATCTGCATGTCAAAAGTAAGATACATAGTGTAAGTGGTACAAAAGGTAAGAGAGATGGAATTGGACACTACAGGGGAAAGATTTTTATGTTATATCAGAAGTGGTAAAGTATTAAAGGTATTATCCAAGTGAACTGAGAGTGCATGTTTTAATATCTAGGCTAGTCACTGAAATACTTAAAAGAGGTGATACAAGTAAATAGATGAAACATGTGAAAACAGAAATGTTTTTTTAAAACAAACACAAACAGAACAGAACCAGAACAGAGGGATAAAATTCAAAAGATAACAGTGAGGTAGCTATGATTCCAGGTTTATTAATGATTATATAAAATGTAAAACACAAACACTTCCATTTAAAGGATATAAAAGTTAATTAAAACTCCAACTGTGATTAGTTGTCTCTTGAAAACTTTTAAATAGAGATAAATAGGACCGGGGATTTAGCTCAGTGGGTTTCACTGCCTGCTGTGAAAGCGCAAGGACCGGAGTTCGATCCCCCGTACAAAAAAAAAAGATAAATAAACACTCAATAATAACAACAACACTGACTTTAATCCAGCCATCATTAGGGAAATCATACTGTAGTTGAGAAAAACATAAAGCCAACTAATAATACAATATATGAGATTAAAAATTGTAATATTTAGCTAAAATGTTGCTTTTTGAGCAAAATTTGGAGCTTTAAACGAACTCAAAGTAGGCTGAGAAGTAGTCCTTAAACTTTCATATCATGAAGCTAGAGAAAACAAAAACTTACATATAAACAATATCATGCTATAAATTATTCTTTTATTTAATAGGATTTTTTTTCTAAATTTCTCTAAAATGTCTATAAAAACTGAATTACATTTAAAACTAGCATTCTGACTAAAATGTTAGTGGAGAATTTCTGGAATCAGTGAAAATAATGCAATGGCAGGATTCAGTAAATGCCTTTCAGTATTATCGCTTGTTATAAATGCCCTTAACAGTCCAATCAAAAGACAAAAATTGGTAGACTATATAAAGAAAACACAACTACAAGAGACACACCTCATCCACAAAAAATTCACATAGATTGATGTCACAAAATTGAAAATCACATTCTCACAGTAGGTCAATAAAAAGAAGTAGCTGTCCTATTTTCAGGCAAAGAAGATTTCAAGCCAAAATTGATCAGAAGAGAAAACAAAGGTCATACTATCCTCACATAGAGATCAATTCAACAGGAAGTGATAATATCTGTAAAGGTATATCCACCAGATGCCAGTACATGGCATTTCATAAAACAAACACGACTGTACACAAAAGGTCAGATAAACAACACAGTTATAGTGTGGGAATTCAGGACCCTGCTCTCATAGGTGTACAAGTCAGGTAGATAAAAATACAAAACAAAATAAAACAAAAAACAAAGGAATATGAGAGTTGAACCACACCATTAGCAAATGGAATTACAAATAACTACACAGTGTTTCATCCATTAACAACATAATTCACATGAACTTTCTCCAAAATGGACATCTTAGGTCATAAAACATGCTTAAATAAAAACAAAGCAATTTAAATGATTGCTTGCATACTGTCAGATGATAACATAATGAAACTAGAAATCAATTGCAAAAGAAACTACAGCAACTACATAAACACATCAAGATTAAACAATATACTCTTGAATAATCAATGGACAGATGAAATCAGTGAAGAAATTAAAATGTTTCTACAACCAAATGCCAAAATCTATGGGACACAATGAAAGCAATTCTAAAAGAGAAGATTTTAGCTATGATACCCATTCAGGGAAAAAAAAAAAATTAGTGATCCCAAGTGAATAATCTAATGATGTACCTCAAATAAGTAGAAAAAACAAACCAATACAAATAAAAAAAAAAAAACTTGTAGAAAAAATGATAAAGATCAGAGTGGAAATAAATGAAATTGAAACTAAAAACACAACAAACAGATCAATGAATCCAAGAGATAGGTCTTTGAAAGGATAAACAATTGACAAATCCTTAGCCAAGCTTATCAAAGGATGGAAGGAAAAGACCCATGTCAATGAAATTAGAAACAAAAAAGACATCATCACAATAGAAACTACTGAATTCTAGGGGATTATAGAAAAGTAATTTGAGAACTAACTTTCTAATAAGTTGGACAATTTAGAAAAATGGATAAGTACCTAGACATATAGATTACTAAAACTGAACCAAGAAGATATAAAAACCCTGAACATATTAATACCAGACAGTAAAATAGAGGTAGTAATAAAAATTCTACCAACTAAGAAAAGAGTTTACAGCTGAATTTTACTAGAATTTCAAGGATGTACCACGAAAACCAATACTGTTCAAGTTCTTCCATGAAATTGATAGAGAAAGAATAATATAAAACTCTTTCCTTTAAGTAAGCATTATTTCAATAGCAAAACCAAACAAAGACTCAATCCAAAGAAAAAAGAAAAGGCAACTACAAGCCAATTTCCATAATGAATACAGGTTCAAAAACCCTCTCCAAAATACTTGCAAACAAAATACAACAAACCCTTAGAAAGATAATATCATTACCAAGTTGTCTTTGTTGAGATGTTGAAATGGCTCAAGGAACATGTATCAGTAGTGTGATATAGTACATAAGCAGAAATAAGGATAAAAATGGCATTATCCTCTCAATGTAGGCAGGAAAGTCTTTGGCACAACCTAATAGCCATGCATTATAAAAAGAACATTGATAAAAAATAGCTATAGAAGGACCTTACCTTAAAGTGATCCAACGATTGCTGACAAACCCACTGCAGATGTCACACTAAATGAGGAAAACTGAAAGTTTCCTCTCACCACTCCAATTCCATATAGTACTCATAACTTTAGTCAGAGCAATCAGGCGAGAGAAAGAAATAAAAGGGAGTAGAATAGGAAAGAAAGAGGTTAAATTACCCTTATTTGCTTATAACATAATCCTTTACATGGAAGATCAAAGAAACTTCACCAGAAGACAATTAGAACTAATGAAAAGTTTAGCAAAGTGACAGGTTATAAAATAGACACAAAACTCAACAGCATTCCTATATACAAAATATGAAGCCACCAAGAAAGAAATCAGGAAAACTACTTCTTTTATAATAGCTTCCAAAAGCTTAAATACATAAGAACCTAAGTAAAGAAGTGAAAGATCTCTACAATAAAATCTATATTGATCTGGAAAAAAAAAGATTGAAGATAATTTTATTTTTGGGAACCAGGGATTGAACTCGGGTCTTTGTGCTTGTGCAGCAGGTGGTGAAACCACTGAGCTAAATCCCTGGCCCTGAAGATAATATTAAAAAATTGAAATACATCCCCTCTCTTGATAGAACCAGTATTATCAAAATGGCTACGTTGCAAAAACTTATGTATAGATGTAATGCAATTCCAATCAAAATGGTGTCAGTATTTTTCACAGAACTATAGAAGAATTCTAAAATTTATATGGAACCAGGAAAGACCCAGGAAACCAAAGCAGTCTGGAGTAATAAAATCAAAGCATGAGAAATTGCAGTCTCAGAATTCAAGTTGTACTAAAACCTACATTCATAAAACAGCATAATTTTTTCACAGAAATGTTTTGATGAATACACTGGAATAGTGTTTGGAGAAACACACTCAAGTACCTTTATCCATCTGAATTTTGAGCCATTGGCCAAAAATATACACCATAGGAAAAATAGACTATTTAACACATGATGCTGCAAAACTGGCTATCCATATCTCCTATCCTGCACTAAAGTCACAGAAAATAGGACATAGACCTAGATACAAAAACAGAAACCCTTAATCTGCTGCAAGAATTAATTAGTAAAACTCTGGAAGACATAATCATAGGGAAAGACTTACTAAACAGAACACCAATTGAATAAGACATAGTGCTAAACACTGGCAAATGGGATAATATCAAATTAAAAAAAAACAAACTTCTGTACAAAAAAGAAAACAACCAAGGTAGTTAAGAAACAACCTAGAGAATGTGAAAAAATTTTATCAGCTCTGAATTGGACAGAGAATTAATATCAAGACTATACATAGAACTCAAAATATTGGACTCCTAATAATAGAAAACCCAATCAGAAAATGAATAAGGGGAATGAATAGGGTACTTCTCAGAAGAAGTACAGCCAATAAATAAATACATGAAAAATGTGCAGCATCTTTCTCCAGTAGAAAAATGCAAATTAAAACACTGAGATTTCACTTTTTTCCAGGAAAAATAGCTATCAAGTATTCCACAAACAATCAATGCTGGGGTGGTTGTATGGGAAATGGAAACTTTCTGCATTTTGGCCTAGAATGTAGACTAATAAAACCAATATGGAAATTGTTATGAAGATTCCTCAACAAACTAAAAATAGAAATTCCATTTGACCCAGCAAACTTCCCCTGGGTACCTTCCCCAAAGGGTTAAAGACATCATATTATAGTGATACATACACACTCACGTTTATAGCAGCATGATTCACAATAGCTAAACCATGGAAGTGCACATCAACACATGAATGGATAAAGAAAATGTGGTATATATACACAGTGGGGTACTATTTATCCATAAGGAAGGACAAATTTGAGTCATTTGTAGGAAAATGAATAGATTTGGGAGCAATAATAGTGAAAAAATCAGATGCAGAAGGATAAATATCACATGGTTTGTGTAATATAAAAGATTCAAAGTATAAGTAATTTAAAGAGCAGAGAGAGAGAGAGAGCAGGAGAGAGAAATGGGGAAATAAACTCAGTGGAGATGGATAGGAACTGGAAACAGATGGTAGGGGACTAGGTATGGAAGAAGTAAAATTGATCAAGATGTGATATGAATATGTACAAACTCCTCAACATGAACATAGTTACCATGAATCACAAATACTTACCAATAAAAAATTTAAAAATTCTGTATGTGGAAAGGTAATATTGAAAAATATAGTATATACATGAGCAAAACAAGATACAATTATTGACATGAAAACTTGGATGATGGGCATAGCATAACTGTAAACTAAAATACTATTTTAAAAGATAAATACAAGAAAAACAACTAAATATATTTATCTGTGTATTCAGTCTATGTAATTATATATTTATACATTAGTAAAGCTAGTTATAGCTATTATAAGATGCAATATATTTTCAAAATATCATAAAGTTTATATTAAAATTACATGACTACCAGTTTCCCAATTTTCACCTATAATATTTTCAACATTCTTATAATGAATATTATTTACATTATTTAATATAAACTTAAATAGATCATGATAAATTCCATTAACAGCATATTTTTATGAATTACATTAATTTATCTAATTATTTGAAGAATCAGGAACAAAGAAACATTTATTCCTCTTGTAATGGATGAACAAGAGTCAGAATTTTGTAAAGAAATTTCAAAGACTATTGATTTAATTATTTAGTTTTAATAAGTTCAATTAACCATTTTTTCAATGAGATTTTCTTTAGTTTTGAATTAATCAGCTCAAGAGAAAATGTGTAGTTCATCAAATTATTAAAACTTTTATCTTCTGATAATATCAGTTTGGAGAAACATTTTAAAAATTGTCCATTAAATATGACAAACTCCATTCCAGTTTCCTAATGGCTGTTTACAAGAAGGACATGTGGGAAAATTGATCAGGAATGATGTTCTTTTTCTCAACTGATTTTTATAAAGAAGTCTAATAAATACTTGGAAATGGCTATAAATTTAAAGAATTATGAAGAAAAAATTAAAATGTATTCAATGTTTTATCTACCCAAAATGCACCTAGATAAATGGGACCAAATATATAGAATTCCTTTATTGGGATATGTGTGCTTTAAATATATTTCATTTTGACTGATTTTAATTTTACCATGGACTATATGATTATTTCTTATTAGTAATTAAAATAGACTGATATAATT
Organism: Heterocephalus glaber; assembly: GCF_000247695.1. Next base: position 3,672,921 of record NW_004624854.1, on the reverse strand, counting down.
AAAAAGTAAAATTATCCCTTTACATTGTCCCATGTTACATCTGACAGAATTCTAACATATCATTACATAGTTTCCTTTTGTCACTTTTAACTTCATTTCCAAGAGTGTAAATAAAGGTAAATTATGCATAAAACTAAACATTGTGAGTATATAGAACTGCACTGTTATAATTTTTGCGGCTTTAGAATTGCAAGTAAGTATTTGAACAAACTCACATGTCCTGTGCCCACTATTACATCTTTTTGTGTGTAGTTCAACAGAGTTTAAACACTTGTTAATGAATATGAAGCCAAGTGCCTGCAAACAAAAAGTGAAAATTAAGACTTTTATTATCATTAAAAGGAACAAATCAGGTTAAAATGAATCTTTGCATTCTAAATTTTGAAGTTTGCATGAGAAATAAATTAACCATATTATTAGGATGGAGGCAGTTTTCTGGAAAATAAGTCTTACAAGTTTTCTAATGGACTTCAAAGGTTATATCTCTTTAACAAATTTAGCCAAATAAATGTAAATTGAAAACTGGCCACTATGTAGACTTCCATTGAAATTAGCCCCTGTGTAAGTTAGTGAATTCACTCGTGGTCAGCTTCTGCTCGCTGTACTTCAGAGGATTTTGAAATCTCCCCTGTCTTCCTTTCCCTCCTTAAAACTAGATATCCATAGAAGTCTCTCTGAATGCTTATTATTATAAAAATTACTTTCCCAGAAGAGGGGAAACAAATTCTTTTGATGACCATAAGAAGAAATTTAAGAGAGCAGATAAAAATGGAGATAAACGGATACAGTACATTTAGGGCATTTATTTTTCAATCAGAAAGAATTTATTTTTATAGTGTACTTTTTGACCTTGCGAGCTAGTTCCATGTGTATAAAAAAATTGTAAAGTTGACATATTGTGCTTCAGCAGACTAATTGTAAAAAAAAAAATCATTAAAAAGAAAAGACCTTAAGAATGCATAAACATTAATCTCTTACAAATGCAAGCCATGAAACATTGTCATCAATATTGGATTAGAAAATATAAGACTATGCCCTGAAGTTCTGATGATATTAAATATCTAGATACATGTTGTAAGTCATGGCTAACCTAAATTTTTAATCACAATTTAAAGAAAAACATTTTAAGATCTTATCATTTCTTCTACACATCCTCCTAATTCACATAAAGAACTGCTAAAGCACATCTGGTATGTTTCATCACAGATACAGGCAAGCTTTGCAAGATTAAATTTGAACCACGGAGCTTAAAAACACACCTTTATTTAAGCTTTGCTTTCATCATTGAAATTTCAACTGAAAAACTCAGGAAAGATTTTGAAGATCAAAGATACTTGTCTTTTATTTAGATTAAGTCAAACATCGCTTCTCTGCCTTTTGGCTAAGATCAAGTGTAGATTAAGTCAAACAAGGAGGATTTAGTTAAAACTTTAAAACTAAGGGTCCCAGCCCTCTGTTACTATGGTAGTATTTATTTTTAAATCATCATGGCTAGGATTCAGAATTCAGTTTAGAATAATTTTAAATAAACACTGTTGATCTCTAGCCTTTATTTCCAAATATATTTTCCTTGAAAAGAATACACATATGCATATTAAAATTAACCTATATACATATTTTCCTCCTTTATGAGAAAAAAAGAGAGAAGTAATTTCTTACTCATATGCCATCATTGTTTCTTTAGTTTGGAGATTTCCATTATCCTCTAGTTATCATGTAAGATGTATTAATTTTTTATTTGTAGGGATTTTATGTCTTGCACTCTGAGTAACTACTTTTAACATTATGATAAACTGTGTACTAACTATTGTTATTCTCTTATTGTTCTGTTATAAAATTTTATTTTTCCATAAAATAAAATAAATGTGTGACATATAATAAAATATAGAAAGATATTATAGTAAAATATTTTAGGCCTATTTGAACTTATAAAAAAATGACCATACACAACCCAGCTGAAGTGCAATTAAAACTATTTCTGTCTTTTACCTCTTTCTTTTGGTAAATTTTAATCCTATGGATTTTTCTATTGTATAAATGGATACCAGAACTACTTATATTATAGTATTTTTTTCACTTGTTAAAATTTGAAATAAGTGCTTTCATATTATTCATATTCTCCTACAACTGTAATTTTGGCTTAAAATTATGTTCAAAGGTCTCATCAGTTTTTATATCCATGTACTTAACTACATATTGTTTATTCTCATTTTTACCTAATTTGTATTGTTTATTGTTTAAATGTATCTGCTACATTTATTGTTTCTTGATTTGTAGAATATTAAATTTGTTTACTATTTTGGGAAACAAAATCTTCTACATCTCTGTCCCTAAATGTAGATGTAGGAGAAATTTACTGAGTAAATGATAGAAATTGGATTTACTCTATAGCTTTCCTATTATTGCAAATTGCAGTCTTTTCAAAGCTGGTAAGAATTGCTGCTGCTCTACATTTGCAATAACCCATTGTTTTTTTGACTTTTTTATTTTCAAAATTTTGATTTGTCCCCAAGCTGAGTGTATAGAGTGGTGTATTGCTGCTTTATTTAACTTCCCATGATTACAAGTGATGTTGGTTATCTTTCTATCATTTCAGTCTCCTCACCTATCAAGTTCCTAATATCAATTGTCACAATTTTATTTTGTTTTTGTGAACAAATTCTGTGTCTATGTCATATTACCCATGTAGCACGGGCTATGAATATCATTCTTGGAAACTTAGGATATTTCTGGAACACATTTTCCCAATGAGATGTACAAGAAAGTTGTAGTCGTGTTTCTGTTCTGCAATCTATGTGCAGGTAGCAGTTTAGGGAGAGCCAAGTGTGGGTTTTCCTCGTAGTTCTTTCCCTCTAAAACACAATTTGGAGATGCTTTAAACGTGATGTCAGTGGTCTGTTGATCTTGTACTGTTCAAAACTTCTATGTGTGCTCATACACTGGCAGCCTATCCACAAGTGCCCTGAGACCTCCCTGACTGTCTCCTGGCCCGATCCTCACATTTGGTCCATTACATTTGACACCCGTGAGCAGCTTTCTTCATGATTGATACAGATATTCTTTCCTTGTATTAATTTACACTGTTTATAGTCTAGGTACATAATATTTTTGTAATTGTGTGATATAAATATCTTCCCTAGTCTGTGGTTTATCTATTAATTTTGTTGACCAGGTTTTCCAATTAGCCAAATCTTTCCATTTTGATTTATAAAAATGCACCATAATTACTCTTTAATTTTAAAAGTAATGTTACTGTTTAACTGCAATCTTATACAACAAGGCTGTTAGATATACTCAAGTTTGTTTGTCTGTTATTCATTTGGCCCATGTTTATAATGCAGAATGGTGTTCTTTTGGGGAAATTTCCATGTGCACGAGGCTCGACCTTTACTAACCCCTTTAACCCTGTCTACCTTTTCTCTCCCTTCCCACAGATCCCCATTCCCTTTTCCAAAAGTCTGTCTCCTAATTTTTCTATCACCTCTCCTATATTTTGATTAATATCTTAGCTATCTCATGTAAGAGAAAATACGATATCTAACTTCATGAGTCTGGATTATTTCACTTAACTTGATGGCCTCCAATTTGATCCATTTTCCAGCAAATGAGATAATTTCATTTGTATAAAGAAAAGCATTCCATTCTAACATATTCCAATAAGCCACATTTGGTTTATCATTCACCTATTGATGGGCATGTAGGGTGTCTTCAGAGCTCATTTATTGTGATTGTACCATTATAAAAATGGGTGTGCATGCATCAATGTATTTAATTTTGGGGGAATTCTCAGAAGAGATATAGCTGGGCCAAAAGTTAGTTCTGTTGAGCATTGTGAGGAATCTCCATTCTGATTTCCATAGAAGTTGTGTTAGTATATATTCCTATCAACAATAGAGGGTTCATTTATTTCCCTGCGTTCATTTCCTTTTTTAGCGTTTTTCATCACAGTCATACTGAATGCGGTAATATGGAATCTTAAAATTGTTTTCATTTAAGTTTCTCTAATGGATAATGATTTTGAATATATTGGCCATTTACACTTATTTTGAAATGTGGCTATTCCTTTGTGCATCTTTGATTGGGGCTCTTGATTCGGGGGTTGATTTTTTTTTTTATTTCTTTGTATATTCTAGCTATTAGTTCTCTATCAGAAAATTAGCTGACAATTTTTCCTTCCATTCCATCAGCTGCTTTTTCACTCTTTCGATGTTGCTTTTGTTGTGCAGAGGTTCTGTAATTTGATGTAATCCATTTTTTGATTCTTTATATTATTTTTCTCTACTATTGGAAATTTATTCAGAAAATCTATGTGGCTTAAAATGTTTTCACTATGATACCTTTCAGCAGTTTTAAAGTGTTTTTATATCTCAGTGTTTCATCTATTTTGATTTAAGTACAGAGTGTGAGATAAAAATCTAGTTCCAACTGTCTGCAAATGAATATCCATTTTTCTCAAAACAATTTTGTTAAAGAGTATTATCTTTTCTCCAAAGTATATTTTTGCTCCTTTGTCAAAAACCGGGTAACTGTATGTGGAGCTGTTTCTATGTCTTTTATGCTATTGCACTTCGTGTCTGTTTTTAGGCCAGTAGTGTGTTGTTTTTCTTACTATTGCTTTGCAGTATAGTTTGAAATCAGGCATTAGGATGCCTGGAGTTTTGCTCTTTTTAAATTTTTACTTTTATTACTACATATTTGCAGTATATAATGATTGCATTTAGCATGGGGAGTTGGTACGTCTATACAACACAATTCTTTTTTGTCTGCTTCTGCTCTCTTCCCTATTGCTTCCCTTTTACTTTTGTCCGCTTGCTCCAGTTAGTTTCAAATACTGTGTTAAGAAGTGGTGAATGTACATCTTTGCTTTGTTTCTAATTTTAGAGGAAAAGCTTTCAGTTTTTCATCATTCAGTATGATGTTGGCTTTGAGTTTGCCATGTATGACTTTTGTCAGTTTTAGGTAAGATCTTTTTATACCTCTTTTCATCAGGGTATTTATTATGAAGGAATCTTGGATTTTGTTGAAGGATTTTTCTGCTTCCATTGAGATGATCATGTGATTTTTATCCTGGATCTATTTATATGCTGTGTTAACATTAATTAATTTATGTGTGTTTAGGCATCCTTGCAGACCTGGGATGAAACTGACTTGGGGAAGTTATATGATTTTTTAAATAAATAATGAATTTTGTTTACAAGAATCTTGTTAATGATTTTTGCATGTATGTTTATCAAGGGTATTGTCCCATAGTTTTCTTTTTTGTTGAGTCCCTATCTAATTTTTGTATTAACCTCTTTTCATAGAGTAAGTTTGGAAGGAATTCTTTAATTTCTATGACATTGAAACTTCTGAGGAACATCCGTGTAAGTTCTTCTCTAAAGTTATGATAAAATTCAGCAGTAACTTCCCGGTGTGCTGGGATTCTTAGTTGGCAGATTTGCTACAGCCTCAATCTCATTACTTGTTATTTATCTCTTCAGGGTTTTTATGTCTTTTTTGGTTCATATTTCAGAGGTCATGTGTAGCAAGATTCTCCAATATTTTGGAATATGTTTTCAAAATAATTTCTGATATTTCTCTGGATTTGAATGGTGTCTTTTATAATTTCATGGCTTTTAAATTAAATTTTGTTAAGCTGGACCTTAATCTCTTCCTTTTGATGAGTTTAGCTATGGTATCATTGTATCATATGGGTGCCCAACATGTTTTGAATATTGCAGAATTTTTTATTTTGGATTTTTAGATTAAGGAAGTTTTTGCTACAATGAATTACAACTTACTGCAAACTTTACATAATATTGACACGTGAAAGGATGTAACTTTTGCAAATGTAATGTATGATGCATGTTCAAAATATTTTTAATTAAACTATATTGCATTAAAAGACATATTGCCATTAATCCCCCTCAAAATATTCCCCTTCTCTTCAAAGGCAAGTATTCCATTGTTCTTGCCACTTTCTGGACTATTTCTGGAAGTGCTTTCACGAGTGTCTTTATAAGGTGTGATCAGAAATGCAGGCGTGCTCTTGCCAAATGCTACGTAACAGAAAGGCAGTCTCACAAACACATTATGGTTTGCCTGAGGACTTCCTCATTCACTGGATTCAGAGCCAGGACACTTCTGAGTATTTGCTAAAGTCAAAATGAGTGTGAAAGGTAAATGCTGCAAATCATATCAGAATATTGAGGCATCCACAGTAGTGGAACTAAAGATACTCATGAAAGATTTCAGGAAATGCTTCAGAAACTGGAAAGGACAATGGGACAAGTGCATTTGAAGCCAGGGGCAAGATTCTGTGGAGGGTTATTTTATTTCAAGCAACTTTTAAAATTTAAACATCCAGCTTGTTTTAATCACACCTTGAAATAGATACAAGAAAAACATTCACGATTTTAAAAAGTTTTGCTTTCTTAGTGTGAGATAACTAGTGTGCTCAAAGACAGAACTTTTGTGAGGTTGATTTTATTTGTTGCGAACTGGGGAATGAACCAGTGCCTCGGCCATGCTAGGCAAAAGCTCTATCATTGTGTTACATTTCAGGTCTTTTTTTCATCTCTCTCTCTCTCTCTCTCTCTCTCTCTCACCTAAATACAGAAGGAAAGAGAGGGAATTATAATATATATTATAGTTTTAAATTTCAAGTCCACCATTGATTAAGCCAACAGTCCCACAACTAGCAGATTCATCCCTATTGAGTGGTAAAATTTTCGCACAGACTTAGTATTATGTATACAATTAATATTAGCTCTCATTTTACAGAGCTGTTTCTCACTTCTGAGAACAATATATTTTAAATTGGATGTATGGTCTAATAAAACATTTTCATATGCATTTAGATTAAATTAATATAAGCAAGTGCTTTACGGAGAGGAGGAGATTTGCAAGAATATTTCTTTTTAGGTTACATATGGACAACTGCCTCCTTGAAGATATTTAAATAGCTATTGATGTGAATCTTCCTAGAGCCTGAACTGTTGGAGGTTAAACTTTTGAATGTTAGCTTTTCTATTCACAGAAATCTTAGAATTTGTACTTATACTGTCAAAGACTAATTTTAACAGTGATGAAAATATATTCATTGTTCATGCTAATACAAATAAAACATTTCTGAAATTTCTATTTTATCATTTATAAACAGCAAAGACATTGTTCAGGTTAGAAAACTTCTAAAATATGGCTTCAAGATGAAAAATCAAACCAAATTAAGCATTTAATAGTCATCTTTAGGGGTAAACATTTATAAATAAATAATTCTCTTACCTTCCAGAACTTATTCATTTATAAGTGAAATTTTTGGACCATTGCAAGCAATACTTGAACTGTCAACATTAGTAGCATTGTGATTACTTACTGCTTCTGTTGTCCAGTGTGAAAGAGCTGGCTGCGCCTTGTTTTAATGTGACCTTCACATGAAGTTTCAAGGGCATTTCACCTTTTGCTCATTTCAGATAACTCGTGCTGTGGTTAAGAGTTGACCATCAAAAGGAAATTGATTTTGATGACATTTAATTTACCTAAATTCAATAATGTTGCCTTTTAAAAATAGAACATTTTGTTCAAAGAAACATTTTGAAGGTCATCAAAATATTATTGTGTGTGTGTGTGTGTGTGTGTGTATGTGTGTTTGGCACGATTGTCAAAATGCCAAGGTGAAACAGAAAAAAATAAAAATCTGATCTTTAGGTTTGCTTTAGTATGTCATTCTTTGGAAAAGGGGAGAGAGGCTAAACAGTCTCGCTAAATCTCACAGAAAGGGAACAAAGGAAGACACATATACATGTTGGACAGATTATGGAGACATTTATGATTTGCAGTTTTGGAAAGCAAGTTATATTAAAAAGCATTTATTTTCATAACTATTTTTGAATACATACTTTTTTATTATATTACAATGTGTAATACCATGTAATAGGCCACCTATTTTCACTTATTTTAATGAATTAATAGCTGAAGTACGGGGAAGTGAGGTGAATCTCTTCAACTTTTTCTCCAATTTGAAATATTGTTATGGTTAATATATATTTATCATTGTAATCATTGAGGAGTTGGTGGGGGCAAATTTGCAACACACTCTCAAATTCTTTGACAATTTTTCCAATAAGAATTGAGAGATTAAATTAGGGGTGAGGTGCACACCTTTAATCCCAGAAGTCTAGAAGGCTGTGGAAATTGGATCTCAAGTTTGAGCTCAGCCTGGTTGCCATAGCTACTCAGGAAAAGTAGGTATCAAAATAAGAAGTTAAAAAAAAATGGCTGTGGAGTATCTCAGTGCAAGGGCCCTGAGTTCAATCCCTAGTGCCACAAAAAGATAAAGTAACCTTTGGGGCAATCTGTGTGTGCTAGTTACTTTACTCTCATTGCTGAGACAAAATACTTAACCCTCAAAGTTAAAGGAGGAAAGATTTATTTAGCTCCCAGTTTGTAGAGGTTTCAGTCCATAATCGGTTGGCTCCAAGGCAGAGTGGCACATGGCAGAGCGGTGTCACAGAGGAGAAAGCATTTATGGTGCCCACAAGGTAGAAAAGGTAACAGGGCACCTTAACAGCGTCTTTCTGCCCCTTTCATGTTGTCCAGACTGCTAGGATTAGGAGGTGACAAACCAATCAGTGTATGGGTTTAGTAACCACACACTCTTAATCCCAGCATCATACACTCTAGATCCAGCCACCTCTGAAAAAGCCCTAAGACTGCATAAGGCTTTTGGGGGACATCTAGACCCAAACCATAACACTGTGTATGCTCCCTTGAATCTGTGAGGCATGCTGTGTGGAGATGCAGCCCCAAGATCAAGGAGTCTAAGCCTAGGTCATAGAAATGCCTACATTTTCTACATGTTTGTCTTAGATTGCTCTTTGAATAATTTTTTTTTGGATTTTTGTCTTAGAACCCAGACACTTCACCATACGAAGCCTGCATCATGTGGAAAGGCATCAGACACTTCCACAGAGGAGGAGCTTTTCCACCTCCAGCCCTTGATTTATTCTAGCTCATCCACCAGGCAGACACATGAGGGCTTTTCCATCTGATTCCATGCCCCGGAGTCCAGTCATTGTGGTATGTCCAAGTCTCCCTAGCTATGGCCCTAGATGTTCTGAATGGGAGATCAAGCATCCCTGATATTAGATTGTCCAAATTCATGACTCACAAAGTTTGTGAGCACATTAAAATAGATTTCTTTACATATCACTCATTTTAGGATACTTTGTTAAATAGTGGCAGATCAAACATTGGTCACAAAAATGTCCTACTTTATAGTTTATAGTTTACAATTTTGGAGTACCAATTATATTTCATGTTCCTTATAAAAATTACTTCACTTGGTGTGCCATCATAACTGACAGTGATAACTAAAATATGTAAATAAACTCAGAGTCTTGGAAAATCCACTTTTAAATGGATACAACTATCAGCCAAACTTGTGGTCCAATTACTGAGAAAGATAGATGAGGAAAGTACATATGTGGTGGGGAGAAAAACTGGTAATAGTGTGGGATATGGAAGTAAGTAGAAATTAAGTGACGATGTGCAAAGATGTGCTATACATATGAGAATATCAATAATACACCTTTGAGAGTGAGAAATTCAATTTTAAAAATACATTTATTTCTGAGAGGGATACAAAAATAAAAGACATCACACTCATGTTTATAAAGCAAAAGATGGAACAATAGGAAAAAGTAAAAGTTGAACAAAATGTTTTCAATAAAATAAAATCAGATTAGGTAGATATGTGAAAATATTAGCATAATTTGTGTTCTCTCTAGATAAAGTAAGAATAACTGAGGGATATGTTTTTCAACTTTCCAATTCAATATGTAAAGCAGTGAATATGTGAAGGTCACCTAAATCATAGATCTTGTTGCAGGTATTGATCTGAGTGCCTCTGTCAGTAACCTTAGAATCCATGGAGCTAGACTGAGAAAAATCTCCATTCAGCACACCGAGCTCCTTGAATATCTGTGAAACGCTAACAAATGAATCAGCTCTTAGGTTCCATCGAGAGAGAAAAATAATGCATTATTCTTTCTCTGGATGGCACAGAACTTAAAAGAACGTATTGCATGATGGCACTGGGAGATGGTACAGTACTGGATTTCCATGAGGAGGTTTGTGACCGAAGAACGCCAGGACCACAGCCTGTCTGTCCGGCTGTCTCTTCGAAATAGAACCAATGGCAGTATTTACTATTTTAGAATTTTTACAAATATAAAAGACAGTTGCAGATGAGAAATTGAGAACATTGTCAGGCACACAGTAACATTTCCCACATGAGCGTCATTACTTTCTCTGCTGATTGACCACACATGCTGCGTTCTGCTCGAAAAGATGATTTCTTTTTCTTGAATGTATGTTTTGATATACAAAGTGAATAGTTACATTAACTTTGAGAAATTGGTACATTGAATATCACTTCTTGATGACTTTTGACCTCTTTACCCTTACTGCTTTCTACCCTCTCTCAATTCTCGCCTTTTCTCCACCAAGTCTCTTTCTGTTTACTCCCATCTCTCCTTTATTTTGCTCTTTAATTTATTTGTGTTTTAATTTGCTCTCATGAGAGAAATTACAGGATTTTTAACTTTCTGCATCTGACTTACAGTATTTAAATGAACATTGTGGTCTTAAGATCCATTCTTTATATGCATTCCTTCATCCTAATCCTCAAACAATTTTATTTTTTAAAGAAAGACATCATGCTCATGTCAACTTTACTGACAAGGAAATGTAAATGTAGTAAAATCATATCTGTTTACATTGGCCACAAAAGTTACATTTGGTAAGCTTAAGTATGTATCTGAGGAGAAGAAAGCTTCAGTGTTAACTTAAGCATGTGTCTCAGAGTCAGAAGCGGTGGATCTTCACACCATGGACTCAGTTGTCCTTCAGGATTTAGCCAGAGTTTTGTGTGTTTTTCCCATTCTAACTCACTGAATATTATAGATCTGTGTATTTGGTGGTCAAGGTTAAATAACATTAGCATTTCTGTTCCTGTATAGGGACACTTTGAATGAAATTAGGTTTTATCTCCAGCTGGAAATCCTAGTACGGAGCATGCCAACGCTCCCTTCTGTTCGTGTGCCAGAAATGTCACCCACTGTGACCTTTACTCCCGGATGCAGAGGTTAACTCGGTGGAAAGGGAAAACACCACTTCCTTATGGTTGCTTAAATACTTTTTGTGCCACAGACTTCCTGAGAAAGACTCAGGGACCTGCGGAGTCTGAGAATCACACTTTGGGAAGCTCTCATCACCGCTGTTTAAGGCAAGTTTAAAGGACATGATTCATGAAATCCTGGTCATCCCCTAACCTTGAGTCTGTTTCAGTCAACAAACCGAGCAAACAGGTAGAGCCATTCCAGAGTCGTCAGGTAAATTATTAAATGTGCAAACAAAACAAATCAAGTCTTAGAATTTATCTTAGACAGTTTTGTGTTGCTATAATACCACAATAAAATGCCCCAGCCGGGGAGATTTATAAGGATCAAACTTAACTTGGTCAGGACTCAGGAGGCCTGGAAGTGCAGAGTGAGTGAATGGGCTGCATCTGGTAAGGGCTTTCTTGCACAATCACGAGGTAAAAGGCACTGCAGGCTAAGAGAGGACAGAAAGAGGGCAACCAGGTCCCAGCTTGCTGGAGTACCAACCCACTGTCTGGATAACAAGCCTGCATTCATGCACTGCTGGGGGCAAATCCTTCATGACTCAACACCGTGTCGCACTTCACTTTTATAGGCTGCATTTCCAACACATGGATTCTGGTCGGGGTCATGTTCGAGGCACAGAGCTTCCTTGGAACTCGTGGACGTTCTCGGGGGGCCCAGACATGCAGAGGGGCCCCGAACCACACACTGAGAAGATGCTGGGGTTCATCCTTGATCCCCCGTGAGGGAGGAGGTCTTGCAGGTTGGCCTTCGGAACACCAAGGATTCCTTGCAAGGGGGCTGCTTTTGTAGAGGTGGAGATTATTTATTTATTTTTTTGGTACCGGGGATCGAACTCGGGTCCTTGAGCTTGTGCAGCAGGCGGCAAAACCACTGAGCTAAATCCCCAGCCCCGAAGTGGAGATTATTAAAAGAGCATGAGAAGCTGTCCAGCAGCGCAGAGCTAGTTTCCTTAGATACAAGAGATCAAATGTCTCAACACCCTTTTCTTTCTTTTTGCACCAATTTGAAAGATGTAACGCTCTTTAATCTATTGAGTGCTTCTTTATGGAGAACTTTGAACGAATAACATATACTTATGTTGTTGTATGCTTTCTTATACAAAGCAACTAAATCTCACTTTGAGGGCGCTACTCAAAATAGTCTGAAAGAAAATTGATTTCTTCCCCTGTTTACTTAAGAAACAAAAAACATAAGGCCAAATCTCTGCCATTTTATCTCCAATACTTTTAGTATATATTGAAAAAGATCAATACTATTGCACGTATTTTGTTAGAGTGTAAGAAAATTTTAAATCATTGCGCTAATATAATGGATGTTCATTGATATATGGGTCAATAAAAGCAACTGAAATACTGATTGAAACCATTTACGTATCTAATATTGATAACTCTGATTAATTATTAACCAGTTTACTGTGTTGAATTGCAATGTCACGTTGTTTCTGTTTTAAATATTAATAAAAACATATTAACTTTGATTGGATTTCCATATTCTTAAAACAGTGGACCTATATTTTACTTTCAAATTTTTTCAGTTCTTAAAGTGTCATATTATTGTGAAATGTTTTACTTTCTTATTATAGGTAAGTCAAATACATGATAAATTCTTTACAGATGGTCATATAATTTAAAAGATTTGTTTGATGACACTGAAACATTTTTTAATTTAATGCATTGTTTTAGTATTGTTTGGGGGATCTTTAAGGGAACTGTGAGTACCACAATATTTTGGATACAAATATGCTTTAAAAATAGAATTTCAGAGATGCTTTGATTGAAAAACTAGTAATTCATTTTCTTATTAAATTTTCCCAATATTTAAGCTTAACTCACATTTCTAACCTAATTCATGAGATTAGATGTGTTCCCATTATATGTTTCAATAAATGATAATTTTTCTTGGAAGTGATTGTCAACAGAAATATCAGTCTTCCAAAAAAGAGAATAAAATGGCATTATTTTCTTTTATGTATCTCAATACACAGAGGATGGAAGAGTTAAGACATTTATCAAAGAACACAAGTTTTATGTTAGACAGGAGGAATAATTGAACAAGACTAATGTACATGATGATGAGTAATAACAATGTTTTGTTTGATAATTTTTAAGAGGAGATATTAAATATTCACAACCACATACATGACTTTAACGTTCATATAACAAGTATGTAAAGTAATACATATTTAAATAAAATAGTTTGTTTTAGCTATTCCAAAATGTATAAATATACAAAAACATGATGTACACCATAAATATTCATAATTTTTCCTTCATGAAAAGAGTCTCTGTATTATTTTCATAAAGTAAAAATATTCTTGCTCAAAATATTTAACAAAAATATTTATTTGTAAGTATTACATTCAGTGCTACCTCAGTTGATGAACTTAATTCTTTCTAGGATTTTGGTTGCAGAATTCATTCCACTATTCTGATTGCAATCAACCAAAGTCTTGGGAAAAATTAAGTTCATGAAGCAAGGTACCACTGTACCATATTACTTGTGTTAATTGCAGTAAAATATATAAAATATAAAATTGATCTTTTCAAACTATTCTTCCATGTATGGTTCAGAAGCACTAAGCTGATTCATGTCATTATGCCATCATCACAGCCATTCACCACAAAATATGATTGATCTTGACAAAATAAAATTTATATTCATCCAACAATCCCTCCCTATTCTTCCCACCTGTGAACCCTTGATAGACATCATACTATTTTTATCTCAAACATTTGATTAATCTAAGTATCTTAAATGAGTGGAATGATACAAAATTTGTTCTTTTCTGCTTGGCTTATTTCACTTGGAGTACTGACTTTAAGGTTCAAGCATGCTGTATGTACTTTATGCTGAAATTTTCTACTTTTAAACCTTATCAGTACTCCATTCGATGTATATACCACATTTTCTTTATCCATTATAATCTTTTAATGGACAGTTGAGGTACTTCTCCCCTTTGAATCTTATGAATAATGCTATTAGAAGTATGGATATACAGATATATCTATTCATATCTTTATTTCCACTACTTTTTGGATATATACTTAGACTTGAAATTGCTGGATAATATGAACATTCTACTTTTAATTTGGGGGGAAATTGCCAAAATGATTTCTATAAGAATTATACCATTTCATATCCCCACCAGCAATACGCCAAAGATACCATTTCTTCAAATTCACCCTGAAGGAGATATGTGTGCACTTGCGAACAATGAGTGTGTATGTGTGTGTGTGTGTGTGTGTGAGTGTGAGTATGTGTTTACAGTGTTCTGGGTTTTTCCAATAGATCTAGTCATTCACTGTGCTCTGTAAGCCCGTCATGTATGTATGTATGTATGTATGTATGTATTTATTTATCTATCTATCTATCTGGCATTTAATTATTTCTAAATGTTTACAGTTGTTCTATATTCTTGCTTCTTATTTCCGTGATAATAATCCTTACATAGGATTATTAGTTGATAAGTTTGTTGTTGTGTGTTTTATATTGTTTTCCATAAGCATTATGAATACGTCCACACAGTGCCTCCTGACTTTAAAGTTGCTGAAGGGTAATGTTAGTGGTAATTCCAATTCCCTGTATGAGAAGACATGTCTCTCTCTCTCTCTCTCTTTTTTTTTTTGGTAACGGGTCCTTGCGCTTGTGCAGCAGGCGGCGAAACCACTGAGCTAAATCCCTGGTCCTTAGACTTGTGTCTCTCTTGTTGCTTTCCATTTTCTTTCTTTGCCTTCAGCTTTTAGCAGTTAGGCTGTGATGAGACTGAATATGGATTTTTTGGGGGGAACTATCCTGCATGGATTCATGGAGATCTTTGAATATTTATATTAATTTCTTTCATCAAAGTTGGGGAGATTTAAAAATAATTGGGCCTTAGTTATTCTAATAATTTATTCATTTACTTATTCTAATAACCTCTCTGCTCCTTTTTCCTTGACTTTTCTTCTAAGACTCCTGCTGTACGTATTTTGGGTGGTTCCATGATATCTCCCATGTACCTTAGACTCTTTTCACACTTGCTTCCTTGCTTGCTTACTTACTCTTTCTCACCAAAAATATATCATTTATATTGTTTTATCTCCAAGTTTACTGATTCATTCTTCAGTTTGCTGAAATCTACTTTTCATTTCATCTAGTAAAATATTCCTTTTAGATATTGTAAGTTTTATTTCTAGATATACAGTAATACTTTGATTCACGAATACTTCTGTTTGCAATTTGGTTTGCAAACAAAAGCGTTTAGCAATATTTTGCTTCTGTTCCCAGACTTCTTTCTCATCAGGTAACAAACAGGGCCATGGCCACCTTCCCCACATGAACAAGAACACAGCTGTCTTCCTCAAAATTGTAAAACAAATTAAGTTTGTAAACTGAGATAGCAGTGTTCTTTAAATTAGTTTTATCTCTTTATTATATTATCATTTTGTTCAGATTTGTTTTTTCTTGACATTGTCCACATGATCTTAGAGGTATTTGAATTTTTTTCAAGATAATTATTTTAAAGTTATTGAATCCTGTATATAGTCTTTCTGAAAGCCAAATTCTGATGATTAATTACTAAGATTGGGTCTTACATTCTTATAAGGATGACAACTCATGATTTTCTGAATCCATTCATCTGTTGATATGTAGATAGGCTATTTCCAGAAGTTATCTATGATGAATAAATATGGGTATATGTTATACATTATAAATATATTATAAATATGGGTTTCCATATTTATCATTTGATGTCTTTAGTTATTTCACAGTCATCCCCATAAGAGGTATAGCAGGGTCACATGAATTTCTGTTTTGAGGTTTTTGAGGAAGTTCAGGCTGATTTTCATAATGGTTATCCTAGTTTACATTTGCACCAAGAATAATGAAGGATTCCTCCCCACACACATACACCCTCACCAACATGCATTGCTTTTTGTGTTCTTGCTGATTGCCATTCTGACTGGAGAAAGATGGGATCTCAGTGCTGCTTTCATTTGCATTTCCCTGAATATGCTGAACATTTTTACATGTACTTATTTGCCATGTGTTCTTCTTCTTTGATAAATACTACTCATTTCATTTGCTCACTTTTAGATTGGGTCGTTTGTGTTTTGGAGGTTAATTTTTTGCATCCTTTATATAGTCTGTATTTCCTCTATCAGCGGAGTAGCTGTAGAATGAGTTGGCACAGTCACGATCACAGTAGCTCTCACCATGCTATTAGCTGAAATTAATTGTCACTGTCCCAGCTTTCTTCTCAAAGGTGCAAGCCTTCCAAAGACACACGAGCCCCCACATAGCTACACAAGCCTATTTCTCATCCTGCAGATTCTACGTGGGGAGTCAGATTGCTTGATTCCCCGTTCACCATCTTCCATTCACCTCAGCATAAAAGCTTACATTTTAAGAAAGAATAGCATCTCTAAACAATAATTCCAGGGGATATTTTTGTAATAAGTTATATTTAACCCCAGACTGAGATTAACAATTGATCTGGCAAAGAATGCGGAGAGCACTCAAGTGCAAAGAAAGCAGGCTGCAAAAGGATGGAGCTGAAAGAAAGCCTGGCAGCCGTGAAAGCCTGAAATAAGTCAGAACACTTGGTTTTTTGACTGTGAGAAAAGGATGCCCTGAAAGAGTTTTAGTGTCTGAATCTGAGTGTAAGGGCTTTAAGAAGTTGGTGTCAGTGCTGACGTTTTGTGTTTACAAATTGATCTGAATTAGGTGGAAAAGGAAATAACTATGCGACATAAATTGTAATACCATTTTTAGGTTTACTTGATGAATGCTTCTCTTATTCCTCTAAATGAAGGTTTATGCAATGTTTCATTGACTTACTTTTCAAAAAACAAAAAGGACGCCTCTTCCCATTTTCATGGTAGGATTCAATTTGCATGGTAGACTGCCATCAGGGAAGGGCCACGGCTGAGCTGCGCTGGCAGTTTTTTCAAAGCATTTCTTGGAGTTGAAGTTTCAGGTACATGAATTCATTCCCTGGTATGAAGTTCTAATTTCAAAGCATATAAAGGGTAGTTTTATGAACAAAAGCCATTATTTAATTTTTGCTACTTCTCTGTATAATGCTGAAATAATATATTTTTCCCACTGAACCAGAAGGCATTGAGGACTTACCACTGAAGAGCACTTTCAGAGAACTGGAACAATATTCTTATTGTTATCATGAGCCAAAAGGTTAGGAAACTGTTTCTGCGCTTTTATACTGTGCTACAAGTTCCTGAGTGGTTCTGAAGAATCCGCATCTGTGTTTACAGCGATATCATCCACATATGACTTTGAAGTCAGCGTCCACAGCACGAAAGGGTATGGAAGAGCTCTTACCAGGACAGGACAGCTATGCGTGTTCTGTGTTCGCCTCATCTCTTGGTTCTTTTTTAAAATTAATTAATTGGTACATTTAAGGTATACAATATAATGACATTCATCATTGGAAATTTGCACCTTTGCATAATCCTTCCTGGTTCTTTTTTCCCCCTTCCCCTGGCCTCCCTTCAACCTCTCCACCCCTCCTCATCTCCAAAGACTTTGTTTCCATTTTTTCTTTTTCTCATATTAATTCCACTCCCTTCTTTTTCTCCCCTACTCATTGCTTTCCCCCCATCTTTTACTTATATGCTGAAAAATCCCACAAATCCAATCAAATTACATTTTCAATTGCATTATCTTGCATAGTAGTCCAGTTCTAACAATGGAGAAAGGAAAAGTGAAGAGTGAAAAAAAATACTTTCACGAATGAATCTGGGATAAAAACAGTCATCTATTTTTCTCTCAGAGGAATTTCTCATGTATTCCACAAGTGATATTTCACAAATGGATCTAATATCTCTCCAAAAAAGTAGAAACTACTCCCTTGAAAGTCCAAGCTATGTGTTAAGGCCGATGAACTCAGTAATTATAATACTCTTAAAAAATGTAAGAAATATTACATTACCCAAGAAACTACTCACAATAAGCTTCCAGCAAGTATAAATTTCTAAGAATTCTGATGAAGTTATTTTGTAGAAGATCAATCACAATTTTTCTTTATGTGTATAATTTTTATTTTCTTATGTATAGTTATTATGCACAGTGTTTTGTTGAATGCCCACTTTGTAGAATGGCTGACTCATGCTATTTAAAATATTTACTAGGTCAAGTATTTTTTTTTGTTGGGTGAACATTTAAAAACTATTTGGTAATTGTTAAATATAAAATGTATTGTTATTAATTATAATCACCATGCTGTACATTAGCCCTCTTGAATTTATATCTTCTGTATAAGTGAAATTTTTTGTCTCTTGACCAATACTTCTCCAGTGTTTCCACAAAAGACATCTAGGAATCACCATTTTACTCTTCGTTTCTGTGAGTTTGACTTTTTGGATTCCACATATGAGGAAGATCAGATAGGAATTGCCTGTATGTGTCTGATTTATTTCACTTAAGTTAATGTTCTTTATGTTCATCTATGTTTTCAACAGTGACAGGATTTTCTTCTCTTTAAGGCTGACTAGTTTTCCTTTGCATCTAGTTCACGAGTTCTTTATCCACTTCTCTGTTGATGGACACTTAGGTGGGTTCCATATCTTGGCTATTGTGACTATTACTGTAATGAACATGGGGGTGCAGATGTCTCTCTGAATATTGATTTTATACCCTTTGCATATAAACTCAGTAGAGGAATTGATGAACCACAAGGTAGTTTCATTTGTAAATCTTTATTTTTATTTTTATTTTTTAACTTAATTTTATTTTTTTCATTCGTAAATCTTGAAAAATCATCATACTAATTTCCATAATGTCAGTACTAATTTGCATTCCTACAAACCTTATAGAGGTTCGTTCCTCCTCATCTTCACCCATACTCAGTTTTAACCTTTCTTGAGAAAAATTATTCTGAAATTTGTTAGGTAATATTTTATCACAGTTTAAATTTTGTATTTCACTGGTGATGTTTTTGAACATTTTTTCATATATCTACTGTTTATTTGCATGTCTTTTTTTGAGGTATATTTGTCTGTTTTTAAAACAGGTTAATTTTATCTGCTGAATTGCTTATGTAATTTGAATACTGCCCCTTTATCAGATTATGGTTCACAAATACATTTAACCCATATGAAAGGTTATGTTTAATCTGTTTGGTTACTTCACAGTGCAGAAGTCTAAGTCTGGTGTAATCCTATTTGTTTGTTTGTTTGTTTCTTTTCTATACTTTTGGTGTCATATCCAAAAAGTCATTGCCCTGACCTAAGTCACTGAGCATTCTCCTTATTTTACCCTATGTCCCCCCCCCTTCTCTCTCTTCTTTTTTTTCACCTTCCTCCTCCTCTTCTTCCCCCTCCTCACAGGTCTCTTTACATGGTCCAGGCTGCCATGCAGCTCATGCCTGACTGACGGCATTTCAGGCAGGTACCACCATACTCCCATGTTTTCTTTCTATAATTTTAGTGTTTCTGGCCTTATGTCTAAATCTTAAACCATTATGAGTTGATTTTTGCATATCATGTCAGATGAGGCCCAGATATCAGTCTTCTCCATGTGAATTCAGTTTTCTTCAGAAGAGATTGTCCTTTCCCACTGCGAGCTGTTGGCTTCTTTGACAAAAATCAATCAAGCATAAATTCAGAGATTTCATTCCAGACTCTCCCTTTCCCATTAATCTGTGTCTTTATTTGTATCCCAGAAGTGGGCTGTTTTGGTAACTATATCTTTGGGGTAGATTTTGAAGTCAGGTTGCGTGATACCCAACTTTGTTCTTTTTAGGTATTTGGGTCTTTATGACTTTTGCTCTTCTGTAGTTTCCTATGAATTTTAGGATTACTTTTTCTATTTCTGTGAAAAAGTGCATAGATCTTTTGGTAAAGATTATGTTGAATCTGTAGATAGCTTTATGTAATATAGATATTTTGACAATATTAATTTTTCCAAGACATAGATATAATACATGTTTCACTTTATTTGTCTTTTTCAGGTTCTTTCATCAACACCTTTTGGTTTTCAAGTGCCCAGTAAAATCATAATTTTCTAATAATAAATGGAACAATTTTTATTTTGGTGGACATTTTCCTGGGCTGGCTCAATGTGCTCTGGGATTCAGCTAAAATTATTCCATCAAGAATAATTCTGAACTGCTTTCCATAAACATATATGACAAACTTTGCAAATGTTTGTATGGATTGATCCTTAACGGAAGCTATATAGAGTAAGTAGAAACTATGTACACATCCATCCAGAGGTTAAGGCTAGATATATTGCAATACACATTATACAAGGAAATATTCTGAATATAGGAAAAATGTGAGACTATTTATAGAAAAAGAATGAGCATATTAAATAGGACATTGATATTTATAAGACTGAAAATGAGGGGGATACATTTAAAAACTGGGAAATATTATGAAGCCCCTGCCCATGTTTGTGTGAGCTCCTGCTCTGCTTTTAGGCATAGGAATCCTTTGCTAGGAAGACCACAGTCAGTGCTTGGAGACCAGGATGTGGAGCGAGACTACATGCTCTCTCCACCCGCTACCCTTTTATGAAGAGTTCTGTTGCTTACATAAATGTACCAAATGCATAGGCTTTTATATGTAATATATATCTATATCTATGTATTTACATATATCTATGTATGTATATAGGTAGATATATATACATATATCTTGATTTTGCATAACTTTTTGGAAACAAGCTAGTACATAATTTGTATAGAAAATTTGTATTATTTGTATGGAACATTCTCATACAGTTAACATGTGCTGTGTGCAAAATCCAGGGTAGCACACATCTAAAAATATTAAGCTAAATAGAAATGTTATACTTGGAAAAAAGCAATGTAACTGAGTCTCTATTTCCCATTATCAAATATTTTAAGTATTAAATACTAACAATAAAAATAATTATGAATTTTCACAAAGCTTGTGAATAATATCCAATTATAAAACAGCATGAATAGCATTTTTTTTGTATTAGGGATTGAACTTGGGACCTTGTGAATAGTGTTTTACTCAGGGCATTATGTTGTTTTCTTTTTATGACAATGAGGATTCAACCACGAGCCTGATACATGACAGGTGAGTGTCCACTGAGCTACAATCCCAGTCTAAGATATATCTAAGTATATAAATTTATTAATTATATATCAGTGCTCATTAAGTGATTTTATAACTACTGAAAATGAATTTGAGATGTATTTTATTTAATTAAACCACTATTGTTAATTTCTCTGATTATAAAACTGATTTATATTATTCATAAATATTCAGTAATATAAAAGTCTACAAGATAGTCAAAAATAACTATTATCTTTCTAAGTTACTAATCTGCTAATTTCTCACGGAGTTTTCCCTTGGTATCATTCTTTTTGGTCACATATGCACCTGAGGATTTGTATGTAAACATATATATACCTTTCTATATATACATGTAAAATGAGGTATATCCAGTTGCAATTATGATCCATTGCCATAGCAGAAGATTTATATAGAGATTTAAACTTTCAATTTGTAATTTTAGATTAAATGCACTCAGTATTCCAAGAGCAATATATTAAAACGCATGTTAATTTTGAACCTCTGCTTTCTTGACACTTTTTGTTGTTAATTTCCACTTTCATTATGACATTGTAACAATTTTACATACAAATTACAGGACAGATTTTGGAAATATTTCATGATAAATATGCATGTATTTTTATTGCAATATGTAAAATAGCATACATTTCTATTTAAATTAATTTATTGATTATTAAGATCCTCCATCCTTTGTGTATTTAATATATTGTTGCTTGATCTGAACATGTACAAAATTTATAAGCACACATACAAAGAAATATTTTCGATGTTTTTCACACCTGTACACTGTATAATACTATAAAGGGGAATTTCCAAGATGTTTGCCTTCCATGAGCCTAGTTTTTGTCTTCATACCCAAAAGTGAATCACAAAGCAAAATGAAGATTCAGATGACCTGGGATGTATAAGAAATATCATCAGTCCCTTACTTCCGATACTTAACAATTTAGCAGAATATTGATAAGTACAATGCATGCAAGGAAACTTTCTGAGATGGGAAAAAATTATCTGAATTAGAAGAAACAAAGTTCTTTGTTCACAGTCCGGGAAGGTTGTTTCCATCATGTTGACAAACCTCATAAAAAGAATCTGCGTTGCCCGGTACCTGAGGAAAGGTAATCAGGCATACACAAGATGAAATACGTTCTTAAGAAAAATAAAAATGAGTCAATTGGACCCAGCCCAGAATTGATGTGTATACTGGAATTAATAGACCAGGACATTAAATCCATTATAAAAATTGTATTCCAGGGCCGGGGATTTAGCTCAGTGGTTTCACTGCCTGTTGTGCAAGTGCAGGGACCCAAGTTCGATCCCCGGTACCAAAAAAAAATTGTATTCTTTCCATAGACACAAAAGCATAAACAGCTGTGTGTTATATTTCCTTTGAAAAGACCAAAGTCAAAGTACTCTCAGAAAATACTACAGTGATTGAGAAGAAAATGCACTAGGTGTGATTAAGAGCAGATAGACAAAGCAAATAAAGGGTCAGTGACCTGGACAGGGGACTCCTAATTTCTCTTGTAGATTTATTAATCCCAAAAAAGGAATACATTCTCTAAAAGACATATACAGGTATATGTCTCTTTTCATAATATGTCCCAAATGAACAACACTCAAATGTTCAATTAACAACAACATGAAGAGATAAATGATGGCAGATTTATATAATGGAGGAATACACAGATGAAAGAAAACCGAAGTACTCCTATCCAGCAACTGGAATTAGTCTCACAGTATCATCAAAAGTATCCATATCAAAAAATGTATGAACTATAGGATTGTATCGATAGGAAATGAGAAACAGATAAACTCCTGGATGATGGTAGAAATCAGGAACATAGGTAGCTTTGGGTGGGGACTTGCTTCTAGAAGTCATCACAAATAGACAGCTGGAGAGCTGGGAATACTTTAATTCTTTATATCAACGATATTTCCCTGAGTGTGATCACCATGATAATTCATGTAGCTGTATGTTTATGATGCTCATATCTCTGTGCTTGTGATATAATTCAAAATAACAAATAAAATGGGAAAACCTAAGAAAGTAACACACACACACACACACACACACACGCATACCAAGTAAAACAAGAAATACATGACACCCATACAACTGAGGTTATAACATGACGTTTGGGCATAAATAATTCTGATAGAGCTGATTCTAGGGTATTTTTGAAGTAGGAAAGCTTACTGGAAATAGGAAAAGAAAAAATACCCACACACAGAGAATTGAATTAAAAGATCTTTTATTTTTCATATTATGTTTGTTTGGATAAGGCAGAAGACATTCAATAAACATTCTTGATTTTTCACTGCACTTAAAAATTTGTAAATTTGCAGAAATATATAATTTCTTCCTAGGCTAAGCACATTGAAAAAATCTATCACAATGAACTTAGTGACATTTCTCTTAAGTTTTTATTTCACCAATCATTTTTATTTTTCTGTCATCCTTCTGCAATATGCATCATTTGTGTCTTTTGATGCCTTCATATTTTACATAAAAAATGAAATTCCATTTTATATTATTCCTATTATAGAGTCAGAGTTGCTTAAAATTGTACTGTGTCAAATTTAGTTTGCCAGGTTAATAAGAAAGATGATTGTCAACTTTTGATGAGCCAGAATTTTCTGGCATTCAACAATGAATTAAAATAATATCTACTTCACTCTACACACACTTTAGGAATCTGTCCACTACAGGCTCTATTTGCACTGCACCTGCCCAATTTATTATATTTTTCCAGTGCAATGGAAATTGCAGTCTTGGACTTGACTGACAATTCTACTCTGATTCTAAGGCTCTTGTACAAATACTCTACTGCAAAGATTCAACATTCTGTCTCTTGTCTGTATCTACAGAAATTTCTAGGGAAGTCTTCTGCTAACATTTCCTCTCAAAAATAAAGGACTTTGAGTCATTATTTTTTGATCAATGGAGAAACATATTTCATTTTTTCTAATGTTTGTCCCAGAACAGAACTAAATATTACCCATACCAATGACGTTGACTTAATTAATTAAATTGATTCCTCTAAAAGTTGGTTGTCAGTTTTATACTGTTACTAAAGACATCTGACCACAATCTATTAAATAATTTATTTAAAATATATAACTATATGCCTATCATCTACCACCGTTCTGGCACACAATCTCTCTCTCCTCATACAATTTATGTAATGTTTTCTACATGTATGAAAATATTCTAAAACATTATCCGTCAGCATGAAATGTTTCTATATTGTACTTAATGGTAAATATTTGCAGATTGTAATGTCTACCTGTATTTAGATGGTTATAGAAAATTTTAAATGTCCAAAAGAAACTGAACTTTCATATAAAACTCAAGCTAAGCACTGGCTGTGTGTCCTTGAAGTCATACAATCTACCTTGGGCAGGGCTTCTAGGAGCTTCGTACTTTGAGCTGACTCAAAGCTAACCAAGCTGTTAGTGGGGTGCAACTGTGCTCTGCATAATTATCATCTGAGTTGTTGCTTTCAACCTTGCATTTTTTTAAGTAACATTAACTCTTCACAAAAAAGTACTCTATATGGATTTTTTTTTTAGAGACACATTGTATATCTATTGTTTGATTGAAAATTGTGAGTGGTGCCACTTTCCACCTTTCTCCCTGCATTTTTTTTCCATTGAAGAGAGTGGACATTGTAACTAAAATCTGAGTCCCTCTTCTTAATAATTTCTCTGTAAAATGAGGATTTTTCCCCTCTTGTAAATTTTATTTTACTGCTTATTTTATTTCATGATAAAGGTAGGCAATTGCTCTGATATCATCCAATTCTGGTAACTGTAATATTCAGAAAAATGTCGGCAAGGAAATAACTAATATTCCAAAATAGCAAATACTCAAATCATTTAAATATCCCCATTTACAAGAGCATAATGTTATTTGTGGAAATGGGAGAAGAGCATCATTGGATGTTTGGCTCTTTCGGGGGGGTGGTGGACTGGTACTGTCCTTCAAAAGGCAAAGCAGTCATTTTCCAGTGAATCCTCTGGAAACTGTTCCCCAAGCATGGAGAGGAGTCATTGCTCCTGTCCTCCTCCCTGTACCCCGGCACCTCTGCACCACAGGCTCGTCGAGAGTTGGGAGTCCCCTCTCCATCTTCCATATGCTCTGCTCCTCTCCTCCTCAGAGTCCTCACTGAATAAAAGTAGCCCTTGTTCCCTTCAAGTACTTTACCTGCTTCTCTTGGAAGTAGTTTGTCTACCTTTGTCCAGCAGTTTGAGGACTTGACTTTTCAGTTCTTCTTCAGAGTATCTTTCTTTCTATGGGTTTGCTGTGTGTGTGTTTGTGTGTGTGTGTGTGTGTGTGTGTGTGAATCTCCATAACACATTTTATTTATTACTAAACAAAGGGAACCTTATTTATTCAAATGAGGTAGAAAGTAATAAAATAGGGGCTGAAAGAAAAACTGGGCAGAGCAATCTCAATCTCTTAATTTCAACTGGCCTTGCACTTAGAGACCTCTGCCTCAGGAAGCACTTTCTCTGTATTTCTCCGAGGCACATCAACACGTTTCTCTGAGTTATAGTTTTACACCCCAAACCAACCCTTAATATTGAGTCATTTGCCTTTCTGCTATTATAAGCAGAGTAAACAATGAAATAAGAACGTGACTAAAAGATTTATGTGGCAATAATTTGGCATGGGGATTATACCTGGAGTCTAGGATGAAACCTGCTGTGCTTTCCATGTATCCCTAAATTCTCACTTTCTGTCCCAAATTCAGTTTGTGGGAAATGAGAGAGGATTCTGAGGCAGGGGAGTGTGAAGGAAGTCTCACATCCCGTGGAGGCATAAGCGTCACACAGTGGCTGAATATGCACGTTGTAATGGGAACAATTTTCCCTTCAGTGTCTTCATGTAATGTGTTAATATTTGCGCGTGTAAAGTTCAGTGTTCGTGGCTGTCTACTAAAGTATTCATGACAATTTTGCCTTGGAAAATAGTATTATTTTTCCTGTGGATCTTTCTTACTCTGTATCATTTTGTAAAATACTGGCAACAAGGAGTGGAGTGGAGTAGGATAATAGAAGCAAGAAAAGATTAAACATTATATAAAACACTCCAAAGTGTAATCTACAGTAGTATTTAGACACAGAACCTTGTTTCTTCATACAAATTTTAGCTGTATAAACGTTTTCTGTTTTTATCTTTGCTTTTCTATTTCTTTTTCTTCTTCTCCCCCACTCTCTCCCTCCTCCTCCTCCTCCTCCTCCTCCTTCTACTTTTTTTCTTGAGACAAGGTTTTGCTATATAGTTCAGGCTGGCCTTGATTTCTCTATGTAGCCCAGGCAGGCCTTGAACCTCCAGTGATCCTCTTGCCTCAATCTCCAGAGTACTGGGATTATAGGCTTATGTTATCTGTAGGATCTTGATCAAGATACTTGTCTTCTGTCTTTGCATATTCATCTATCAAATGCTCATTTTATAAACACTTAGAGAAAATAAAGAAAATTACATAAGATATTTATAAAATGCTTAGATCATACATACATATATATAAAATAAATATTAGGTAATCATTGGTATTATAAATCCACTAGGACAGAAAATATGGTATTCCAAAAGCATCATATACATTTGAATGAATTCCTCTTACAATAACTATGATCTAGGCTTATTATTTAAATTTTTCAGAACATGTTCTGAAATTCAAATATGATAGTAAATATTTTAACATGAAAATATTTTAAAAAGTTGTCTTTTTCAGAAGGAAGAATTCTGGGTTGAAATAAGATAACCTCTTTCTAAAGGCTAATTAGCTGTGAATATCAGTAGAATAGTTATTCTTCATAGGCTTTTTTATTTGTGTTACTTTTTTATATTTAATAAGAACTTGATTAGATGATTGTTAAAGTTATCTTTCAAAAATTTTCTAACTCTTATGTGAGTGCACAAGGATTGATGATGCAAAAGAATGTGACTTTACTATAGAGAATATTTTGATGATTTTACTTTTTAACCAAATGATTTATATAATAAGATATGTTTGCTTCCATTGAACCCTTGTGACAACTCAATCATCTTATCATGTTTACCTTTAGTTATTGTTTTAATTTTAAGAAGGAAATTTGGATCAAAAAAGTTAATATTGAAAAGACAGAACTGTGTATTACATAGCATATTCTCAGTCTCCACTGTATAGGAAAAGCATAACATTCACCATCTATAGTTAAATGATTGAAATATGTAAATATTGTTCTTGAAACCTAATTATCTGGGCCAATTGACCTCCAATACATATTTTATTAGCTCTATTACCGATGAATGATCAGTTAATGCTCCTAATCCTCATGTTCATCTGTGAAAAGAAGATCAAATCTCTGAATCTCAATATTTATAAATGTATCAAATGAGGGCTTCTGTACTGTGTAATTTTGAACTAGATGATTTGAACCTCACCTTGAATTATAATCAGAACCAGAGGATCTTGCCATGACCTGCACGGCGTAGGGTCCAAAGCCTGGGAGATGAAGAAAACTGGAGAAAGGAGAAAGAAAGATACATATCAAGATTATGCTTAAAAGCTGGGGCCATGTGGAACCATAGCCTGATGCGCTAATGGCCGCCTGGAGTTCCATGTGCTGTTTATTTATAGTGGGAAGCCAAACAGGAAGAGAAGGCGGGGCAAATAGTGCTATATGGCCTACATGGCCTAGGCGGAACTAACATGATTGTTTCATAATCGGGGCATGCGCAGGAAGGGAACAGGAAACTGTCTCCTGGAGCTGTGCTATCCCAGGTCTACAGAGTTAGTCAAACAGACAAACTCTAATCCAATCTATGGAGGAGAAAGGGATTAAGGAGAAGGAAAAGGACCATCATCAGGCTCAGCCAGTGCCAAGATCTTATAAAATATTTACTTCTAGACATCAGATAATGATCAGAAAAGTGAGTAATACCAGATCATAAGCTGGAGACAGATACAGACCTGTGTAGGTGATCATAGAACTTATGCTCAATTTTCCTGGAGGGATTTCATAATTTCTGAGTTCATAGCTGAAAGTATGAGCTAAATATCAGAGCTTTGGGGTTACTCACCAGACAGAGCAACTGACTAGGGTCCAGGACCCATTGAGAGAGAGATCTATACCCCCATGTTGAGAACAATGCCCACCTTCCTGGGAAGATGCTACTCTGTTTCCCACAATGTTTCCCACAGAAACTGAATGCAGGGTTTAGTTTATATCAATACTTACAATTATGCTTCTGTTCTCTGGAGGAAAATAAGTTTTTTCTTGTTCTCAGAGCATTACTAAACATATTATAAATACAAGGTCTATCACAAGATAAAAATATCCAAGCTCATGAAAAGGTAAGAAAACAGATTAAAAACAAGAAACAACAGACAATTAAAGCAAATGCATTTGGGAAACTACACATTTTAATTATCAAATAGAAGATTTATTACTTAAATGCATGAATATAGAAGTTAAATTGATTTTCTCAGCTTTAGAATTATCTTTCAATTTGTTTTGTTTCTAGTTCAATTTTCTCTTTATTATCTAAAAATGTCAGAAGATATTTCTTGATTTATGCTTTTTAAATTTATGTTGTTCTATTGGTATTATACTGTTCTTAATTTACTCATAGGAAGTACATCTATATCTGTATCATAATGAAACTCTTAATGTTTTGTTTAATTATCTTTTTGATTTTCAAAAATTGCCTCACACATTTTACTATTTTCAAAAGATTGTCAGGCAAGGATTAGCAACTCTTGTGTTCTTTTTGGTTTGTTTCTTATTATGAAAATGAATTTAACAAAACCTACACTTTTCTCTTAAAAATAAAATCCTTTGAGTATTCTGGAGTGAGAAAGGACATCATGTTACTAAAAATAGAAAACAAAGTGAGATTTTTATCAGATTTTGCAATTTAAACCAGAAGTCAGGGTATAACATGATTAAGATGTAAAAGAGAGAAAATAGGCTTCAAGATTTGCTCTCTACTTAGTTGATTTTTGAGAATAAATGTCTCAATCATTCTCTTATCAACATGCAAGGCATTGGGAAACATGAATTCATTGTCCTTCTTAAAGAATCTAGAGAACAAACAATACATCGAAGTGGCTAAAATTGCAGTATCATGTCGATTAATGGTCAGCATTAAATATAGATTTACACACAGAAATAAGGTAAGATAATGTCTATGAGTAAGAAAGCATAAGGTATAATAACAACATGCCCCATTGAGATGAATTTGAAGTATAGAAATGCAGACGTATTTGTGAGTTTGAAAATGTGAAAAAGTGAGAAGTTTCAGAAATGAGAATAGAATTTAGAAAAAATACAGAAAGTGCAATAGTCTTCCTCCTAAACTTGTATGTTTAAAGTAATACCTTA
>NW_004624854.1:3578629-3643177 GCF_000247695.1 Heterocephalus glaber | reverse complement strand
ATACAATAATACATTGAAAATAAATATAATTTAAAATTAGATGGTAGAGAAGAGTTTACAAATGACATCACGTTCTTGATAAAAACACCTCAAGATAAGAACAAATAAAGTGCAAATCAGTCTACTAACATGCAATAGGCTGCCATACCACTGCCCCCAGAACCAAGGAGCAGAGCCAATACCAGCACTGAGGAGATGAACCAGCAGCACCCCCCCCCCAAGTTAAAATGAGAAGACACATAAACAAGTCTCAAAAACAGACTTCTAGATCACCTAAGGCAACCCAAAAGGGAAATGAGATGGAACAATCTGATACTCAACCACGTAGACTCCCTGAACTGGCAACAAAAGAGGATCTGGAAAAAATAAAATGAGAAATAATTTCTCAGATAACAGCAGATATTGTAGAAGACATGATAAATAAATCTAGAGACGAGACATAAAAAAAAAAGAGGAGCTGAGGAATATGATGGAATCCCAACACAGGAGACAAATGGAATCCATAAAACACATGCAAACAGATTTCCAGGAGATTAAAAATTCTATTGAAAGTTTATACAGCAGAATGAGCCAACGTGAGGACAGAATTTCAGATATAGAAGATAGGAATGCAATTAGTGACCAAGAAAAGAAAAATTGCTTTAAAATAGTAAGGGACCATGAGAAATCAATCCAATAGCTTCTAGACAATGCAAAGAGGAATAACATAAGATTGATCAGAGTCAATGACGAAAGAGGAGGGAGTGCAGATGACATAAAAAAATTGTTCACAGATGTGAGGGCAGAAAACGTCCCAAGCAGGGGAAAAGAACTTGACATACAGATAAGTGACCCTGGATAGCCTTGATCAAAAAAGCCCTACACATAGGCATATAATAGTTAAGATTCCAGAAAGCCAGCAGAAGAACAAAATTCTACAAGTAGTTAGAGAAAAGAAACAAATCACCTAAAATGGAGACCCCTTAGAATCACAGCAGACTTCTCCAAACAAACCCTGCAGGCAAGAAGAGCTGGGAGTGATGTATTTTAATCCCTAAAGGAAAGCAGCCTCTAACCAATATTGATGTACCCTGTATCTTTCAGAATTGATGGAGAAATAAGATACTTTCATGACAAAGAGCACCTTAGGAACTTCATAAATGCCAAACCAGCACTCCAAAAAATTTTAGACAATATCGTCGGAAAAGACAATGAGGGTCACAACACCAGGAAGCCCAGCAGAATGAATCCATCAGGAATGACAGGAAATTAAATGCAAAGGGGGAGAGTCCAACAAAAAGAAAAGTCATGACAATGATAAGTCAATCTGTATCAGTTATAACAATCAAAATGTTAATGGTCTCAATTCATCAATCACAAGAAATACATTGGTAGAATGGGAAAAGAAGCAAGATCCAACAATATGCTGCATTCAAGAAAAACACTTAATTCAAAAAGAAACTCATAGACTGAAAGTTAAAGGGTGGAAAACAATACTCCATGTGACAGAAACCTGAAAAAAAGCAGGAGTAGCTATCCTCTTTGCAGATTAAGTGGATTTCAAGCCAACACTGATTAAGAGAGACAAAGAAGGACACAATATTCTTGTAAAGGGAACAATCCAAGAGGAAGAGATGACAATCATAAATATATATGCACCAAGCAATAGTGCACCCAACTATGTAAAACAAATACAAATGGACATGAAAAATCAAATAGGTACTAATGCAATAGTAGTGGGGGACCTCAACACCCCACTGTCACAGATAGATCAACTAGACAAAACACAAGCAGAGAAATACCAGAACTCAATCAAACCCTTGAACAAATGAGCTTAAAAGATGTTTATAGAGTGTTTCACCCCACAAAATCAGAATACACATTCTTTTCAGCTGTGCACCAGTTGTTTTCCAAAATAGACCACATACTCGCTCATAGCACATTTTTAGGTAAGTGTAAAAGAATTGAAGTTATGCCCTGTATATTATCAGACCATAGTGCAATGAAATTGGAGATCCATAGCAAAAGAAACTGCAAAAACTTCATAAACACATGGAAGTTGAACAACACACTTATGAATAACCAATGAGCCACAGAGGAAATTAAAGAAGAAATCAGACAGTTCCTACAACTAAATGACAATGACAATACAACATATCTGAATTTTTGGGACAAAATGAAAGCAGTCTTAGGAGGGAAATTCATAGCAATGAATATTCATATTAGGAAAACAGAGCAAGCCCAATTAAACAACCTGATGCTGAACCTCAAGCTTCTAGAAAAAGAAGAGCAGGACACACCCAAAGCTCATACAAGGGAGGAAATTATAAAGTTCAGAGCAGAAATCAATGCAATGGAGACTAAGAGAACAATACAAAAAATCAATGAAGCCAAGAGTTGGTTATTCAAAAGAATAAACAAAATTGACAAACCCTAAGCCAACCTTATCAGAAAAAGGAAACAAAAGGCCCAATTCCACACAATTAGGGATGAAATTACAATTGACCCAGCAGAAATCCAGAGGATTATCAATACCTACTTCCAGAACCTATACTCCAATAAGAAGGAAAACACAGAAGCAATGGACAGATTCCTAGATACGTATGAATTACCAAAGTTGAACGAAGAAGAACTAAAAATTCTAAACAACCTCATATCAACCATATCAATCAATGAAATTGAAAACATAATTAAGAACTTACCAACTAAGAAAAGCACAGGTCTTGATGGCTTTACTGCTGAATTCTATAAGACATTTAGAGAGGATCTACTGCCACTACTATTTAAACTCTTCAATGAAATTGAAAAGGAAGCAATATTCCCAAATTCATTCTTCTAAACAAGAATCACCTTGATACCCAAAGCAGAGAAAGACCGAACTGAAAAAGAGAGCTATAGGCCAATCTCACAAATGAATATAGATTCAAAATTCCTTAATAAGATACTGGCAAATAGAATGCAGAAGATCATCAAGAAGATCAGTTACCCTGATCAAGTGAGATTCATCCCAGGGATGGTGGGATGGTTCAACATACACAAATTAATCAATGTAATACATTATATCAATAGGCCAAGGACATAAACCATATGGTAATCTCAATAGATGTAGAAAATCAATCGACAAAATCCAACATGCATTTATGATAAAAACCCTACAAAAAATTGGAATAGCTCTCTACCTCAATCTGATAAAAGCCATCTATGAAAAACCAACAGCCAGTATCATACTAAATGGTCAAAAACTGAAATCTTTCACACTAAAATCAGAAACAAGACAAGGATGTCCACTATCACCACTCCTATTCAATATAGTTTTGAAAACAATAGCCACAGCAATTAGACAAGAGAAAGAAATAAAAGGAATAAAGATAGGAAACGAAGAAGTCAAATTGTCATTATTTGCAGATGACATGTTACTGTATATAGAAGACCCCAAGAACTCCACCAAAATCTTCTAGACTTAATAACCAAATTCAGTTAAGTAGCTGGATGCAAGCTCAACACACAGAAATCAATAGCTTTGCTCTACATGAACAACAGACTCACTGAGAGAGAAATAGGGCAAACAATTCCTTTCACAATAGCATCCAAAAATTTGAAATACCTATGAATAAACATAACAAAAGAGATCAAAAACCTCTTCTCTGAAAACTATACCACTCTGAAAAGAGAGATTGAAGAGGATATCAGAAAATGGAAAGACATCCCTTGATCCTGGGTAGGAAGCACCAATATATTGAAAATGGCCATACTTCCAAAATTGCTATATAGATTCAATGTAATCCCAATTGAAATCCCAACAGCATGCTTCACTGACTTTGAGAAAACAATCCAAAAATTCATTTTGAACAAGAAGAGACCTAGAAAGGTATTCTAGGGAACAGAGATATGGCAAGGGGTATCACAACCCCCAACTTGAAACTATGCTGCAAAGCTACTGTGGTAAAAACAGCATGGTATTGACAAAGAAACAGACTTGAGAACCAGTGGAACAGATTATGCAGAAACAACTCCAGACACGCTCAGCCACCTTATCTTCAACATAGGAGCCAAACACCCTCACTGGAGGAAAGGTAACCTTTTTAATAAATGATGCTGGAAAAATTGGGTTTCAACTTGCCAAAGATTAAAACTAGACCTATATCTCTCACCATGCACTAAACTAAAATTGAAGTGGAGTAAAGATCTAAATATTAAAACTGAAATGCTGAACTGGCTAGAGCAGAGGGTAGGTAGAACTCTTGAAGAACTGGTGCATGAAAAGATTTTATGAACAAAACCTCAGTTGCCTATGAACTAACAGAAACCATCACCAAGTGGGATCTCTTCTTATTAAAAAGCTTCTGCACAGCAAGAGAAATCACCAACAGTGTGAAGAGATAACCCACAAGTTGGGAAAAAAATTTCACCAGCTGTACCTCAGACAACGGTCTACTGTCTAGAATCGATAAAGAACTTAAAAAACATTAGACCACCTACATTTAAGACCCAATCCAAAAATGAGCATCTGAAATGAGCAGACATTTCTCAGAAAAAGAATTAGTAATAGCAAATAAACTTATGAAAAAATGTTCAACACCACTGGTCATTGGAGAGTTGCAAATGAAAACAATGCTGAGATTCCACTTCACCCCAGAAAGAATGGCTGCTATCATGAAATCAACCAATAACAAATGCTGGCACAGGTGTGGGGAAAGAGGAACTTTACCCCACTGCTGGTGGGAGTGCAGATTGGTGCAACCAATCTGTGAAAATCAGTATGGACATACCTCAAATGTAGAACTGAAATTCCCATTTGACCCAGGTATTCCCCTGTTGGGTATCTTCCCCAAAGAATTCAAGAATCATACCACAGCAATATATGTGCACCCATGTTCATAGCTGCACAGTTTGTAATAGTTAAAACTTGGAAGCAGCCCAATTGCCCACCAACTGGACACTGGATAAAGAAAATGTAGTTTTTTAAAAAAATGAAATGGAGTACTACTCAGCCATAAAAAATGAGAAATTAGAGACATTTATAGCTAAATGGATGCACATTGAGGCCGTACTCTTAAGTGAAATAAAAAGGACACACATGTGTAAATACTGAATAGTTTCTCTAGAGTGAGAAACTGAAAGTGTAAATAAGGACTAAACGGTATAATAGATAATGTAAAATGGGAAGAAAAGGGGCAAAGGGGAAGGGGAAGTGAGAGAGGTAGGGGAAAGGAAAGAAAGGAATGGAATAATATGAGGAAATAAAAAAATGGAAACAAAGTCTTTGTAAATAGCAAGTGATGGAGGGGTTGAAGGGAGGGCAGGTGAATGGGGAAAAAATAAGAACCAAGGGAGATTGGTTTTTCAAATTTTCAATGATGAATGTCATTGTATTGTATACCTTAAATGTTCCAATAAAATTAATTTTAAAAAACATGCAATAGTATAATTGTTCACATAAAACAGAAATAGAAAAACTCATAATACTAAGAGATATAATTACAAAGAGTGAAAATATATACATTTTATTATGCAGTAAAATATGTGTATATCTGTATATATTTAAAGGGTAAAATGAAGGTTAATAAAAATATTTTACCTACTGAAGAAGTAAATAAAATGGACATATCAGGAGTAGATTTCTATAGATAATGTGTATTTACTACATTACAGTTTTAAACTGGAAATATATATATATATATATATATATACACACATATATTTATTTTAAACTGGAAATATTTTTAAATTTGCAAAACAAAAATTTTCAAAAATATTCTATTAAAACTTAGAAATAAAGTAATTTGTATATCCAGTTAATATCATTAACACATGATAGGGACCTATTTAAAGTGATCTAAAAACATATAATTGGTTTCACAAATTGGCAAAAAATAACTTGAAAACAAAAATAACTTTCACAAATTTTAAAACTGTCTTCAATCCTCTTAATTTAAGATTCTTATGAAGTTGTGAGGACAATTTGAAATAAATTGATAAATAAATAAGTTGG
The DNA here is from genome assembly GCF_000247695.1 of Heterocephalus glaber. The sequence goes on along the minus strand of NW_004624854.1, from coordinate 3,637,206 downwards.
TTTCTTGGAAACAGGTGAGAACATTTTATCAGGAGACAACCATTCTATCTATTTATCCGTGATTGTACCTAATGTAAGTGTAGATCTATATGCAAGTCGTGTGTGTGTGTGTGTGTGTGTGTGTGTGAGATCCTTTCTATTTCTCCTCATCAGAAAGGGCTACAAACAATGACCAACTCAGAGAAAACAAATATCACTAATAATCCAATATGGCTTCTAGTACCATTCTACTTTCTATTAAATGAATCCTGGGTTTGTTGGAGAAACGACTGATTCCATGTGTGGTTAAGGGAATGTCTAAGATGAGTATTATATGCAAGAGCAAAGCTCTGTCAGTAATTATTAGGACCACGTCAAATACTGACAACTTGATAGTATCAAATATTTACAATAGAGAAGAAGATTTTCAAATTAGTCATCTAAACACTCACCATAAGAAAGCAGGGAAAATAAAATATGTTATACCCAAAGAAAACAGAAGGAACAAAATAATAAAATAAGAGCAGAAACATATAAAATTAATAACAAAAATTAAAAATTAAAAGCAAAAGTTTATTCTTGAAAGAAAAATTAATACAATTAACAAACACCTAATGACGTTGACCCAACAAAAAAGAAGATAAAAATGATCAATATTTGTCATGAAAGAGAGGATGTCACTAAAATTAAAATGATGGAATTATTTCATATGTAACTATGATTGTAGATACATAGCTCAATGCATTCGTCAAAATTCACAAAACTACACATCACAAAACAACTACCGCTGTGTAAAATTAAACCCAGAGTGTAAAGAAGGATAAAGACTTTAATAAAATATATATATGAAAATAGAAACAAACTGTATTATAAATCAGATCTATACACCTCATTTAAGAGAAAGGAAAAGAGAAGTTGATCCTAGTTGCTCTGGAAGAAAATGGTTAGAGTTGATAGAGCAAGGCTAAGGAAACTCGTAGCTGTATCGACACATGATAATAGAATTGAAAATTTTTTCTCACATGGGTCTTTACAATACAGATACTATGCATTGGTTAATATATGTACAAATTTACTAGTGAGACTTCATATTTTTTTCTAAAATTTCACATTGAAAAATAATAAAAATTATACAGGCAAAAGCAAAAATAATGAAACACACATGTAAGGACTTTTTTTTCAGTGTAGGGATACATGATCACAGGCAGAAGGTCAAAAATGCCAAAAACAATGAAACTAAGAAAATGATAATTATACTGGTATATGTAGAATGGAGCACATTGATCTATTTATTTACACCCCCCCCCCCATACCTGAGATCAAACTCAGGACCTTGTGTTTGCAAGGCAGGCTCCATGCCACTGAGCTAAATCCCTGGCCCTGGAGCACATTTATAATTCCAGGACTTGGGGGGCTAAGGTAAGAGGATCACCACAAATTTGAGGCCGGCCTGGGCTACAAAGACAAAATAAACATAGATACATACTGAGATACATATATACATACATACATATGTAAGATTTGACTACATTTAGAGGGTGATAAAGAGATTTAAAAAGAACTAAGTTCTTTACATCTCTATAGCACATAAAATTGAAGTTAAATTATCAGTCACTATTAGAGTTTGATTAAGGAAGTTGTAGTTGTAATTTTCAAGGGAATTACCCGAAGAATAGCAAACCCATATGTAAGTAATAAGTCAGTACAGAATAAAATTGGACAAATAAAGAAAAACAGTGAAAAAAATAGTATACAGCAGAAAGAAAATAAACCAAAGTAAATAATAAAAGTGTATATTTAAACACTACATGTATTAGAACATATTGAAACATAAATGAATCCAGTGTTAAAATGAAAAGGCAAAGATAAACACGATGGAATAATTTTTAACAATACATCATACATAGACATTGAAAACATTCAGGTCAAAATAAAGAGACAAAAAGGTTTGCCCCATATAATTACAACTAAAAGAAAACTAGACTATATTAATATCATACTCAGCATATATTAAGACAAATATATGATTAGAGATAAAGAGAAGGATTTTTAAATGATTCAAATTTTAATAAATTTATAGATACAAAATTAGTACACACTGAAAGAGTTTCAAGTGCAAGACAGCAAATATTTAAAGAAACTAAAGAAAAAAGTCAATATAAATTATCAGAGAACAATTACAATATTTAAATATACAGAGAGATTAAAATGATCACAATTCCTGTCCAAAATTGAAATTAATGGATATACACGGATCAATGCATCAAAACATAGAACAATATAGTCCTTAAAACTCACAAATTTGATATTACATATGCTGGCTGATGAAGCTAGTCTCGACACAGCAAATTGAAACTGTATAGTATTTTCACTGGTGAAAATGTATAACATCTGAAAATTTAATAAATCTGTAAAACTTCTTGATGTGATCTTACATTAAGAAATTTCTTAAATATAGCTCAATGACTAAACTGCACAAAGATAAGAAAATGTGTTTTACTTAAACAGAAATGATTGCATTGCTGGCAAAATTATACAATGGCACTAACAAGAAAAAGATTTCTACAAATAGGAGACTAGGAAATACTCCAAATCATTTTATGAGGCCACAACAAATAAAAATATATTTACTTTTAAATAAAATTATTTTAAAAGATAAATTTTAAAAATCAATGAAGTAAATCATCTATTAAAAAAATAGAAAGAAAAATGGGAGTGCACAATGGATAGAGAAATACAAATAATCACCATAGAAACAGAAATCAAATCAGTAATATATAAAGATCAAAAAATTATAACCATAGTAAAAAGTTTGTTCCAGTTAAATACTAATACAATAGGTAAAAGTCATTCTAAAATTGATAAAGTATCAGACAAAAAAATACTTGACATAGAATGAGATCTGCAGATTTTACAGCTATTAAAATTCCTTAAATTATGTTATATATTACTTTATGTCTTAAATTTTAAAATTTACATGATACCAACTAAAAGCTAGAGTATGTTAAACAGATGTAAGGAAAATGGAAAACATGAACAGTTGTATAGCTATTAAAATTGAAATTCTCATTCTAATAAATTTGAATAAATCTAATTTGAATAAATCTAATCAATTCTAATGGAATTGGTTTAAGGGGATAAAGTATTAAAAAAGAGAAGGATCTAGAAATAAACCCTCTTAAAAAAGATCAAGTGTGCTCACTTTGGCAGCACATATAGTTAAAAAAAAATCAAATAATTTTTGAGAAAACTAACTTGTCTGTACAAAAGAAAATTAAATGTCTTTTCCACAAAGCACACTGTTATCACTGGATAAATGTACAATGAATACCTGTGTACATTCATAAAATTTGATTTACTTCCTAAATTCCACTTTTGAGAAGCTTGGAGTGAAGGATTCAGAAAGGGCATCATGAATATCAGGATTATTCATGTGTCAAAATGGTTATTAGGTAATATCAAAGATAGTAAAAAGAATAGTTTTTTCAATAAATGGCATTGAGGTGATTGGAAATCAGAAATTGAAAATCCAAATCCATGAATCTTGACTTTAATTTATACTTAATGAAACAGTCATGTCAATGTGGCTTGGAAAACTAAATTTGAGATAAAAAAGTATATATTTTAGAAATGTCCTAGATTTCATATTCTGAATACAAAAGTCCAATAGGTGCAAAGACTGAAAATAACTGAAACTAGCTTCATCAACAGACATGTCTGTGCGAATTAGAAAAATGATTAGGGCAAGAGTGATGAGGTGAAATGTTTGTGGCAGAGGGACATGAAATATGAGTCTTTGGGGGTGGGATCTTACATGGTGGATATGAGGAACAGTCTGAATGCAGCCTGAGGTAGATGGAGAGACAGTAGTAGGAGTTAATGAAAATGGGCTTAAAAATAACAAAGCTCTAGACTAATGTTAGGCCACTTTGTAAGGATCTTGGCTTTTGATTTGAAAGCTGGGAACTCAGATTAAACCCCTGGAGAGAGCTCTTTGTGGATCATTGGAACCGGGTGTTTCTGCCCAGTGGAGGTGTTGTGTGGACAAGGGTGAGGGTGTTTAAGGAGGAGAAGGAAAATTGCAAAAGCCTCATTGGAGATCCAGGAAGGAATGAAAAATGATTGCAGATAATGAGGATTGATGACTCTTCTAAGTTTTATAACACATGAGGCTTGAATTAGGGAGAATTAGGGCCCAAAATTGGGGCTGGTTTTTAATGGGAAGTGTAACAGTAAGTCCAGTCAGCATAATTTTGTTTTTCTCTGTTCACATTCAGCTGCAAGGGAAAGTAAATAAGAAAAACTGAACTTAGAATTAACAGAGGTTTTAGTTTAACCAGATACTTTCAATGAACCAAGAAATATGCAAAGTATACAGGAAAATGTAAACATAAGGCATTAGGAGACAACGAAAAATTAAAATGTCTCAATGAATTAGAGCCCTCAGTAGAGTTGGAGTATTCTAGAGTGGAGATATTAATGGTGTTATTTGGAAAGATAGGAAGTAGAAATGCTTGAATTTGAGATTTTAGTAGTGTCGTGGTTACTAACTATGGCAACATCTTTTTTTGATAGGCAATTAATGGATGGGAGATGTGGTTAGACACAGTCACTACAAAAGTATAATTAGTGATTGGAAGTAAGTCGTCTTTAAATAGAGATCCTCCTCAACTTATGATAGAATTCTGCCCTGATAAATGGATTAAAAATTGAAAATATTATAAATTTGAAATTCATTAACTATATCTAAGCCATCAAACACAGTAGCTTAGCATTACATTACACTTTGGGGTGTCAGTTTACCCTTGAGATGATATGGCTAGCACTGCCCAGCATAGTAATAGAGTATACATACTACCACATATTGCCAACTTAAGAAAAGATCAACTGAACACACAACATTTTCATACCAACATAAGGTGAAAACAAGGACTTAATGTATGGCAAATCCGGAAGTGTCTATACATTGAAATCACTAGAACAGTATAGAAACTGTTGAGTTTTAACAGTGAGTCACAGTGGAATATCTTCAGGTAATAGAAAATATATTCAGGTTCAGAAAGTAGTGACTTGGTGTTTCATTATTCTTGTAAAGGATAAAATAAAGATAAGTAATTATAATATAGGCTTATCAACACTAGTATATCATTATTTTAGAGAAGCATTGATAGTTAAGTTTAATTGTGTCACCTTGGTTGTCTTAGGAGGTACCCAGGAGATTAGTAAAACACACTTCTGGATGTCTTTCTGGGTCACAGAAGGATAACCTGAGGGTCTATATCTGGTTCCTTTCCCTTCCTCTCCTATACTTTTCCATTGTTCTGCTTCCCCACCACCATGACCTATTCAGCTTGCTCTACTTTCCTGATGTTTCTCCCTTCAAGCCAGACAGCCATGAACTGAATCCCTGAAACTGTGAGCCAAACTAAATCTCTTCCTTCAAATTGTGGGTGTTGAATACTGTGTCCCAGTGATGGGTAAAATGAATATAGAAAATCAATATCAGAGAAGTGTGGTTGTTGCCATTAGTGTCCCTGACCATGTGTTTCAGCCACCTTTGGAACTCTGTTCTGAGGGGAGCTTAGAAAATTTGGAGATGCAAACTAGAGAAGCTCTAGAATTTTCTAGGCAGAGATTCATGGACAATTCTGCTGAGAGGTTAGAAGACCGTAATTGTACTAGGAATACAAAACTTAATGGCCAGGCTCAAGGGGTTTCAGATGAGAATGAAAATTCTATATAGAAATTGATGAAATTCCATGGGTGTTATACTCTGGCAAAAAAAAAAAATACAAACAACAGAAGACAAAACAGAGCAACAACAACAATTTACCCAGGTGCTGTGATTTTACTAAAGGGTGAGATTAAGGGTAATGGACAAAGTTATCTGGCTGGCTGGAAATTTCAAGGCAGCCCAACTTTCAAGCTGTGGTATGGATACTGCTTGCTCTTTTTAGTGAAAATTACAGCAAGAATCAGGATTGAACTGCAGAGCAGAAAGACTTGAAAAGAGTTTTGATAAAAAGTAATCATGTTTAAAATTGGGGCCAAAGGAATTGTGGTTCTTTCTTTAAAATTAAGCTTATTGGTACACTTTAGGTATACAATACAGTCACATTCATCATTGGGATCTTGTACCTTTAAATGATGTATCTTGGTTCTTATTTTTTGCACATTCCCTTGCCCTTCTTAAAAGTGAGTATCAGCATCAAACAAAATCTGATTCCTGAAGAGATCATTGGCATTAAAAGAAATCAGAGTCCTCTATACAAGGACAAGAAGAAAGATGATTGGATTTCAGAAATCAGCAAAAGCCCACCCATCACAGTCTCAAAGCTACAAAGGGTACAAAGCTGTCAGGCTTTTATCTGAGGAAAGAGTCCCTGGGACTCCTACTTGAGAAGGGCCTGCTTGGGTATGGACACCCTAGGATTTATTTCCCCGTGCTCAGCCATCCAGGCACACAGACACCACACAGGCCATGCCCCTAAGGGGCTTGGCTACTGCTTTCACGGACACCAGACCTTGACATTGTCCATGCAATGGTGGTTTCACCCACCTGCAGAATCTGAGAGTTAGGGGTTCAGAGATGTGTCCACCCAGGTTTCTGGAAAGCCTGGGAGGCCAGGAGAGGAGCCTGTGAGAGGGCAGTTAGTGAAGCTGTGGAAATTAAGACAGAGGTGCAGATCCTCAGAATGTGAGATGTCTTATGGAGAAAGCTGTGGACCGTGAGCAGAGCCAGTCCAAAAAAGAGACCATGCGGGCCCTGTGAAATTCACCTCTCACCAGCAGATGCCATATATGGAGACACAGGACTTAGTTCTGCTCTTCTTCTTTCAAGCTGTACTTTGGTAGCACTCTTTTCTATCCCCTATTCCTCCATTTTGGAATGGGACCATTTACACTGTGCCAGTGTAGAGTGGGATTATATGATTTTTAAAAAATATTCACAAAGGTTCACAGCTAAGAGTTTGCCTTGATTCACAGAAGAAACTTTGACTTGAACTATTAGAAATGCTGGAAATGTTGAAACTTTGGGTGAAGAATTATTGTCTCTAGTTGTGGGCAAGATAATTGTGTCATGTAGGTTGGAATTGTCTTATTATTGTGTTTATTTGGGGAGTAAGTGTCATTTAAAGAGATTTATTCAAGTATCATGTTGCCAAGGTAGAGAATATGGTAGCTAAGCTTAATTGTGTCAACTTGCCTCCCCTGGGAGCCACCTGGGAAATTAGTAAAGCATGCATCTGAATGTGTCTGGTTGGGTCATGGTGGTACTATTACCTTCGGGTTTATATCTGGTCTCTGGGACCCTCCTCTTCTGCTCTGCTCCCTGCACAGCTTCCTGGCTGCTATGAGCTGTGTGGCTTCACTCTGTTGTGCCCTTTCTACATGTTTCACCCTGGAGCCAGCCAACTATGGATCGTGCCCCCCAAAACTGTGAACTGCATTAAAACTCTCTTCCTTTAAATTGTGGATATCATATATTGTGTTCCAGCTTCAGGAAAATAGACTAATACAGAAGATTTAATAAAATAAAAAATCAAGTATAATTTTCCCAAGAAAGTTGTCGATTAGAAATTGAGATGCCAATATTAATTAATGGATAGTGAACATTTATGTTAATAAAAGTACAGGAAGTATTAAGTAAATGCAGCTTTTCCCAAGTGTAAGAGTATAGCACAGTGTCATCTGTAAAGATGATGACTAGACTAGTAACAAGAAAGAAAAGAGCTATTAAGTGATATAAGTAAGGACAGGTGGATATAAAGTGGATGAGCTAAATAAAAAAATGTATAAGTGAATTTGAAGTCTTAATTGTACATAATTATATTTGTTTAGTTAAAGCTGGTAGTGGCTGAATGTAGGGAAATAAATCAATAATTTCTGAAGGACTTCAGCCTTGTTGAAAGTGAAAGCTTTGCTAAATATCCACCTTTATTGTTGTAACCTGATTAATTTACCCCTCTTATACTAGTTTGGATTTCTGGATTAATATACAATCTTGCCTTCATAATGTTCAACACTATGCACAGCCTTTTTTCCCCAGAAGTACAAGTTCACATGTAGAATTGAAAAGTTGAGCACACTTGCTATTTACTATCTCTTTCTTACATGAATTAAATAATAAGGGAGTTGTAAAACAAATAACAATTTTATAAAGAATGCTTCTTTGAAGCTAAATAAGACTGTGAGCGAGAGCCATGGGATTAGCTTAGGTCATTGATCTGGCCAAGGTTGCTGCCCTCTGTGAGCATTATAAACACTGCCTAGCAACTGTGCTGAAGCACGCAGTGATCAAATGAATCAGTCAGATTCCACATTTCAGTTCAAGTGGTGAGGAGACGACAACAAAGTTCATGGAACAAAATTGTTTCATTGATCTTTTGGTAATCTAATTTCCCCTGTAGTATATGCTGAACACTAGATTTCTACTCCTGCAGGACTCTTGTCCTACAGCAATGTGAAGTAGGGCGCTATAATGTGAACGAGGCTCGCACTTTCAGTAAACACTGCCATGAGCTGTTAGCATACAGCCGTCAAAAACATGCCCATGACAGCAAGCACTTTTCATGAGTTTGAACCATTCTATGAAACTAGCATAAGTGGATACAGGTGCCTGCACACACACACACACGCACGTGTGCGCATGCACTCTTTCCTTGTCTGGGTTTGTTGAAAATAACAGATCTGGTGCAAAACAAAGCAAAGAAACTTAATTTCAACTCTCCATTCAATGAAATTAGAATTCCAGGAGTCAGAATTGAAAGAGAGGTGTCTCCTTATTTTCTGGCAGAAAATAGCTGCATTCAAGACACTGATTATCATTTTTAAAAGGAAGTAGAAGCTCGTTTTAGATCTACAATAATGGCCCATCTCCTGCTCTAGATGGCTTTTATATCTTTATGACTATGGCTTTTTATCAAGGAGATTTTTTATTTCTTCAGCTAGGATTTAAAAATAAAGTGGCGAGGCCTGGTATCTTGTAGGAAGTTGTAATGAGAGGAGATAGATGAAAGAAGAAATAATAATTCCAGTTAGTAATTTTGAGGAAAAAAACAAGCAAGTTATTTAGATGTTAACTTAACATGGAAATATAATTTATATGTTCTTCTTTAGAAAATGAACAAAAAATTTGAAATAGTAAACAATAAAGCTGCTATTTAATTACATATAATATATGATAAGTGTGGACAAATGTGACTGTGATATATTCCCCCATTTAAAACTGCCCATTCTTTTAATGAGGCTTGGAAAAATCCATTATTTTGATTGAAAGCCTATAAGGTAACATAGCAATCCTAAAGGTGATTTTGTATTCCTGAAATTTTCTCAAATTTCAAAATATCTTAAATATTTCCTTACCTCTTTTGTGTCTAGCTAAAAAGGTGCAATGAAATGTTGAAAAGGGGCTAATGACATCCAGGCATTTAATAACCTAATTTTGAGACTTTCATGAACTGCAATTAGATAATTGCTGTTAATTGGTATGTTGGAGACCAAAACTATTAGAGTGTAGAAGAGACTCCGCAATATGTTCAGGGCATGGCATTCATCCAGGCATCAACGCTGCTGATGCTGTCTTTGTCCCTGTTTTTTTGTTAACACACAATGAAGACCCACTCTTGCTCTTTATTCACTCCAAATGCAATTTTGCTTACAATTTTCACTAGTTTATATTTTATACTACTCAAATTGGTGCCTTTGATGTATTACTTCTTTCTGTACCTCAAGGGAGTTTAACAAATTATTCACTGAGGACTGAAACTGAAAGCCAAAATTGCATACTGAACTCTGAGGATTTTTTTTTTTTACATTTTGAAAGTTCTTTCTTTACTTTTAAGATACTGAATCTATTTCTAGATAAGTTATTATAACAAAATCATGCTTAAAGTCATAAATCTTTTCGCAGATATGAGCATCACATCACTATGGTCATTATCTCAAATGTAAAAGCAGGTTGGTTTCTATGTAAAAGAGAAAATGAAGTTATACAAGTGCATACAAATATGACAATGGACAAAAAGTCAAAAATGAAGAAAGATTGATAACAATAATACTGAACTTTCAAAGAGGAAATTAAAATCTCAACTAGTCTGACTGTGTTATGTACCTTTTTATATTTAATGTTGCTTAGATTACTAATAAGAATTTAAATAGCACAAGTGAATAAATTCCTGTAGACCAGATTTATAGTTCCATGGCTAGATAATTGCTTTAAGGACAAGAAAAACATATGAACTTGTCTATTGTAAGATATTCAAAGATAGAGTATTCAGTATCTCACAGACAAACTAAATGAAGCAAGTGAGTTCCTAAAGGCAGTGTTAAGGATTGCTAGATATTATCTGCCTTCTGAGCTACAATATTAAATATGATAATTTCTCTGGAAATGTTCACTTCATTTAATCCAGCCCTTTCCCCCATTTTGAGAATGAAAAGACTGAGATTCTGATATGTAATTTTGCACAGAACTCAATACCTAAGAGAAATTCTTTATGCCAATGTTAAAAAGACTCATTTTAGGCCAACATTAACATTGCTACTTTATGCTTTACAGTGTTACACATGTTCTGCTTTGGAGTATCTGAATAAATTCTTCCTGCCACGTACTTACCATAGAAACCTGGTGCACAAAAGCACAGCCATAGGCATGAAAGAAGTATTACCGTTACCATCTTTTCTCTTTTCTTTCCTTCTTTCTTTCTCTTTCTTTCTTTCTTTCTTTCTTTCTTTCTTTCTTTCTTTCTTTCTTTCTTTCTTTCTTTCCTTCATTCCTTCCTTCCTCTCTCTCTTTCTTCCTTCCTTCCTTTGTTTTCCTCATTCATTCATTTAATGAGTGAAGACAATTTTATGATCCAGTTAACCACAAGTCATTAACACAAACATAGTAAAGAATTGTGATTTCCTCCACTAATTCAAGTCTGCCACAGAAGTACTGCATTCAAATGAGTCTTTCTTAATGAATCTGTGTCAATTTGTTTGCATGAGCAGTGGTGCTCAGATTTTTAAGAAAATTGTATGAGAATTATCAGGAACTCACTTCACTAAATGAAAAGCATCTTGGGCTGGGGGTAGATTATTTTTTAATTCCACAATTGTTTACTTTTAATCCAAAATACCTATTTCATCCTTATGAAAATTGTAGTTTATTTTTTATTACCAATGAAAGAAAGAAAAAGGAAGAGGTGAAAATAGTAAATATTTGCCAAGCTCTGGAGATTACTGCTCTTGACAATGTGTCATGTGTCTTCCTGTGCTGTTTGCACACTGTGACACAACTAATCTGGGTCTTTATATACACATTACACACGTTAAGATGTGCTGTAAAACAGTCATGTGTGTGTAAATATATACAGGCACATTCACACACAAAGACATTTTAAGTAACAAAACAAGTTTATGTTGTTTTTCTTTCTCTTCAGTTTGTTCCCATTTCTATATCTGCCTCTTGTCTTTACTTGAGGGTATAAATATGTTTAAGTAAATTGATAAATAATAATCTCAGCATCTCCCTTGAAATACATTCCTCGTCCTCCCTCCCTGACTCGAGCGTCTTGAAACATTATTATAAACCCTGATCTCCACTTTCTCAGTAATGATGACTTCTCATTGGTGCTCCTTGATTACCTCAATCCACAAGAAAGTGGTCCTGAATTAAGAAAAATCTCCAGCAGCCCCTGTGTGTACAAATCTAGTAAACATTTTCCCATTGTATAAAAGTAGGTTGTTCTGAATGATTTGTTTATTGGTCTTACTTTTATTTATGCATCTTCACTAAGCATCTATTCCTCTTTTTCTTTTGGCTTCTTTATCTTCCCTGACATCTCTGCCTTACTACTACTTATCCTTAACCTACTACATGACTGTGGTGTCTTCGTAACCCTTCACTTTCTTTATGTATATTTCCTGTGAGAGACCTCAGTCTCTCTCCAAACTATCGTTATGGTAATTGACTCAACTCTCATTTTCTAGAACTTTAATTTGACATTATCAAATTAAATGAGATGCCAACTGCAATGTATTCCAGCTTTACTTTGTCTAATCAATTGCTAAGTTTTGACAATTTTACTTCCTAGTGTTTTTTATATACAAATATTTGACCTCTTTTATCGACACATCAATTAACTGTCTTCTCTTGGCTTATTTATCACAATACTCTCACAAGTTGTCAGCTAACTTTCTATCCTTAAGGTGTCTTCTTTAGCAATCAGTTTATTTAAAATGCAAATGTATCAAATATATTCTTGTTAAAATTCAAACAAATCTTACTTCTTTATTGCCTACAGAGTGATTTCTCTCAGAACACAGCGTGGTGTGAAACTCTTCTGTCAACTTGAACCTCGACATCCCACCTTCTTCTCTCAGCTCAGCCCACTATGGCCTTTACTCTTTGTGGTTACTCACTAAACATGCAATACCTTCTCATGGTTTCTTTTTTATATTGTTTTACCAAACATTTTCACTTTACTAACCCTTCTCAGAGTTTCTTCTTTGTAGCTATCATGAAATTGTCCCATTTTCCTGAGCTCTCTGCCTACTGTAAACTTAGCCCTCCATGACATGGAAAGTTGTGTTTCTTTGGGTGTATATTTCAGAGAATGTGTAGAAAATAGCCAAAGATCAAAGCTTGTTTCTTGTTTCCATTTTTACCTGTCAGGCCTGGTACACTGTCTACCTAGTAGGTACTCAATATTTATCTGTGGTGCTCACAATGAAATTATCATTAAATACACTACAACATGACTTACTACATAGAATTTACAGAATTCATTACAGATGACAGAAATCACTACAGTAACAGATACAGATTGTAATATAACATGATTGCCCTATATCAACCTTCAACCAGGTGGTGTGGGCCACCTTTTCACCTTTCTTTGATATATGTTTGCTTTCTTTACTTGACTCCTTTGTTTCTGATCATAGGTAGGGCAATCAAAAACAACCTCTGTTAATTACGTGTTCTTTTTGCAAACATTAACACAGTTGCCTTGCTCTAAGATCTACTACTGTAGAGTGATGAGTCATAGAGGCTCCATGGACAGATCCCCCGAGTTTGAAGCTAGACAAGGTCACAACAACCAGCAGAAAATGCTTGATCTTGTTCTGCTTCACTTACTTATGTATAGAATGTGAAGGTTAGCATTATTCCCTTGATAAGTTTATTATTCTGAGTGAAAAAAATAATACATATAAAGAAGGGTAAGGATGGGAAAGATAGAGAAAAGACTGGTTAAAACAGGTGCATGATCTCAACAACAGTTTAAAGTACTGTGTGTGTATGTGGGAGTGTCAAAACTAAGGTAAAGAAATAGAATTAAATACAGTGGTCAAAAATTAAGAGGATGAGAGACATATTCAAAACAAACTTCAGTTGTCAGAAAAATAAGAAGTCACTTTTAATTACTTCTACATAGGAGATAACATTGGAGTTAGATCATCAAATCAGACACTGTGGGAAAAATATGCATAAAGATGAGCATGGAAGCTGAGGGTTCAAGTTTAGCAGGTAAACTGGTGTAGAGAAGGAAGAAGCATGACGTACAACATAGGGCATTTTGAAGCCAAACTGAGGAATATGAATGACAAGCTGCAGAATTCAAATTTTACTTTAAACCTAATAATTTTTGGGTAATTATTAATAGAGGAGTGAGAGGATTAAAACTTTGTCATAGATTTATTATTCTGACCCCAATCTTTGGTTGTATTGAGGACAAAAAAATCTAGAGTTGGAAAATTCAAGTAGGAGATATTTCAATAAAAATATAAAAAGTGATGAAGGAGTGAGCTTGGTATAGAAAGAATCACAATGGTACTACATCGTTATACTTTTATTTCTTGAGAATGAAGTGCTATTTTATTAAGATGTTTTCAGCATATGTAGAAGTGTTTAAAAATACCAAGAAATTAAGTACATATATATATATATATATATATATATATATATCTTCTAAAAGCAACGACTGGTTCTTCCGAAGCCTTTACTTATTTAACAAAGGCACGTGAAAGGAAATTTAGAAATTTGGGATGCATTAGGGAAACAAATGGCAGTGTCACCAGCACACGCTTCATTACTTGCTCTCTCAGAATGGACAGTGAACAGGCCAGCATCCATCATCTGCGCTCGACTTGCAAGATTCAAAGTGTCCACAGGCTTCGGTTTCTTTCTTGTAAATGCTATTAAATAAAATTGTAATTTCACTTGCTACACCTGCTCTGTCCTGACAGTAAATAGTGTTATCTACTTAGTAAAATCAGTGACATTAGAAAGCTCAGCAGATGTACTAGGGCAGAGGCACAAACCTCATCATGAGTGAATTCAGGAATGAATTTTAACACCAATTTGTCATTTAATTTTTTTTCTTCTTCATCTGTCTGGTAATTAAAGGGCCAGAGTGCAATGGTTTGAATATGGAGTGGCTTCTAAATTGTGACACTTTGGTAAGGACATTTTGTAGACTGTGTAATTCACAGTCACCCTTTCTTGTACTTCAGCTTTAGAAAATTTGTAATTCAAAAAACCTCAGGAAAGAGCTTTTGTGATGAAATATTTGAAACCGATTATCTTCATAAAAATGTCACCCCATTAGATTTTAGAATGTTCAGAGTAATAATTAAGCATAGCACTTTGGATTTTGGTGGCCAATGATCAATTCTTTTATCACCCCTCAAACCAAGAAAGCTAGAATTTGTTGTTTCTCTGAGAGAGTAAAAAGTCTTTAAAGTGTGATAGACTTGCTTTTACATTATTAATCGTGATTCTATGACTGCTATGGATACCCAGATGTGATTCTCAAAAATGTGTAGAAAGGGAAAACAAAGATGAGCTGATGCTTTTAATTATTGCATGAACTATCTGCCAAGACCATGGGATTTCAAATTAGAAGATGAGAATTCACCTCAGGTTCTGCCATTTAGTAGTTAGGTTATCTCGGTAAATAGCCTAACATCTTGGAATCTTATTTTCCTCATGTTTGAAAACTTCATAAAATGCTGAGGGAGTTAAATAAATAGTGCATAGTATGGTTTACTCCTTCCAAAATAGGTGACTCAAAAGTTCAGTGTTTGGTAAATAATTTAACACAGTCGTTTAACATTTCGGGATACTCACAACCTTGAGAAATTAAACGAATGTATATACAGTACACATCTTTCTTATTTAACAAATATTTGTTGAGCTTTTACTCTATGTCATGCACTTTTGAGGCACAAACCATAAAGCACTGAGTAAAATAAATTTCCTTTGGAAGCTTCTGCTTTGGTAAACACAGACCAATTATAAGTTAATAAAAAATAGAATTATATATCATAATATTTCAAAATTATTATGTTTCTTGAAGCAAGGTTAAGGGGGAGAAAGAGGAAGTAAATGTTATGGTTAAAGCTCTCTAGGGGAATGGAATCAATAGAAAATATATATCTATAATTATGCAAAAGAGTTTATTGAATAGGTTACAGGATCAGGGGTAGACTGTTCAGAAAGACCATAGGCTTGCTGCAGAGTCCCACTGGCCAGGGGCTGCTCAGTCGAGGCAGGCAGAAGTGATAGAAAGAGAGGTGCAGTGCCACCCTGAAGCTGAAGGCTTAGAACCCTGCGAGGGGACTCTGAGGAGCATCCATGTTGAAAGCCCGAAGAAACTGAAATCTAATGTCTCCAGGTGATGGCAGCAAAGATTTGCCTGCTCCGGGAGAAAGGAGTTGTGTTTTCTTTTGTCTTTGTCCCTTTTATTTATTTGTTTGTTTCTTTGTTTATACTAGGGATACCCAACACTTTCACATTTAGCTACAGCTGCATCCTGTACCACCAAGCCTGGCTCTTTAGCTATGATTTCTAAAACTTTTAAGAAAGAAAAAAAGAATAACAAAGAATGAGTTTCAATACAATGGAAACAACCTCAATACCAGACCTTTTTAGTATTTCCTTTTGAGACAGGGTCTCCCTGAGTGGCTAACTTGCGCAGCCTGAGCTCAAACCTGCAACGCTCCTCCCTGCAGTGCTGGGATCACAGGTGTGTGCCACCACACTCGGCAGAGCATTGCTTCTTCAATGCAGAATGACGTCTTCCTTCTTCCCTTTCATCTGCTCTAGAATGATGCCACACACATTGACGTGAGTTTCCCCTCTTGGTCCACATACCAAGAGTCCCTGGTCACTTCCACAGACACACCCAGAAGTGAGTTTCTCAAACTTGCTAGGAGTCCCTCAATCTGAGGAATTTCACAGTCACCATTAACCATCACCGTAGCCCTTGTCAACTTGGCAATGAAACATCTTTTGAACTTTTGAACAATACTGGAACTGCTGAGAAATTTAGGAGAGCATTAGCGTACTTTCAGTTGTTTGTGGGATATTTCCATTAGGCAGAATAATGACTGTGTTTAGTGGAGATTAAACATAGTTTAAAGAGATGCCTTGGATATCAAGTTGACAAGGGCTGCAATGTGACATTTTTTGTTTCAGTACCATGCATTGAACATAGTACATTTGCTTTAAATTACATCCCAGCCCTCCCACCCAGTTTTTCTTATATTTCTCTTTGAGCCAGGATTATAAAATTGCTTAGGCTATGCTCAAACTTGTGATCCTCCTGCAGCAACTTCTCAGAATACAGGGATTATAGGCAAATGTGATCAGGTCCAGCTGGAATGTGACAGTTGCACTAGACTGTCAACTTGATTGGCTTGGGATCTGCCTGGAAGATTAGTAAACCACATTTCCATGTATGTCTGGGTGGATGGTGGATTCTGGAACCTTCCTCTCTGGCACTGTCACCCTGTTCTGTTTCTGGAGGTGAGCAGCATTCCTCTCTCGTGTCCTTCTGCCATGACGTTCCTGCTTTGGAACCAACTGGCCATGGATGGAAACCTTTGAAACCACGATCCAAATTCAACAGCTCCTCTTGTAAGCTGTGGGTGTTAGGTATTCTGTACCAGTAATGGGAGAATTGACTAATACAGTTGGTTAGGAAAGAAACTAATATGAATAAAAATTTGAGAAAAGATCTAGGTGAAACCTGCTGTGGAAAGAGTACTGAAACTCATTACTAAGGAAAGCAAATGGCCATAAAAGTGGATTTGAGGTAGAAAACATCTAGATAGATTAATCCTACCAAAATTCTATTAACTATTACCAAATTGTATCCCCCAAGACTTCTTAAAGAGTTATTTAAAGTGCAAATTTATTGAAATTTGAAAAGTTCAGGAGGTAATCCTGTAAAAATTTTCTGAGCAAGGGACTGAGACACAGGATGAAATACAGATTTACACAGATTTGACCTACAGGATATTAAACTCCATTGATAGACACATTTCATTAGGATACACTTAAGGGTTTAAATGATGAACCTCTAAATATTCCTAGAAATTATGTTGAAGGAATTATTAGCCAAGAAACAATTTTTAATTTAACTGTAATTGAAATTAATCCTAAAGTTACAGTTCTTCAATTTTTTTCATGTACCATCTTCCTTATAGAAATTCAAGATATTTATCTTTTTTTCCCTTTTCTTGAATTTTTTTGGCTCTGATTGTTTTTAAGTGGTTAACCTGTGACAAATAAATTGAAATTTGAAAAAAAATGTTCTTTTTAATTTGTTACACCTTCTTGAACTTCAACATTTTAAATGTATCTATTTAAATCTGTCTTCCTAGTTTGAAAAATTTTTATTTTATAGAAGATATTACCTCTGATCACATTTTGTCTTAATATATAGATTTTTATGGGATTAACATAATATTATTAGACTATTATCAGACTGTAAGCATTGATATATAGTTCTATGTGTCTTCCCTTTATTTGAGAACAAGGTTCCTCTTAGGTAACAAATTAATCTTATTTTCTTTCACCATGTAGGCATTAGGATGATGGAAATAAGGCTTGCATTTCTGTTGTCCCAAAACCTATATAGTGCTCAATGTGCTTTCCAAATTCTGTTTCATGTAGATGTCCTAAGATTTTCCAGGAAGAAACAGAAAGTCTCATGAATAGAAGATTGGCCTTATAAAAATAGGAAACCTGGGTTGAATCTTTCCTTTGCTGCAAATGACTACATTTGGGCTAGACATAACTTTCTGTGCTTCAGTTTTCTCAATTGAAATATGAGACAATTGACTTCTAGAGTGCTTCTACATCCCAAACATGTATGATTCTGTAATATTTAACAGTAATCATATTTTTTACATTTATAGGCAATCTATTTTAACCATTATGTTTCAAACACTTTCAGAAACCCAGACAAAATTCTGATCATCATTTAAAGTTCAAAATACTCCATTTTGTATTCCAAGTAAGCTAGTATAAAGTGAGAATATTTAAAAACTCTCCTACTCATGTATTCACTAAGAGGTAAATAAATGCCCCATGATCATATTTATGACCCTCTGTATTAGCCTGAACGCTTTCACCCCTAGTCATTATATATATTTTTGGTGTACATTTCCTTTGTCTTTCTTATTTGACTGTAACCTTTATGAAGATAAGGAATATATATTTTCATTATATCTTGTGGTATTTTGTACAATCCACAGAAGTCATATGTAAGTACACACTTTCATAGATGCAGATCCACTGTAACCAAGGACAGTGAATAACAGGGATGAGTCTAAAATCAGCCTTACTAAGACATTGATTTATTATTGTCTTCAAGTAAAAGGGCCATAGACAGAAACCCAATCTCAAACTTTGCTGATATATTTCCTTAGACATCTTACACTCAAATTCAATTTGTGTCCTATTAAATAAATAAGTCAGATAATGTCATGTCTTGTAAATGCCTGGTCTCTCCATTATTTCCATAGCAACTTGATTTAATGTAAATATCATTGTGAAATAAAATCAGATTAAATCAAACAAAAATAGGATCAAACAGAACATAAAAGTACTTTATCAAAAACTGTTATTCTGCCAGTCTCTTCTTTTTTATTTTCTCCAGGGTGAAAGTATTTTAATGGAGAAACAGCCTGAGAATATATCTCCTTTGCTAGCATAAGATTAAATTTATTCATTATGTAATTATTTTTTAACACGTTTAGATTATAAAGTAAGAGCAAAGTTTTTTTCCTTTTCTAACATGTAATTTTATCTTAGAAATTTTGTACTTCAAGTAGAAATCTACAATTATATTAATCTTAACATGTTTATATTGAAAAATCTGAACAAACAATTTTACAAAAGTGATAAAGCCAGGAAAGAAATAATGCTGCTCATTTTAAGTGTGTATAACACCTTGGCAGCTGAAACTCACTTGAAAGTTAATTGTTCCATGTCGATATTTCAGTTCATATACATATAGAGAGAAATCATGAAATCATGATTCTGTATTGTGGGGCTTGTAATTTATAAAAATATTTTCATATTCATCCAGCTATAGCAACTTGGCTGATTATAGGTCTCGGAATTCATAGCTTGCAGTGGGGAGAGTTCCTTCCAGGGCTTGGATTTGCTGACATGTAGAGGCCTAGACCTAGGAATCAGTGCTTCCGGTTTGAGCGTGGAGCCCATGCCACTAGCTCAATGGGCGTGAGAAGCTTCCTGCTGTTCCCCGCCCAGCTGAATTGAGCAAACCTCACAGCTCTCTAGCCAGGCCCACATTACAGAGAAACAGTTTATCCCTGTCTTCACTAAGTGGGAGAATCATGGTGCCATCACTATGAACGCTTTCGGAGGGGCGAGATTTTGATTCACAAAACAATTCTAAATTGTATCCCACTTTTTTTTTTAAATGTGTAAGAGACACATTTTTGAGCCACACAAATAATATCGTATAAAGTATTTTATATGGTAATTATACCCTTGCTTTTAGATCTGGATATTTTATTATTCTTTTTCCTTTTGAGAATTAATAGTTGGCATGGTGTTCTTTAAGATAATTTTCTTAGCATTTTTCAGACAAGTGTATACTTGTTAATCAAAGAGGGTATTTGTCCTTATCATATATATATTTATATCTATACATTTGTCCGATTAATAGAAATATAATATAAATAATATATATACATATGTATATTTGTCTAAGAGAATATTGCCCCAGAGCCTCTATCTTATTTTGCATACATACTGATAGCTATATCTGGACCCTATTTAAGTCTTTCTCAACCTATATTCTCCCCACCATATACAAAGATTGTATCGTATTGTACAGTATCAGTGGCTTACAGTGCCAATGCATTGGATTTAGAGGTAGAAATAAGGAACACATTTA
Organism: Heterocephalus glaber; assembly: GCF_000247695.1. The sequence continues at coordinate 3,617,023 of NW_004624854.1, read as the reverse complement.
CTAACCTGAAGGAAGTCAGAGTATGATTCTTGATTTTGAAGTTCTCTTCCTATCCCCCCAGTGCATTAAAATCACTGGTCCTAAGTAATAATTAAGATTATACTTGATCCATGGTAAAACTATTCAAAATAGTGATATTTCATAAATGTTTTAAAAATTATTCTTGTATTATGTCCTGGAATCTTTATTACAAATAATGTATTATGTTCTATAGTATTTCCTTTTCAAATTGGAGTAATTTCATGTGAATGATTTAAGCTATCATCAGCGACTGCACCCATTCCTTTCATCTTGTAATTTCTTCATTCATTTCTCTTCAACTTATTAGGAAAGATCTCAGAAATCTAGAATGTTATAAAGTTATTGCAATAAAGTATATCTTTATAGATTCTGCAATTACCATTGTCTTTTTCATTTTTGCTTTATCTTGGTCAACAAATTTGGTTTACAAAACATTTGAGGCCAATTGGCCTTGGATACCTCAGTGTGCATTCTCCGCTGGCCTCAGGAGCAGGGCACGCTAAAGTCAAACATCCGAATCCCACATTGGAGTCAGATTGCCTCAGTAGTTCCAATAACACATTTTATTCCTTTCTAACTTTTAAAAAAAAAAATCAGGATTAAATTTTCTAACAATAGACTTTAAATGTCTTTTAAACCTCTCTTATTCTAAAGCGTTCTACTACCTTTCCATTTAGACTCACTTTTGAAGAATCCTGGTCAAATACTTTGTAGATTTGTACTCCTCAAATTTTATTGTGCACATGAATTATTTAAGAATCAATTAAAAGGCAGATTCTGATTCAGTCAATCTATCTTGGATTTTGAAATAATGACATTTTAAGATGCTTCCTGGAGAAGCGATAGGTCCAGAACCATGCTTTCCATTGTAGAAGATACTACATTCGTAATTTATTTCCCTTTTCTGCTTCCTCTTGATACTGTTGTTTTACCAGGGTCTCCGTCTTAAGAACCACTACTAAGCTGGGAAATGAATTTATACATTTGTTAGGACTGATGTTAAACATGCTCAGCTGTAATAGGCAGTACTTAGAATTGTGTACTTCACATTGCATCATGAGAGGTGACCCATGCCTTGACATCTCACTTATAGCAACTCATTAAGGTGACGATCATCAGATTTCTCCATTGTTAAGCTACATTGTATTTCTCCTTTTGCATTTAGCATCTCTTTGATAATATTTTAGCATCATCTACATACCTTATTTTTCAATAATCTTCCCTCTGTGTGTATTTTCATGTGAATTCTAACTTTTATTTTCATTAGTTTCCACTTTTACTAATAAACTATATATAAACACAATGCCAATAATAATAAATCTGCTGTATTGTAAACTTACATATAATTTATTGTGTAATAAGCTTAAGGACAAGCAATTCATTCCAGGCTCCAGAGCAATATTTCATTTTAAAAAATGCAAACTGTTCTACCTTATCATACTCCAGTGAAATTTAAAGAGCTATTAAAAACAAACACATTGTTATTTTTGGTTCTTCTCCCTCCTATGTAAACAGGTCTAGAATGAAAAAGCTGCCAGGGGCATTACCTGGCAGCCTTACACAGGCTGGAAGGAAAGTTCAGGCTCTCAGGAGTCCTTGCTCATACTCTGAAAAGATCAAGTGGCCCCGTGACAGGACCAGGCACACCCTGAGCCCCACCCCCAGCCCCATCCTGAGTTTCACAGTTTAAAATGACTTAAAATGGGGCCACTGACACCCCTACAAGTGACTTCACTCAAGTCAGTTCCACATGAGTCAGCAGGGCAATGGCAGGGCCGGGTTACAGCTGATCCTCAGGTTCCAGACTGTGAGGGAACACGCGCCTGTCCATGGGGCTCACTCTTGTGCTGAGATTGGGATGTGGGCACAGCGGTGGCTACTGCAGGGCCAGCAGTTGGGGAACTTGACCTCTGGGACCTTTCTTCTGTGAGGCTGCAGCCCCCAGCACCAGCTTGCTGTGCTGTGGTATAGAAGCCGCTCACCTTTGCTTCACAGAACCCAGAGAGAGGCACATGGCTCAACTCCGGGAAGCCCCACCCAGACTTTCAGCTCCTCCTCTCCAGACTTCTAAAGGATGCTCTTGAGCTTGAGCACTTCTGGTTGAGCAAGTCCACAAAGGACCTCAGCGATCTGGGTGGTCCAGTCTGATGTCACACTGCAGGGTCACCTTCACGGTGATGATGTCTTGGTCTATTGCTCTAGAGATGGACAGAGTTGCTGTGGAGGAAAGGAGATGAATCCTGTGGTGTTAACTGTCCAGAGTCTTTTCAAATGAGCAAATCAGAGCCATCAACCTCATATACTGCCCAGTCAGCTTCTTCTTGGCCCTCTCTTCTGTTACCTGCTTTTCCAGGGACAACCCGATCTCCATTTGGCCAGAGACAACCAGATCTCCATTTGGCCAGAGAGGTGCTGGAGCATCTAGAAAGCTCAGCACTTCTTTGCTATGATTATTTTGTGCCATAGACACACTCTGTTTGTGACTGCAACATTTTGAAGCTCTGTGCCTGCAAAATGCTTCTGAATCCATTTCCCTTTATCCAGGCAGTTCCCTCTCCAAGGTTTTGGTAGCCTGTTTGTGCAATGTTTTGGTCTTGCTTATTTGGAAAATCTTAAGTCCCACTCAGGACTGTGTTCTTTATTCTTCTCACATACACCCTTTTATATCTGAGCTCCAAGATGCCAGTTACCTCCTGCTCACTCATATTTCAGTTTCCTTCTCTAAATTAGCTCTTCCATTTCTTCAACTTGGTTTTTGGCTTTTCATCCATGATCTCTTTCAACCCCCCAAGCAGTGTGGGTTTGTGGAATTTACATCATTATTTACACCACGAGACACATTGCTTCAGGCCACCTTCATATAGGCTCTGGACACATTGCAGGAGCCAGTGTGTGTGAGCTCCTCCTGAAGAATGGCATGACTAGGACGGATGGTGAGAGGAGCCAGCTAATTCTCACACAGCATGGCAGTTTGTCTTTTGGGAAGGATGCTGGGCTGTCAGCAGCTTGGTACTCTAACTCCATTAGTACACGCAAAGGACTCTTGGTGAGCTGAGTGTACAAACAAATACAGTATTTCTTGCTTTACAGAAAGGAGCTGCCTTTCCCCATCAAGAAGTTAAAATCATGGAACTTGCTTTTTTAACCTTTTATTTTTTTCCCCCTTAACCTTTTGGCTCTATCTCTTATTCAGCTTATTGGGCACTCCCTTTACCAGGCATTCTGAATGTATTTTTCTTTCTTGTAAACTCTTTTATCTTCCAGGGCAAAACCCACCTGAGCAGTTTGCAGGGTCTGAGAGTTTCTTCCTGGGACATATTGATTGGCTGGAAGGAGAGGCCTTGTAATGGAGCAGAGGTCATTAGCGCTAAGTGGCTTCTCACTGCCCACAGTTGTTGAACTCTCTGCTCTCAGTTTTGGAGATATGTGGGCTGGAGACTCAGTTCACCTTAGCTGAGGTGGATGAGAATGGAGAGCAGGATATTCCAGCTGGTGAAACACGATGCTCCATTCATCCTTATTGCTGCTGCTTCTGTGGCTTGGAGGAGAGGAGCTGTGTAGAATGAGTCACAGTGTTCCCCCAGAGGTGGGTGTGGTGTAGGGGCGGGGCCGTGTCACTGCTGTCCAAGACACTGCTGTCCAAGACACTGCTGCTAGAAAGCTCTGTGGCTCAGACTGAGAAGGGATCCAAGCTGAGGTTCCGGGCCTCTCAGTCCAAATATGTAATGCCTACTCCTCAGGGCTTTCCCGGATCTTGATGAAACTCAATGGAGTCATTATTAAATGTGGGAGTTGCAAAATGATAGTTTTCTAATCAGTAGCTGCTACTTTTTCGGAAGAAGTTTCCTATTTTCTTTATTACTTTGTTAAATATTGTGATGAACATTTTTTTATTCAGGTTTTCACTGATTAGGAGGTTGTTTCCTCTTATGTTTAAAAAGTTTTGGTTTGGGCAAGGGACTTAGCTCAGTGGTTCTGGCACCTACCTCCCAAGAGCAAGGTCCCAAGTTTGATCCCCGATACAAAAAAAATGGTTTGATATGCTCATTGTCACAAATTTAGCATGAGGGAGCCTTTTCAAGTTCCCTTCTGTGTCCTTTGGCATGCGTCAGTTGGTTATTTTTATTTATTTTGGTTTTTCCTTGTTTTCTGGAGCTACTACATTTAACACATTAAAACTTATATTTTCGCTTTCGCAGAACCATCATTATCCGTGTTTCCACTTTGGATAATGGTGTCTGGAAAACAAGCCATGCTCACTTTCTGAGTTCATTGCCACTGAGCTGTCACTGCATCTGGCTTGTTTCAGTGGACTGTCTATTCCTCTCACTTTTCATACCTGTCACACCGGCCAGATTACAGCTCTTAGTACAAATACCGACAGTCCACGTATGCAACACAGCAGGACCATGGAATGTCTTTCTGTTGCTTTGGCACAGGGCTCAAGTCATCAGGTACAGACTTCAAGCACCACACCTTTCCTATCAACTCAATGATGTTGGTTTTCCTCCTGTCTTCTGCTCCAGCACTTGATAGAATCCTCTTCTACAGCTGATTGTTTGTAGGTGATGTTTTGTTTGTTTGTAGGTGATTTAAAAAATATCCATGCATAATACTTTTTGAAATGAATAAATTCATGAAGAATTTTTAAATGTAAAAAATTTTGGTTTTATGGGGATAACTATATGTTCTTTACTTATCCTATGAAGAAACTTGGAAGAACATTTACAATTCACTTCAGTGTTTGTGCTTGAGAGCCACATGTACCTAAGTCTTGGGTAAGATAAGATAGTAGATTTTAAGCTGCCTGAGTCTGTGTGTTTTTTGCCTCCTTTGTGAAGGTTTGATACCCATGATCACCTTTAAAGGTAGCACTTATGTTTCCTCCCACTGCTTATATGGGAGCCAGATACAGTTGGAAGATGTCAAATGATGGGGCACTAGAAACATGTTGATATACTTATTTTGTGTCTCACCAAGCAGACATGTACCTTGTAACAACATTACAGTCAATGATGGCCCCAATGGAAGTTCCAAGAAAGTGACTCCATGGTCCCCTTAGTTTGTGTAATTGCACTCCGATGCTCCCACACGGACAAAATCACCTAGCGAGACACTTGTCTGGATTATTCCGCTCAAGCTAAGAGTGACTTTTCATCTCACATTTATTGATGCTCTGTAGCTGTGTGTCGTGGTTTAGATCTAAGAGGTTCTCCTAAACTTTTCTCTGTGTGGAAGGTGGTTGGATCATGAAGGTACTACATGCATCAGTGGGCTTATTCTTTAATGAGTTCATAGCTCTATGTGCTCTGGTCACAGAGGCAGGTCACAGTGGTTGTGACCTGGAAGGAGTATGTCCTTCCATGGCTCCTCTCTTGTCTGCTTCCTGAATGCCATGAGGTGAGCATCTTACCCTCTCTCGTACCCCTCTGGTACCCTGTTCTTTGCTTTGCAGCCAGCTGATCATGACCTGAAACTGAGAGCCAAAATAAATGTCTTCTCCTTTAAATTATGAGTGTGTGGTGTTGTGTAGCTGTCTGGTGTTGTGTTTCTTTTAGACCCTGTCTCTTCAAGTTTAAATAATGATGATTCAGAAACAGGCCAAGGTGGGTAGTGAGGTAGCTGGGTCATTTCTTTAAATGTTTCCACCACTTTTGGCCTGAGCTCCATGAATTGAAGGGCCATTTTGCAAGCTTCAATGACTTCTTGTCAAACTTACCCATAATACCACACTGTGCTCATTTGCAACAAGATATGTGCATACTACTGGGTAATTGAGCTGTGTTTTCAACTCTTATTTTTCAGCTGATAAATATTTGATCTTTATTTCATTATATTTTGAAGCATTTCCCATTTTAAGTATGGGACACTTTTACATTGGGGATTTATTTCTGAGCACTGTGAGGGAGGGAGGGACAGGTTTTAAACATATATTTGTCTTATCACTCTCTTCAAAGCCTGGAAAATTAAGCAACTGATAATTATGCACCTCTAGAAATCAGAATCAGTTCAGGAGGAACCTCTGATATGTTCTTATTTGTCAACTCTGCACTTTTACATTAAAACCAAGGAGCAATTGAGAGGCAAAAGAAAACTGTGTCTATCTATGTATATTATTTTCTACTTAGAAATCACAATATTAAGTATAATTTAGAGATTCTATTTATACACAGAGAAATCTAGAGAGGTGCTATAGAGTCCAAAGTTTACTTTTCAAGACTAATTATTATTTATAAGCATCAAATACGGGCAAATCTAATTGTACTTTGGGTGAATCACATGAGCCAGACTTCAGGAAGTGCAATACATTTATTCACATTGTGGGAGATTATCTCAGTCCAGAGATAGGAAGCTGAGACATTTCTCCTATGCAGACCCATAGGCCCAGCCAAATGATATGTTAGCTTGGAGCCCTCATCTAGAACTTAAGATAAATGGGATCAGATATAGCGATTTTGTGTGCAATGGTGTTCTTAATGTATATGCATATTGCCTTTTCTATTGATGAGTAGAATGTCAGTTTATGAATGTGCCACAGTTGATTCCATCTGCTATTGATGGATATATGGAATGTTTCAGTTTTTGGCTCCATCATTTTCAATAGATAAACTCCTCGAAATGACATTCCAAGTTACCAGGTAGATATGTGTTTTTATAAGATATGTGTTCCTATAATTTTTATAAGAAATTGGCTGTTTTTAAATTGGTTTGGCATTTTAAATTCAAGGGAGAATGTATGAGGACTCTGATATCTTTCTAATATCTAGTGTGGCCAGGTGTTTTATTTGTTTGTCTTTAGTTCTTCTAGGGGATGTTTGCTTTTATTTACATTTCATAAAACTGATAGTTGGATATCAAATCAGAAAGAAGGCTCTTGTAGCTGAGTATTACTAGACTTTAGTCTGTTCTGTACTGAAATTTTATTTATACTTGAAGAATAATTTCACCAAAATTGATAAAATTTTATAACTTATAAAAAAATAAAATGAACATTTTCAAAATTTCATTTGAGTAATGTATCAATCAGATGTTAAACCAGCTTACAGTAATTTGGTTTTTAAATTCAAAAACTTACATAGGAAAAAACTTTTAATGTAAAGCCAGAATTGGATTTCTTCATGAGGGTAGGGATCTTTTCTCTTGGATCTGAATTTATTTATATGACTTTGAGCAGGAATTATTTTCACTGCTATTACTTATAACTTACAAAATTGTAAATAGTGTGGAAACAAGGACATAATGATGAAACTGCCAAGAGTCAGATAACCTTGACGCAGAGTGGGAAGCTATGTACATTTTTCTGTTGAAGACACTGAGTAATTTTTTCCATTTCCAAACTTACCACAATTTCCTCCTACATTCTAATGCTTGGTATTAATTATCAGACAGTATACGAACATTTTTCCTGCCATTTTGCAAAGATGAATGCTAATAAAAATTATATATCATGCAGAGTCATACATAGTTCCTTCACAAAGTTGGGATACTATTATGAGATTTAGGCAGAATAAATGACAATAATTTAACCTTTATGGAAAAGTGGATAATCCATGGAGAGTCCTCATTCCTCCTCCATGCAGGGACAGTTATGGAGCCTTAAATAGTTAAATCATTATGCACTGATTAGATCAGCTTTATGTTAGAATAGTTTTTTGTACTTTTGCTTTTAAATATGACATTGTCATTGTAGGATATATACCTCTACTCTCTCCTTTATCCATGCAGAGTTTTTCCTCCATATGAATATGAAGTAGTGGGAGGCTTCTAAATGAATAACTCTCACACAGAAAAGGAGAGGCGTTCCGATAAATCAAGTAGCAAATGTTTCAGGTAACCAAGCAGTAGCTGGAGTGTAGAAGACGAGACCTGCTATTCAACTTGATAATTATTTTTGTTTTGCCCTTACTGAATTCATCAATGTAATAATTTATTGCTGCTTATAATATTGAACCGACAGCCTTCAATTTATTCAATCATTCCCTATAATTTTATTTTGATTGTACAAAATGCCTCATACAGTTCTAGATATTTGGGGCACAGAAAATGGTGTTCCTGAATACAGCCTGTCAGGTGAGGAGGATAGGATAAAACTGAGAGATAGAATGCAATGTGCATTAAAATAGGAATCCTTTTCTTAAATAGTGGTGTCAGTTTTAAATGAAGTGCAAATGATGCACTAATTTCTCTTTGAAAGTCGCGGGTCTTTACCATGTTTGGAAGGAAACACTAATTCTAAATCCAAGTAAGTTACCCTAGGCAGTAAACACCTATTCTGATCTACTAGGCCACACCAGATCTTCTATTCCGTTCATTTTAGATTAAAATTTTAATCGTTTTCTCATGATTTTCATCTCAGATGCAGATGTAGACATCATGCAGCCATCCTATGGCCCTTTCCCAGCCTCTCCAAGTGAGTACCTTGAAGCCTGCGTTCGGGTTAGGGCCTGGCGCGGGGACTGCTATGGCCAAGGCCCAGGAGACCACCAGTGCTCAAAGAATTGTTCCGGGCGCTCCTCCCCTGCTCTGTAGCCCGAGGGACCACGGACCGCTCTCTCTCCCAATGCGGGCATCAGCTCAGCGTGGCGTACAGATGGAATCCCAGTGTTTGGGCGCTGGAAACTGACGTTCCGTTATGTATTTGTTTATTTGTTTGTTTATCTATTGGCATGGAGAGTGAACCTAGGGCCTTTGCACTGGGCTACAGCCTAAGCCCTACTATTATTATTATCATTATTATTTACTGTGAGGTAGATTTATGCCAAGCCATTTAGTTGCCTAGGTTGGGCTTAAATTGGCACCCTCATCCAATTCGCTGCTAATCAGTAATGCATTCGTTTTCACTGCGGAGTGGTGTTCCAAGGTGTGTGTTATTTAAACACTCACCTGTTGCATTGTTCTCAGTCATATGTATATTTATACATTATATATATATATATTTGAGATATATATGCATATATATATATATACACACACACACCTGCTTTGATCATTCATGTGCAGATTTTTTGTAAAAATACACTTTTATTTTTCTAGAATGGTGTACCAGTGTGTGCTTTGCTGGTCTGTGTAACAGTTGCATGTTTGTTTTTATAGGAAATTTCCAAACTGTTTCTAGAGTGGTCTTACCATTTTGCATTCCTCCCAGCAACACGTGAGTAGTCCAGTTGCTCAGGATCCTCACAGCTTTTTAGAAACCATTTCTATAGAACTATAGTGTTAGCTCATATCTTTTTATTTTTAATTTCTATTTCCCTAGAAGCTAATTAATTAATTATTTTTTGGTGCCGGGGATCGAACTCACAACCTTGTACTTGTGAGGCAGGCATGGTGCCACTGAGCTAAATTCCTCACCCTATAGCAGCTATTGATTGATATTGTACATCTTGTCACACCCTGAATTATTATCTGTATATCTTTCTCAGGGGGAATAATGTATGTTCATACCTTTTCCCGGGGGGGGTTACTATTAAGTTTCAAGAGGTTTTATATCCTGATTCTCCATATAAGTCTTTGTCAAATAATTTAGCTTCCAAATATTTTCTTCCAGTCTGCAGGTTATCATTCTATATTTTAGTTGGCTTTTTAAAGGATACTTTTATTGTTGATACAGATTCCTTTTTCCCATTTTCTCTTTATGAGCTGATTTCTTGGCATCAAGTTGAAAAAACCTCTGCCTTGACCTAGAGCCAGGAGACTTTCTATCGGTTTGAATAATTTATGAAAATGGTCTATTTCAGTATTTGTGTTTTGCCCTAATTTTATAAGATACCAAGGAAAGGCATGAATAGTTTGTAATTAAAGTGAATTCTGTTTCACTCAAAGTCTACCCTACCCTATTTTTTGTTCTGATATTATTACTTCCCCTTTAACTTAAATATATTCCTTTAAAATCTTTGTTAAAAATCAAACATAGGTAGCCAGGTGAATACATTTATGTCATTAAGACATAAATTGAATTAGTTAAGCAAATTTCTATATTAGTGTTCTGAGAAAATGGATCCAAAGCAAATGTTCAATGATTGATAAAATAGAAATAGATGGGTGGGAGATCCGTTAAAGCCTGAGCATGGACTATAATTTATGAAGATAAAGTATGATGTTGGATCCCTTCCAATGGAACTGAGTGATACCAAAATCAAACTTTTCTTACCATTTTCCAGAACCTATCCTGTTTTTTTTGTATGCCACTTTTCTCCAAAATCTAAATGATACTTACTGCCAATGATAAGAAATATACTATTGGTCACATATGAATTTTTTTCTTCTTTGTTGATGCTGGAGATTGAACCCAGGACCTTGTGCATGGAAGGAAAGCACTGTACCTGTCAGCTACTTTACCAGTCCAATAGGAATGTACCTATTCTTATTGATGTGAGGCAGAAAGGTTAACATTTGAATAAATTTCATATCTTGCCAAATAAGTAGGTCTACTAAATTTTATTTATAGTTGATTTTAAAGCATATCAATATACTAAATAACTTTTATTGTAAGCAAGACTTCCCTGCCTTCAATGGAAATGGCCCTAGTGTTTAATCATTAATCATTATGCTGATATTCGTCATGAGAGAGACAATGTAAATACTATTGAAGGCAAAATTACGTATATTCAGCTCAAGAATGGGTAAGAATATTACCAAATATTTTTGGCTATACAAAGCTATTTTCTTTTCATATGTTTTCTGATAACGAGATTTCCTAAATGTGATGAATTCGTATTCTCAAAAGTTATCTTCTCAACTTGCCATGTAATTCATTTAATACATCACATTGGGTGAGATAATTGGCTGATATTTACTTTATGCTTGTGATTTTCATAGGTAATAAGTGTAGTCTTATTTTGAGGTGTCCTTTGTGTATTTTTTTAGAGTTTTTGCTGACAGTTTTAGTGTACATTCATGAAATAATACAAAAAGTTCTTATTTTAGATTTCAGCAATATTTAAGTAGGATGAAATTTTTATTATTCCTTATATTAACTCTGAAGTGCAGAATAAATTTACTCTTGAAACGAATCCAAAGATGTACAAATCTTGAGATAATTAATTCAAAATGTTTGTTTTATAATTACTGATCTATTCAGATATATTAACAAATGTATATTAAATTTTGATACTGTTTTGGTTTATGAAATTAAATATTTTAGCACAAAATTTTATATTATATATATTACATTATTTTGCCTATTAACATATAAAATTCTAAATTTTACCTTTGTCTTCTTAATAGGGATGATAAATTTTCAAGTAAGCTTCATATTCAGCATTTCATTATCAACATCTACTTCAGCACATCATTGGAAAGTTTTCATTACCGTTTGTAATATAATGAGATTTAAATTTTCTCAGTGCATGTTCTCTCTTAAGGTATTTTTATCCATAATGCTCAAAATTTAATAAATTTTAATTATTGAAGAATGATTGTGGTTTTTCATCAAATGAATCGCAGACTTCAACTCAGATTAGTTTTTATTTTCAACTGTAATCAGAATCCTTATTTTGATTAATATGTCAAAAACGTCAAGTACTTTTTAAACATTTTCCCCTCAGAATCTTATGAGAATGGTGTGGCAGACTTTGTGGGGTGCTCCTCGATTTCCGTGTATCTAACAAAGAGAGTTTTGGAGTGATGAGCACTTCCTGCATCTCCATCTTCCTGCCTGAATTTCTCCTGTGATTCTAAGAGGACAACAGTTGCCCTGCAACCTGGAAGACAGCAGTTTTCTCTAGGGACCTGAAGCCTGGCCTGTGTCTTATTTGCGTTTCTCTCTGTTAAAAGGAACGTAGGGTCATAGGCAGGAAGTCTCCCTGCACCGGTTTCTCACCTGACAGCTCAGGGAGCATGGATCTACCATTTCCCAGTTTATTTGTGTTTCTTGGAAGAATTCAGCTCCTTGATGGCTTTTGGTCTGAGGGCCTTGAATTCTCACTGGCTCTTGCAGGGACATGGCTGTTGGCATAGGGAAAGTCTCGGCCCAGAGCGGGCTTACTGCCAGCTGCAAGCCAGTCTTCTGGTCATCTTCTCTGGGGGCAGATGTCACAGTGTCTCAGTGGCGCTGGATCCACCCAGCCCAGACCTAAAGGGAGGGGACAACACAGGGTGTGGACTGGACAGTCGCCCCAGCAGGCGTCCGCTGGGAGAAGGATGTCCTCAGTGTAGAATGGCAGCGTCCTTCCCCTCGGCTGGAGAGATGTTTGCAAATTGTGGTTATCTCTTCCATTAGTTTTCTCATAAGTGACACCAACGTGTTACAGAATCACAGGACATGGGTCATTTTAAGTAGATCTCCTCACATGGATTTCTTTGGACATTGAAGAATGTCTAATGGTTCTTCAGTTTAGTGGCATTATGGAGGATATGGGATGGTCCAGAAACTCGATTTCTAGAATTATAGCATGTGACTCTGATGCCAAGTAAAGGGGAAATAATTAATAGTCTTAAACCTGGCGTTCACTCTGAATGCTATCCTAAAGCAATGAAGGTGATAATTCATAAAATTTTTTAGTCTGAGAGTAATCTACTACCCCAATTGCAATCACCTCTTTCTCATTCTGTCTCATCTTCTCTCTTTATTGCTGTTTTAAATTATATCCTTTATCAGGTTTCCCTAAAATCTTAAAACGTGTTAAGCAGATGTTTAGCACCTTACTTTGATTTTCTAGTGATGAAATTGCTGATTAATACCACACCAAAGAGTCTCTGTACTAGCAAGTGTGTTTTCCTCATCTAATAGTATTACAATTTGGGGAAAGTAAAGATGAAAATTTTACTATCCTTTCTCTTTCTTTCTTGTTTTTATTGTTTGTTTGAGATAGGGTCTTACTATGTAGTTCAAGCTGGCCTTGAATTTATAGTAATCCTCCTGCCTCAGCCTCCGAGTCCTGCGATTACAATTTGTGTCACTACACCTAGCTCCTTTATTCCAATTTTTGATGTGTTCTTTTTAGTAGGGTTTGCATCATTTTTTTCTTACATTACTGGAGATCAAAACCAGCATCTTCATAGTGAACTACATCCCCAGCCTCTTTCTACTTTTTATTTTTGAGATAGTCCCCCTAAATTGCCAAAATTGTCTAGAACTTGCAACCTTCCTGTCTCAGCCTCCCAGAGTGTTGGAATTGTATGTGTTTGTCCCCACATCTGCCATATTCTTTGGTTTTGGAGAGAGAGTACTTATGAAGCATTAATTGATTGGCTTTATAGAGGTCCACATTTACTAGTATTAGGGATCAAAGTTGATTCTCCTAGATAATCTAGTGGGTTTTTTTTTTCCAGAAATTGAGGCTATTGCTTCACATCAAGGAAATTGACTGCTTTTATAACAGTTTCTCCGATGCTTCAGGAAGGACATGCAGACTTGTCTTGCACACTGGATTAGTTCTTACAGCTGTTAAAACAAATTGCTACAAAATTGGTGACTTAAAAATAAGGTAAACTTCTCCCTTCATGGTTCTGGATGTTAGAAGATGCCTGAAATCAGGATTACTTGGCTCAGCTGGAATCCTGTCATCTTCTGCCTCTGCCGCCTTCCGGCGCGCACCCGCCTTCCTGGGCTTGTGACCTAACCCCAACCCCGCAGTCTCTGCCCCCGGGCCGCATTGCCCCTGCTCTCCGTGTGCAGTCTCCTCTGTGTCGCTCGTGCGTGTTTCCTTGTGATTGCATCCGGGATCCACCAATAATCTGGGATGATTGCATCTCTGCAGTCTTTCTCATGGTTCCAGGGATTTGGAGCTGATGTAACTTTGAAGGCTGTAACAACCTGACTTAGACTCTGAAGTCTTTGTGTACTAAGTAGTGCTCTGCTGTATCTACACATTATTTATGCCAAATACTTCCCATTGGTGAGCTCCTGAAGTCACTCTGTTCACTTTTCTTTACTCATAAAATATTTCTATTTTGAGATCAGAAGCTTTTAATTACTCTTCTAATCAATCTTATCTGCTTATTTCCCAGCATCTCTTTCCTTCACGATGCTTAAAATTACAGGCTGGGTGGTCACCCGTTCTTTTATTCATTCATTTAAAAAAATATTAGCACTAAAAATCAGCATTACACTTTATCTGAGTTCTTCTTACACAGTATTTTGTGGAAAATTTTCGAGGTTTGTGCCTTTCCACTTCAAGACTTTTGTGGTTCCCACTAATGGAATCTGTGGGTAAGTCCATTTGAAATTTTTTCTTCATTTTCCTTCCTTACAGAGAAGGCTAAATACAAACCCACATACTAGTGCTTGAAACAGGACAACCTACTTATTACAGGAGGAAAATAGAAGTTATAAGTATGAAAAATATCAGATTGGACCCACAGTAGTGGCTTGAGTTTTGTTTTGCTTAAGGAAACTATTTTTCGTGATAATACGTATTGTTTTTAAGTTACATTTTCATTTTGAAATACTTTTAGATTTACAGAAAAGCTGCAAAGTCAATGCACATAATTTTCATATACTCTTTTTTACTCAATTTCTCCTATTGCTAACAATTTACATGTCCATGGTACATTTGCAAAGTATGAAAAAAAATTTATATATTACTATGAACTACAGTTTTGGCTTGGAGTTCATGCTTTCCTACAAATGTCATTTTTCCATTCTAGGATCCAACCCAGTTTCACACTTGCTATTCAGCTGTCCCATCCACATAGATTTCTCAGGTTGGGACAGCTTCTTTGTCTTCTCTTGTTTTTCTTTTCTTTTCTTTTTTTTTTTTTTTTTTTGGTACAGGGGATCGAACTCGGGACCTTGCGCTTGCGAGGCAGGCCCTGGAATCACTGAGCTAAATACCTGTCCCTTCTCTTATTTTTATAACTTTAATAATGTTCAAAAGTACTGAGCAGATGTCCTGCATTCCAGTTTGTCTGATTCTCTTAAAAAGTTTATACTTCATTTAAAAATTTTGGGTTCTTCACTTATGATTAACTCATGTATTACAAATTTGAAGTTCTTAAGCATATATAAATACCAGTGTAATTCCATAAACCTCCTAGGCATCCGTAACAAAACTAGTGCCATCATATAGAACTGGTGCCTTACATTTATACACACCAGAGTTTAGACATTATTAAGCTGAATATTTTATAAATTTAAGATAAAGATTTTAATCACTATTTAGGCTCAAGAAATATAATTTAGTAGTGTTTAGATGAGCTTGGTATACTGTAGGGATCAGACTTAATTTTTAAAAAGAATTACCATTTCATCAGTACCTTATGCTGGTAAATAAATATTTGAAATTTTATGTGAATTCACATTTTATTTCAGGCTACATCTAAAACAAATAATAGCTGAGTACAGAATCGGAAAGCAGGAAAAGAGTCAGGGTTTATATTCCATGTATGCACCACTTTCTTGTTTCTCATAACTTCCCCATTTTCCTTAGATAACTCATGAAGTAGTGTTTGTTTGTTTCCCTTTTTGAGAAATCTGAAGACTTTGGTAAAAAGATAAATAAAATTATGCTGAGGGATAAAGACTGGTAGGAATAATAAGATTTTTCCACCATATTATAAAGAGATTGTGTTTTAAATTGAAAGAATATTGGGTAGAATTGAGTTTCTTTCTTTCCTGGGGAGGAGTTGTTGTTGAAGAAGAAGAGAACTGTGTGTATTACTTTAGTATCTATCATGGTTAATCAAAGTTCTAGATATTTTCTAATATGGTCATACTGGGGTAAATTGTATATTTGCAAATTTATGTCCTCTCAAAGTCTATGAATGTGAACTTTTTTGGAAATAAAATCTTTGCATATGTAATCAAGTCGAGTTAATACTGGCTTAGGATGGGTGCTAAATCAAATATGAACAGTATCTTTCTAAGAAAGAAATTTGGACACAGAGATACATAGAGGACAATATCATGTGAAACTGGAGCCAAAGGCCAGAATTATACTGCTACAAGAGCAAAATGAACAAACAAACCAAAATGGACAAACACACACACAAAAAAACACCTAAAGTTCTCAGCAACCAGTGGGGATCAAAGAGTTGTTTTGTAATCACACTCCTAGGAATCACATACAGTGGCTACTGCCCAATCACCCAAAGAGAAGTTCCAGCGATGAGACTCAGAGTTTTGAGAGATTATGTGTTTTTCTTCTATAATTTTGTAGGGAGTGAGACTGTATCTTAGATTAAAACTTAGTTTCCTGACCAAATTTCATGCCATGACCATTGCCCTTAGCTAGCTGATTGCTTTAAAACACCTAAACATGATATAGAGGGAGAAAAAATTCCCTACAAGATTTTTTTGAATTTGCACACATGCACACATTTACCCTAATACTTACAATATCAAACGAGTCACTTTAAATCTAACAAATAAGAAGAGCTTAGTCAGCCTCATTGAATGCTCAAGATTTACAACCAAACCAGCAAGAAAAGAACCACAAAATAAAGGTAAAATATATGTCATGTGCAATAGACCTTTAGGTAGAGTGAGCAGTTAGAATTAAAAGAAAGCAAAGTCAGTGCCCAGATTAAGCTGTATACACAAGAGAGCAATGTTGCTGTCTCTACTTTATGTTCAGTACCAACTTGAGTCAAGTGAAGAGTGTATCCAATGCATTTCTGACATATTTAAGCAACAACATTCTTTGTAAGAGAAAGAAAAAGCACTCACACTAACTTCAGAAAGACAAGGCATTTAAGCCAAAATTAAAATGACAGCCGATCTGTATAATATTGAGTATTATACAGGAACATGACTTTGTATATATTATGTACTTAGTGAGTATGGCCACAGTCATACTAACTCCAAATTAAAAACTATAAGATCTTGATTTCTATAGCTGGAAAAGCATCCATGCCTAAGATTTTCAATGCTATTTGTATTTGCTGGTAAGTTGTTTTCTCCTCTTCTTTTCTATTTTCACTCAAATCCTCTCAAGATAAATCTATGAAGTATGTAAAACTGATGATTTGCAAAAACTTTGGAGTTAATATCAGTCAAGTATCACTGCAAGGGACAGAATCCCACCATTCTCTTGTTTATTTCACGTTTGACCAACTGTCAACAAAACGGAGTCTTCAGTGAATGCTGACACTGTGGGTGTATAATGCAAATGAGAAAGGACAGATAAAGTCATTCCAGCTACTAACTGAACAGAAATTCCCCAAGAATTTCTTAACAGGAAAGGTTCTGAATCTATTCCTTTGGTTTTTAATGTATTTTATTTTATTTTATACTGTTTGACTTTGTTTAATGTCTCCAGGTTCTGCTCATCTCTTACCCTTCCTGAGTATTTCCATGATTTCAAGCCTAGAGTGCATGGCAGCAGACCCAAGCCAAAGAGGGTGTTGGTAGCATTGGAACTCCATTATGAGAGTCCAGATAAAGAAGTTTTCTCAGTCTATTTTTCATTGAATTAAAACACATTTATTTTACCTATTTTGTAAAACTTAAAAATAAATGTATTTGTGTGGTAACATGTGATGCTTCAATATTTGTACACATTGGTGGATGTTTATGTAAGTTTAAAAATGTGTTCATATTTTCAAATACTTATCATTTCTCCACAGTTCAAAATCCTGTCTTCTGACTTTTCATGATATGCACACGTATTTTCTGTAGTGACCATATTCCAAGAGTGCACCAGAGCTTCTTACTCTCACCAAACTGCCATGTGGGACCCACTGATAGACATTTCCTCATCTCTCCTCTCTCCTTGTCCTACTCCAATGGCCTCTGGCCACACCCCCTTCTCTAAACTTCCATTAAAGGCTTTAGATTCCAGCTGTGAGTGACATCATGCAATATTTGTCTTCCAGTGCCCAGATTGCTTCATTTAACATAATGGTATCCAATCCATTCATGTTGCTACAATTGACAACATTTCTCTTCCTTCCTTCCTTCCTTCCTTCCTTCCTTCCTTCCTTCCCTCCCTCCCTCCCTCCCTCCCTCCCTTCTTTCTTTCTTTCTTTCTTTCTTTCTTTCTTTCTTTCTTTCTTTCTTTCTTTCTTTCTTTCTTTCTTTCTTTCTCTCTTTCTTTTTGAAACAGGGTCTCACTATGTGGCCCAGGCAAGTCTTGAACTAAATATGTAGTCTAGGTGGGCCTATAACTTGCAGTGATCCTCTTGCCTAAGCCTTTCAAATACTGTAATTGTTGGTGTGAACCATCACACCTGCTAAAAATTTAATTATTTTATGTGGTCAAATAGTATTACATGAGTTATATGTACCACATTTGATTCCATTCATCAGTTAATGGACATGTAATATGTTTTCCTTTCTTTGTTATTGTGAATAGTGCTGAAAAGAACATGGGATTGTAGGTTGCCTCAATTGCCTTTCAATTCTTTTCCTGCTGATTTTAATTCTTTTGCATATGTACCCAGCAGTGCAATTGGTAGATCATATGATAATTTTATTTTGGACTTACTTAGGGAAACTTCATACTATTCTCCATAATGTCTAAAATATTTTAGATTTTGATCAACAGTAGGCAAGGGTTCCCTTTTCTCCATACCCTCTTCTGCACTTGTTATCTTTTTTCTTTTTGATAACAGTCATTCTTCCTGAGATGAGGCTATATCATATTGTGTATTTAAATGTTAACCACTTGTCAGATGTATAGCTTGAAAAGACTTTCTCACATTTCTTAGGTAATCACATCACTCTCTTGAGTACTTTCTTAGCTAAGCAGCAGCATTTCAGTTTTATGGGATTCAATTTGTCTATTCTTGCTTTTGTTTTCTATGCATTTACAGTCTTTTCCAAAAAAACCTTGCATGTCTTAATGTCTTGAGGTATGTTATTTATCTTTTAGTAGTGCCATAGCTTCTTGTCATACCTTCAAATTTTTAATCAATATTGAGTTGACTTTTGTAAATGATAAGAGATAGGGTTCTAATTTCATTCTTTCCCATGCAGATAAACAAATTTTCTACCACTATTTGTTGAAAAGACTATGCTTTCTCTAACATCTATTGAAAACTCTTAGTAACTTGATTGAAAATCAATTGATTGTAAATACAGGGGTTTACTTTTACATTCTCTATCATGACATGCCATTGTTCTCTGAGTCTGGTTTTATACCAGTACAATTCTATTTTTATTATTATAGCTTTATACTACATTTTGAAACGAAGTAGTTTTTGCTCTGTTCTTTTAGCTTGAGATGACTTTGGCTAGTCAAGGATATATACATTTTTTTGGTTCTCCATAAATTTTAAGATTGTTTTGACTAGTTCTGTAAATATGTCCTTGATATTTTAATAAGGATTGGATTGAATCTATAAAACCTCAGGTAATATGGACATACTGCCAATCCATGAACATGGGATGTTTTTCTACTTTTTTGTGTCCTCTACAAATTATTTCATCAAAATCATATACTTTCAAGGTGGGGATTTAGTTCAGTGGTTCTGCAACCTGCCTCACATACACAAGGACCCGAGTTCGATACCTGGCACCAAAAAAAAAAAAATCATATACTTTAAATATAGAGATGTGTGATCTATTCAGATAAATGTATTCCCAAATATGTTAATTTTTGTAGCTATTATAAGTGCAATTAATTTATTGATTTTTATTTCATATAATACCTATTATATGTAGCAGCATTACTTACTTTTTGTATGTTGATTTTCTATCCTATAATTTTGCTGAATTTATTTATTACCTATAATTGTATTTTATATATTATTTAGGGCTTTCTATATGTAAGATCATTGTCATCTACAAACAATTTTTCATATTTGTGAAAATTTGACTTCCTTCTTTTTCCAATTTGAAAGTCTTTTATTTCTTTCTCTTGTTTTTATGCTCTCATTAAAACTTCTATTATTATATTGAGTAAAAGTGGTATAGGGAATTTGTTTGTCTTGATCTTAGAGGTACCTTTAAATTTTTGCCAATCCGATATATTGGTAATTGTTTCATAATTATAAGTAGCTTTTATTATATTGAGTTACAGTTTTCTACACCTAAATAGTTCAGAATGTTTAGTCATGTTTGGTTTTTGAAATTTATCAAATATTTTTTCTATTGAGGTTTTTTTTCCCATTCATTCTGCCAGTATGGTGTATCATGTGCAATGATTTGTATATGTTGAACCATTCCTACATTCCTAGGATGAATTTTGCCTCACCATACTGTATAAATTTTTAATATGCTCTTGGATCCGGTTTACTAGCATTTTTTTTTTTTGCCTGTATTTCACTTTTCCTTTTCTTTCTTTCTTTCTTTCTTTCTTTCTTTCTTTCTT
Source organism: Heterocephalus glaber (assembly GCF_000247695.1). Next base: position 3,596,807 of record NW_004624854.1, on the reverse strand, counting down.
TCTTTCTTTCTTTCTTTCTTTCTCTCTTTCTTTCTTTCTTTCTTTCTTTCCTTCCTTCTATGTTGTATCCTTATCTAGCTTTAGTATCAGGGAAAGGTTGAAAACATAAAATTTTTTGAAAAACCCTTCCCATTACACTTTTTTAATAATATAAGGAAAACTAGTATTACTTCATTTTCAACTATTTGGTAGAGCAAAGTTGGAAAGCCTGGCTGTGGGTATTTCTTTGAGAAAGGGCTTTTTGTTACTGATTCAATCCAGTACTTTTTAAAAGTCTGTTCAGGTTTTTTGTTTCTTCATTATTTGGTGTTATTAATGTATACATGTCCAAGAATTTGCTTATTTTTTATAAGTTAACAAATTTGTTTTTAAATAGTTGATCATAATCATTTTCAATGATACTCTTTATTTCTGTGTACTGTTGCAAAGTGTATCTATCATGCAGCTGAGGAGAAAATAGTCTGCAGACTCTGTTGAATTCATTTGGCTTATTCTGTAATTTAAATTTGACATTTCTTTGCTAATACTTGGAAAAACTTGTGTGTCCATTGTTGAAAGTGGGATATTAAAGTCTATGACTGAGAGTCCTCCCATGCAGATTATTATCTCATCTGTTTCTGGCACCTTGTTTTGACCAGTGGATGAGTTAATGGTTTCCTGAAAGCTTTGAATGCCTCTTTATGTGCTATGTCATCTGGGTATTGAAGGATAATACTTGTGCCCGTGCTCCTAACCTGGATTTGTTGGTGACTGTCTTTCCAGGAAATCCATAAGGCTACCTAATTTCTCTGAGGCTGTCATCCCAGATTTCAGCATTGTATGGTTTTGCAGCCCGGGCCTGAGTGAATCTGTCATTGTTGCATTGTCATTGTTTCAGCACTAGAGGGTGATTAAATTAAGTTTTATTCCAAATCCAAAGATAGTGTGTTATTCATTCTAAGGTGGATGACTAACCAGAAAGGAGAGTTCACCCCACAAGAATTTCAGTGGGGCCAGATTAGTCCAAATGACTTTTCCACAATCACTGGCCTGTGGTCAGACATTGGAAGATTCTCTCTGAATCTGCAGAGAACCACCGTGCAGGTCCAGACTTCTATGTTATTTCTGTGTCCACCAACACTGCCAAGGTGTGTCACACTCGGGGCTTACAGCTCACTGACACCATCATAGACCTCAAGAAGGACCAAGGAACACACTGCCATGGGTTACCTACAGCTGAGATGTACTAGGGACCCAAGATCACTGTAACCGGCCAGAACTGATGCTGGTTGGAATAGAATTCACAAAAACTAGGGATCACACATCTCTCCCTGGCACCAGGACTGTTTCAGACAATTCATCTGTAAGCAGACCTAGAGATTGGGGTGCTTACCATCAGCCCACTGGAAGTTATTCATAATGCCAGCACTGTATTTGAGGACAAGGTCCTGCATTTACCTCTTACCCCAGAGAACAATCTTGCTCTACACTGTGTTGCCTGAGGTTGGGGTAGATTTGTGAAGTCAGACTCTTGGCCACTTTGGGTGAACCAAGGTGCACCATATCTGAATCTCATACTTGCTAGGACCTGTACCTTTCAGGAATACACTGAGGCTGGAGCTAGAACAGATGCAGACCCGTGTGTGAGTCCATGTCCCGGGGTATAGCTCTCTGCCTGGTGCTGTGACACCTGCAGGGCTCAGTACTGGAGCTGTGCTGAGTGAGGCTGAGGGATGGGTGGTGCAGGTGGTGTCTTGGCCACCACAACTAATGCTATGTGGATTGGGAATGAGTCTTATGGCCATAGGGAACAGAGAGTCTTCGGTGGGATGCTGCAAGACCATGACAAGCTTGACAGCAATACAGCCTGAAATAGGAGTTTGTTAGTCTGCTGCCTGTAAGACACTGCTTGTTCCAGGACAGGGCTGGAGTCTCCTGCTTTGATCTCCGGCCTGTATATAGGCATCTGGCTTGTATAAGGTCTGGACCTCACTGTGATGGGCCAGGCACTAAACTCCCAGACAAAATCTTGTGCTCTGCACAGGATAGAGTTTTATTTTTTCTGCTGCCAAAGACCAGAGCAGGTCAGAAGAAGCAGCCTCTCTTCAGCCTGGTGAATGCAGTTCCAAAGCTGAGTCAGTGTGCTACTGGCCTGGCAGAAGGAGTCAGGGTGCTTTGCCCAGCACCAGGTTTTGCTATGGTAAGCTTAATCCTGGGCTTTGAGTCTAACTCTTCAATTTAACTCCTGTTCCTGTCTACAGGTGTGAAAGTCCTCTCTGTCTTCATGCTGAGTACTGGGAGTTGAAGGAGGGATAAAGAGTCCTTCATTTTTTCAATGTTCTTATTTTTGTTGCACTAAAGGCTGATACTGGGGTGTCTCATTTAGTTTTCTTAGTTTTTGTGACAATGAGTATTGTATGAATGGCTGATTACCTTGGGGCATCTGTGGGAAGACACTGAGAGGACCTCATTCTTGAATATTTTTGTCTTCAGTATGCTTGTCAGTGTAACTGCCCATCTCAGCAATGTTATAGCAGAATGATTAAAAACTCAGTCTCTGGAGTCTAATTGGCTGGATTTGAACTCTTGCTGTCAAACCTACTGTTGCTTGTCTTTACCTAACTTATCCTTTTTGATTTATCTGTAATTTGAAGTGATAATATCCATATGATGAAGCAGATATATTTTACGTGAAGTGCTTAATTTGATGTATGACACATAGTGAGCACACATTCATCTTAGTGCTTCTTTTTGTTCTTTCAGAAAGAATCCCCACATTCTACACTCTCCCCTAGATATACCTAAGATAATCATAAAATATCTTGAAAATGCAGTGCTTAATGTTTAGTTGGGCTATAGAGTTTTAAATGATGACATAGTATGTTATTACCTCCCTTACTATTGGATTTACACAGATTTGTTTATTTTTTCAAGCTTTGCTGATCAAGGATGAAAAATCATGGAGTCCAGGGAAAATTGCACGGTTCAGAGTCTATCTGGAAAATGACTTACTGTTGCTTCAGAAAATAAAATAATAAAATGAAACACAGACTCTATAAGATAAGAAGTAAAAACAAAATGTCAAGATTTATTAGTGCAAACTGGAAGAATGACCATAAATAACTGAGAGTTTGTTTCATGATATATAAGGTGAGCGGAAAGAATTTGATTTAAATAATGAAGTTGATGAAATTAGGAGTGAGGAGAAAAATCATGACTATTGATGGAGTAGCTATTATTTGCATGTTGTTTGCACACACAGTATTTCATATTAATATTTCAATAGTCTTGAGGATCAGAAAATATAATTTTCCATTGTAGCAATGGGGCACAGAGAAGTTATACAAAAAAAATATTTCTAGAGAGGCAGCCATTTTCCAGAGTGGGTGGAAATACAGTTTAAGAACAAATGACCTTGGGTATTAAGTACCAAAGTTTTCTGCAAATAACAGTTGAGTATCTGTCAGAAGAGAGGTGAAGACATTTAGAAGGGGTATGGATCCATATAATTCTTTTTGGGATGCAGATATGCATAAAAGCAATGCTTAAGGAATTATAAGAAGAGAACTAAGGTAAATGTTAATGAATATTGTGCATTTATATTTGAAAGGAAGAATGAAAATTTCAGAAATAAGTTACAGAAATATTCTCAGTAGAGAAGAGAATGACAAAACACACCACTGTGGAAAGACATGATAGATCCACAGAACTAAACTAATATTGGCATTAACAAGTGAAGAAAGAAACCATAATTTCGGGAAGTTAGGTATGAGATAATTGATGGGGGTTGTTGAACAAGTTTAATTCAAATGAAATTTGCCAAAGGTATGGAGTGATTTTTGACACCCTAGTATCAAATATATACTTAAAATATGAGGTTAATTTAAATATTTTGCAATGATTGAAAACATTTTATTTTTACACAACAAGAATGGATGTCTTCTATGATGACTATTTGTCGCCAACAAGTTCGAGCTGGAATGGAAGGTCATCTATTGGATAGTTTGATAAATTACTCAGTGATTTGAAAATTTCCTCAACTGGATCTTAGATTTTTAAATTTTTAACAACTTATGGCTTACAGATATTTTAGTGCACAAATCAGATTTCATCAGGTTGGATATTTTATTTGATATTTTCACCAAAGTGTAAAGATAGCACAGAGTAGATATGAATAATCTGTTGGTTTTATACTTGCCACACCTATTCCTTCTGCTTCTCAAAATCATAGCCCACACTATATGTTTCTTGGAGTTTCTCATCAATACAGTTTGATACCTAATCCAGAAGATAGCCAGGAACAAGCATAAGTTCACAGGCTTGGAAAATTTAGGGTCTAACTGCAATAATCAGTTTTATAATTAGACCATGGGATGCACAGGGCAGTTTTTGTGACTTCTGGAAAAAATAACTTCACAGTTTCCCTACAGAACTGGAAAGACTTCCAAGACTACAGCAGGTGCTACCCAAGCCACCTTGTAGGATGGGGAGGGAGTTTGTGTAAAAGTGAAGCTCTACCTAGAGGAAGAGAAGTGTGAATATGGAAAAATTAGTTCTAGTAAACTTGACAGTTGTTGTGCACCTGATTATGCCTAAAATCTGCCATATTCTTTGGGTTCTTGCTATTTCTTTTTATTTGTTTTTACTTAGTCAAAGTTGTGTTTTCTGCCTGTGGATTCCAATTTGAAGCAAAGGTGGGCAACACAATTATGTTTAGAGAGTGCTGGATAAAGGAAAAATGACTTGCTGTGTAGGCTGGGATGCTGATCCTTAAATCATTAAGTTTCTGCCTCCCAGAAATCTGCATATGCTTCCAAAGACCTGCCACATATGCCATCCCCTATTGTATGTGAATGCTTAAGGGAACCTGATTATTTGCATTTATTCATGTTTGCAAAAAGATGAGGGGGCCAGCATTTTCATCAGCGTTTCAATGAAATCTGTGACCTGTAAGTTTCAAAGGAAAATTAATCACTTGGCTAAGATCAAGTGAAAGGAAAATGAAATGCATAAAGCATTAAATTCAAACACACAAGCTTTTGGGTAATAAGTTATCTCTATCTACAAGAGTATTGAAAAATAGTCTCAAAAATTATAAAATAAAAAAATTTGATGGCTAAATGGTGCGTTAAATGCCATTTCCCCAGTTTTAGATTAAATTCAAAGTAATACCCATTGAAATACATTTATTTTTATTCTGAAATATAAGATATTCAGGTGTAATTAACTTCAGATCATTACAAATCAATTATCCCTGAGATTAAGAGAGCGCTGACACTTGTAATTGTGGTGACATATTCATCATCAGCTTCTGACAGAGACACACATATACACTTTTTAAAATAGCACCAAATTAGAGATCAATTTGAGAAGTCTGATATATGGTAATCTTTTCAGAACAAATTTAAGCTTGTTCTAAAAATATTTTGTAAGGTATAAAATACGTTTTTCATGATTATTTTGATTTTGTCTTATTTTCTAATTAAATAACTTATACCACTGTAATTTCCATGTAACAAATGTGCCATTTTTTCTCTTAATATTTTTGCTTTCACGGATCTCTTTTGAATACGGATTTAAGTCACCGACTACCCAGCTTTTGTTTAGAATTGGTATGGGGATGTTTACATTAACATTTTATTTTACTCATTGGTACTTTACAACCACAGGACAAGAGTTTTGACTGAAGAATCCAGATATACAGAACAAAAGAGAATTGGAATCTAGAGGTAAAGACAAGTAACCTTTCGGAACCAGCTGGTCTTTTAGTCAAAGTCAAATTATGTTACAAATTTGGCACAAATTCAAATCGGAATCATTAAGTGATTTATTTTTGGGAAAGAAATTTCTTTCTTTTCACAAATTTCTTCCGTGGAAGTGATGTCATTCTGTGTGAATCAGCAGCAGGGTGCAGTCAGTGTGGCAGGAGAGGCTGCCCTCTCTAGGTGTTCCTGTGGCGGGTGGCTGCGGCCCTCTTTGAGATGTGTCAGCCTGGCCACACTAAGGAACAGACTCTAGCTGATGAGCGGAGCATATTGCAGGGTGTGTTGTTGCCTAAACTATCTTTGTACAGCAGTGCAAACTAATTAGGACAACATTTATTTGAATGTACAAAGCTTTATCGGGGCTTTGACTTTTGGAATTATGAGATAGGTAAACAGTTCTGAAAGTTTGGGGGAAAGGACTCCACTGAGTTTAGGATAAAGGAACCAACATTATTCCAGATGTTCTTAATGTGACACACATACAAACAAGATTTTTATTCTTAAACGCTTCCTATTATTTTAAACCATAAATTTATTTTTTGCTATCAAGTCTGTATGAGCATCACACTTGGAAAGCTATTTATTTTTTATGATTATTTTTGGTAATAGTAGACAACTTTCATACCACCCCCAGCACTGATATTTTAAACTACCAATAATGTTGGCAGGATTTGATCCTCTGAGTAGGCTGAGAATTCATATTAAAAACAAATATGTCTTTCCTAGAATCTTAATTATTATTATTTTTCTTTTCCTTTGAAACTTCAAGCATAAAGATCTGTTTTGGAATTAATTCATTTCTATGTATTTGGTTTATAATTGTTATATGTATGCAAATAGCTTGCTGTTAACATCCATTATTTTATTTCTTTTAATTTGAGAAACTAAATTAAATGTTCTTCCTTATTGAATCCATAGATCATAGACTCATATGGTGCAAGTGACATCTGAAGGTTGGAGTAAAAGAATTGTGTGGCTTCAAGCAACTCTTGGATTGTTATATGTTTTACTCTTCAATCTTTCAAATAATTGTAATACACATACATAAGGATTGTAAAGTCAGTATTAATTCTTTTTTCATAAATATAATTTGAATAGAGTTTAAAGCCCACACTAGTGATTCCCTACTCCAAGTTATAAGAATATCACCCAAGTCTTAGTTACGATGTCCCAAGTATCAAGATCAACCTCTCTGAATCTAATTATCTCTAAACAACAGTCTTAAAAACTGGAACAATCTTAGTGTAGACATTATTGGAAACTGTGGAAATAATTTATCTTGATTTAAATGAGATTTATATTGAAATTCTGGTTTCAGAGAGGAATTGGAAAATTCTTGTCTGTCCTTCATCCTACCTCACTTTTTTGGCTCTTGTTATATTATTGAACATCCATTCAAATTAAATCAGAGATTTTTTGGGGGAAAAAAGGGATGCAATCATCCCATCTAATGTTTCAAAGATTTCCTTTGGGATAGGAATTAAACAAATTCAATGGATTGAAACCAGGAGAAAAAAGCAGAAAAAAACAACAAAACAAAACAAAACAAACAACAACAACAACAAAAACCAAAGGACTGCAGCTGTAACACTATTTGACTTTTCTCCAGGCAATTATGACTAAATAAACTCATAACCAGGGAAACAGCATAAAAATCAATCATCAGAACAGCATTGGTCTCATTAATTAAACACCACCCTGAAGACAAGTAGATGTGCAAAAACTCTACATGCTCATTATGTGTACTTGTGAACAATACCTCCTGTCTTTATTGTAAAGCATTAATATTTTTCCCCTAAAATAAGTACATCATCCACTGTCCCTTCCAGTAGGGTCAGAGACAATGTGAGCACACCCAGAGATAATCTTGTGTCTTTATAATAGAGAGGAAAAGAGAAGAAGATGAAGCTTTAATTACGACTGAAATATCCAAAACAGTTCAAATCCCAAATTGAAGAGCTCATAATACTCGCATGGTGGCTAAGAATACACACACACTTTACAGTTAGGCTACTTGATTGTCTATTTCTATTTCAATAACTACCCATTTTATCACCTTAGAATTGATGGCTGTCTTTGTTTCTCAGTTTCTTCTTCTATAAAAGATTAACAGTGTCAACCCCTTCCTTAGGGTTGCTATACTACATTAATTAATGTATGTAGAGTTTAGAAATATACTTGTCACATGGAAACTGCTATAAAATGCAAGTTATTATTTCTATCATTATAAACTAATGGGAAAAACATACAATTCTAAGAATCTATACAATAAAGTGAGATGAGCCTATTAGTTTGATATATGCTTTGTCTAATGGAAACATATGCCTTTATTTTTAAAGCCTTGTTTCTAAGAGAGAAATAATAGCTGCTCTTCTAAAAGCTAAACACTTAGATGGTGAAGAATGCTGTAGCACTGGACTTATCCCAAAGGCTCAAGATCCTGGACTCCAGGCTCCCAGCATATTCTATGGAGTCATTTACATGGACCATCTGGAATCTGGCATCTGCATTCCAGATTTATGATTTAGAGCCTTGGAGCTTTTTAAAGAGCTCTAAACTTACACTTTTTTCCCACTAAAGTCGATTTACTTTAGGATAATATCTTCTGAAATTTAATTATCCTCTTTCAGTTTTTTTTTTCTGAGTAAATTAGATGTTTTCATTTTTAATGACTTAATTAGTTTTTTAAGATTAAATTCTTTCTTATACACACTCACAACATAAAGATTCATAGTGAATATTCCACAATATATATTAGAGAACTCAGTATAGAGGATCTTCTTATGATGATTCCTCTATTCATTTGGCACCAAGAAACTAAAGTGTTTCTTTGAAATTCTTCAATTAGATGCTCTCTGTGTTTCCAGGGTTGACTTTCACAGCTGAGATTTTCATGAAGGTGTGGCATTGGGATGGCAAGATCTTAGTTTGAGTCAAGGTAGGCAGAGAAAAAGTATTACTAGAGACCAAAATAAAAACATCAAGAACAACTTAGCTCCTGATTTTAAATAGGAAAACTTATCTAAATAATTAAATGATGATACAATTGAAATAATGTACAACAAGGCAAGAAAAATGGGAATTAGAAGCCATATAGAATTATGTGCAAGAAGTGTTGCAAAGAGTTCAATTTTGAAACACTGTGTTCCAAATACAAAGCTAAGCAGATGTAGAGTTGTGGCCATCCAAGGCTCCATTTTATCTTAGCACTTCCTTGCCTTGCTCCTTAACAGCTTGATTTCAGTCTCTTTCTACCCTTTGTGTCAGACTGCTATGCTAATATTGATTTAAAATTACTTTCCTTAAATCATTTTCATGCAGAAAGAAAATTAGTGTTACCTCAAAAAGAAGCCCAAATTATTCTGCTCCTTAATTTACTTATAACTAAAGTGCAGAACTCCATCCTATTATTTATCAACACCTCTCTATAGTATTTAAAACACAAGTCCAGTCACCTTCTTGTTTCGAGAATTGTGTTCAATTTTATTTCTGACCCATTGCTTTTGCTTCATTTTATCTTGAACCCCCTCCATTATGCTTGTCATGTAACTGGTCGCAGTATACCTTTCCAACATTTAACTCCTCAGGATTTGGGAACACTTCTCCAAATTCTCTAAACCATGATTTGGATTGTTATGCCTCATGAGTTCATTGTTGGGATTTTTGGGAGGGAGCTGAATCATGGGTGTATGATACTAGGATGAAGGGTGTGTGATTCTGGATTAGTCCACTAATTGGTTTGTCATTATTTGGGGTGTGGGTAATGGAAAGGCCCACCCTGGGTGTGGGTGGCATCACCCAAAAGGCTTGTAGCCCAGATGGGATAAGAAGGGAAGGGAGCCTTGGTGCTGCTGCTTTGCTGCTTGCTGCCTTCTGCCTACACTTCCATGGACTCTTTTTAGTGATGTCCCTCTGCTATACTGCCCTGACTTGAAGCCAGCTGACTATAGACTGAAACCTCTACATACTGTGAGATGAAATAAAACTTTCTTCCCTTAACTTGTGGGCATTGAGTATTTTGCCTCAGCAATGAAAAAAGTAACTGACACATAACAATTCTATACTTGAATTGTGCATAATATTTTACTTCTCGATTATGTTTTGTACTCACTGAAATCATTTTTCTCTGTGTTTCTGGATAACCTTTCAGCACAAGGTAAATATATAGTATGCACTTGTTAACTGGCAAATAATTCTTGATAAGAATATGATAAGAATTATGATAAGCTACTTTAAGCTACCATGCTGTGTAGAAAATATCTTTAGTCTTTATTCTTTTGTAACTGGGAAGCAATGCAGCATTTAGTTTTCCCTATGGCAACAGCAGGAAAACTGTTGTGCATGTAGGAAATATACTTTCATGTAAGTAAACATAATGAGCATTCCGAGGTCATATCTGGAAATGGTAGAGTGACCATACCAAGAAAAGATGACTGGTGCTGCCCTCATTTTGGAAGGCAAATGGGACCAGTTCTGCTTACACCCACAGTGACTAGACCCAATAATGGACTCAGAGAAACTAAATCCACAAAAACAGAAACAAAGTTTCTATTTCCCTGCAGTGGTTAGATATAAACTGGTATCATTTGCTTTTTTACTTTCTTTTTTTCTTAAAATTTTATGACAAAACAATATGTTCCTTTAATAGTAACACTGTCATGTTTTATTGTATTGGATAAAATCTCATCATAGTACTGATCAGTAAAAATCATCATAGATATCTTCTCACTGTAAAGTAATCTGCTCACATTCACACTTAATATAAGATTGCCTTTAAAATGTTATTTATTTATATATTCTTTCTTTTATCTACAGTGTAACAGACTATGGTAGCTAAAATTGCTTATTAAATATTTTAATTGTAGGTTAAATAACTGATCCCAGAGTGTTCGCCACATATTTTCATTTGGGCAAAGAGGAGAATTATTCTAGAAAAGGATAGAAGATAAGCTATCAAACACCACTGCTGCCTACAAGACTGCTATTCCAAAATTCAGACAATGAGAGTTTCCATCTAAGAGTTGGTGTACTTCATTTTATTTCCTCCATTCTTGCTTACTAAATGTTCTCAGCAAGAATTGTTCTCTTCAGTTAGGAGAGCAGACGATTTTTCTCTGGGGAATTTGAAGAGTCCAGAAAGAAATACATAAAAAATTTTTGGTTACCTTGTTTTCAATGACAATGATCATCCAGGGCATCTTGTTTTGAATCTCATATTTGACAGAATTTATCTATGGGGTCAAAACATTCAATGGCCTCGGTGCCTCTTCCTTATATATGAGCAAACAGTAAGAAGTCATCATATATATGAATGTGTGGAAAATACTTACTATAGAAGATGAAGACCAAAACTAATAAACAATAACAAGAAAGCCAACTTGTAAGAAGCAGAGAATATTTAATAAATTAACTATTTAATATCCCTTGAGACATAAGAAAATTTCTTTCTTTTTTGAATAAGATGGCTTTGAGAAACAATGTTCAGGAGTAAAAAATTCAAAATTAGAATTAAAATAGTTTAAAATAAAACTCAAATAATTACAAGATAAATTGAGAAAATTTCCAGAAAGAATATAGAAATTTAAATAATGAAGTTCTGTGTGCATTCCCCAAAAATTGGAGTCTTAGGAAGAGAATACAGAAAATGGAAAAGAGCAAATCTCCCCCCCTCCCGGTACTGGGGCTCAAACTCATGACACTGTGCTTGGGAGGCAAGCAGGACACCACTGAGCGAAATCCACAGCCCAAGAGTAAATATCGATGAATTAAGAAAATTTCTGAAACTCATAGAATATGTGTTTACAGACTAAATTAGGCCTGTGAGTATCCAACACAGTACATGAAGTCAGAAGCTGGCCAAAGGAAAATGTCATGTAATATCCAAACGGGGGAAAGACAGACTTATCAAGTTTCCACAGACTGCAATAAGATGTATTAACTGGCAAAAGTAAAGAATCAAGTGCACTAGAACCAACATAAGGTCATCACTTTAAAGTTATGGAAGAAAGTTGTTTCCATACATATCCTCTGCCTATTAAATATGAAAGTAATATGATCATATATTCAGTAAGACAAAGTCTCAAACTTTCCTCTCTAACACATTTCATTAGCTATTAGTATAATCTCCACCCAATTAAGGGAGAAAATCAAGAGAGAAAAATCAATAAGAAATACAGAAAACACACCAACACAAAGACAAAGGAAGACTCCAGGTGGAGAGGAGGGAAATGTCAGGATGGCCCTCTTCCAGAAGTCCTAGGAGCACAAGACAGGGATGGGAGGAATGCGGGGTGAGGAGTGGCTGAATGGAGGAAGATGAGATTGAAAATATCTGTAGTGATGAGTGCTATGATTCTATTAAACCACAGGAAGAAGAGACATCTGCATGTGTCTGCTTTTGCCATTGAAAAAGGGAGGAAAGTTAAATCTCTACTCCCCTGTATGAAACCTAAGACTGCACAATTTGAAGAATTGCTGAAACAGACTATTCAAGATACAGTGGAAAATGTCACAATAGAAATCTGAGAGATTTTTCTTTGAGTTTCCTTTTAGGGATAAGTATGGATGAATAGCGAGAGTCATCTTTTGGCTTTCCTAGTAAGCTCTCATGATGTGTCACTCCTGAACTATGCCTGCAAAAAACTGATAAAAAGTAATAACATGAAATACAGTGAGGTTTTAAATAAACATCACTGAAATATAACTAAGAAGATGTGTAGATACAATGACAGATATCTGGAAGTTTTACAGAGACGTCTTTTTGGAAGATTATGCTTAATTTGGAATAAAATAAGTTTGGGGTAATTAAATGGCATCCAAACAAATATATGTTCTAAAAATCTTTGCAACAATAGTAATAATGTTAGTAATAATGATATAAAATGTTAATATAAAATGTTTACCACGCCCTACTCAATATTTTGCATATATACTTATTTAATATTTTTGACAATTCTACAAAGTATGGTTGATTACTATATTTTTTGTAATTATAGCCATGTAGCTAAAATAAACCACAAATATGCATGCACATTGATTTACCTATGTCTGCTGAAGGCCAAATATATTTCTACACACAATTGTATTAGTATTTTGACAATTTCATTTTCTACATGAATATAAAGTAGGTGAAATTGAATAATTTTTAATATCCTCTTATTTTTACATTTTTATTTCAAAACTATGGTTTATATTTTGGTGATATCTAAGTAATATACATTAAGTGATATGGATATAAGAATCCCAGCATTTAGCACTAATTTCTCATTTTATAAAAATTACTAGCATATTATTTCAGGAAGATTCCTCTGCAAAGCTTATGTATATAATTGAACTACTGTGCAATTAAAAATATCTTTCTTAATTGTTTCTCCTTTATTCTAAATAATTTTTGTACATAAAATGTATAGATTTTAAATTAAACAGATCATCTATTGTGTGTATATAATTTTCATACTTCCATGATTCATGAGATTATTAGAGTGAAAAGTATTAAAAATGAAATTCTCATCTCAGTAGAATATAAATGTTGTTCAAGAATAAAGACAACTTTTTCAAAGATAAGGCAGTTTAACAATTGAAAAAAATGAAATATTTTATATAATTAGTATTTTAGTGAGGTACAGGTAAGGTCCTATAGAATATTAATTTGACTTATCACAGTTACAGCATTTTAATCTCTATGACCTTGTTTTCTTCTCTGGAACCAATGTTAGACATTGTCAGAAGATTGATTAAACTGAAAGGTATTTAAAGGTGTCATTTGTAATATTAAACATAGCACAATGAGCACTTAAGTGTAATTATTAAAAGAAAAAAAATTTCCCTATCAGTAAATACCCACATGTCCACCAAAATCTTAGAAATTCTCTGTCTGCGTGTTTCACTAACCAGGCTCTTTTTACTCCACTCTTGTATATTGCAAAAACCCTTTTAAATAATTTGTTTATTTTGTTGACTTTGCAGAATTCTACCCCTCCCAAGGTTTATTTCTAGATGACCACATTACCTCCTGCTAGGTGCGGTTCGCTCGCACACTGGTCAGGAGTGCAGGGTCTTTCCTTCTGCTTAAGCTGCTCCACAAAATTCACATCTAAAGCATGAATATTAACTATTTAGCATTTCATATATTCCTTTTGAAATGCCTGAACAAATGGGAGTTAAATAAGACTGGATTGTTCTATCTCCAAAGAGCATTAGGAATTGATACATGTCCCTCATTCAAATTTTAACTCTGCTCAATTCAGAGGTCTCTGAGAGCAATTAATCCCGTATTTCATACTCATATGAATACCCCTTTATCTGCCTAATATCTGCAGTCTCGATGACTCTTTGTCTTACTCTTCATGAGAAAAGAATGTTATATTTGAGTCATCAAATTGATGTGTATTTGTCTATAAATATCCACAATTTTCTGCTAAGGTAATGACTCACATCTCATTTTGGTGTGAAATATCTGTGCTAGCAGAAACTGAGATTAGACAATCCACAGGGGTTTTTTTTTGCGTATTCCTCCTATTTATATTTTTCACAGCAAAAAATGCTTTCATCCTTGCGTTGGTCATACATCAGCACAAATTAGCCATCATCGGTCATGGGAAAATGCTGGGAAATATTTAGAATCTTTTAGTAGGAAAATACAGGATTGAAAAATTTTTGTTAATCAGTGTTACCCACGTTTATCATATATTAAGTTTTTCATCTCCTCTTTGCATCCAAATTGAACATCAAATATATCTTTATTCTATTTTTATATGAGGATAATAAACAAATAGATCTTAAATGAGCTGCAAAAATTCACCCTGTTAGTGGCAGATCCAGCATAATACAAGGAAGGTCGATCACCATTTCCAAATTTAATCAAGTTCTACTGTATGAAAAAAATAAGTACTCTTTTCCCTCTCAGTATTTCAACCCCTAATTTGTGAGTCATAGATCTTCTCAACTATATATAAAGGGGCATAAGTGTAAAGCATAAATAAATATGCAGATGTTACAACTTAGAATTAATGTGAATTCAAGGATCTCCTAATTACAGAGAAGAGTCCACAAAAAAGAATAGTTGTTTTTAATGCTGATTAAATTTTAACATGTATAAAATGACTTTTCATTTTTATTAGATTTTTTTCAAGTCCTTCTGTTTTTTGACACCACTCTCTGAAATAAATGGACAATGCAATTTGAAGATTGGAAAAACTTGTCCCTGTGCTACAGAAGCTCAACATTTTTGATGGACTAGAAAGGAAATAGCACAAATATTTCCTTAAATGTGTTCTCTACCATTTAATTACCTTGAACATTCATGAATTCTCCTTAATCATCTCTAAATATCAGTATTTTTCTTTACATCTAACAAGGTAATTAAAACATTCTCTTTTTATTACTTATTAATGCATGAACAGGATTAATTCTGTCATTCTGGACTATGTGAAAATGAAATTTTTTAAATGAGATAATTAAAAATATCCCTGGTCTCTGACTTATAAAGCTTACTAGTTCCCAAACAAAGAGATGAGTGGTGGGAATTAGTCCTTGGGAAACCCAAACTTAAAATTATCTTGCTCCACAAAAACTTAGAAAAACTTAAATATATTTCATTGATGTGCAAATGCATTCTGAATACTGGACATCAATCCAAGCACATCAATGTCATTTTGATAACTTCAGGGTGATGTTAGAAGAAATTTCCAGGCAAGTAAATTCATTAGAATATCAAAGGTCAACAAATATGTGCTTAAGTAAGATTAATATAAGAAAATATGTTAGTCACTTAACATATGAAAATAAAGTCACTTAACATATGCAAATGAAAACACAACTAAGATATGTACAAAGGGCGAAGATGATGTAATGATGAAAATTTGCAATAGTGGAGATTACAAAACTAGCCAAAGGGATGATCCATGGCCTAATGCTGAATGCTCTAAGCTAAAATAGACAAACACATTAACAAATTATTATTAGCAGGAGCATCTTATTTTCTAACACTGGTAATCTGTCTGTACACCTATTATCTCCCTATGTCAAAATAAGCTGGAAAAGAGAGAGGAAATATATCTATCCATTTATTTTATAAAGAGAAACTTCATACCATAAATGTATTGTATATGTTTATTATCTTACAGTCCTAAAAAGCATCAAAATTTTGCCTAAACAGATAAGAAGTGGCAAAAAACAATGTTGGGGAGACAAAATCCAAATCAGAACACCCGCAGTTGTCAACATAGAGTTCTTGGTCCCTCACAATGCAGAGAGGCCCAGAGATCTCAGTGAGGCCCTTGGGGCAGGGACTCAAGGGACAGGGCTTGGACGGACCATCCTGGGCCAGGTTCAGGAAGTGCGGCACCAAGAGGCAAGGGCAGTGGTCAGTGCACTCCCCAGCTGCAGAGTAGGTGCTGTGAAGTGAAGGCGGCTTCCTCAGCACCACTAGTGACCCTGTCTGCTGGTGCTTTGTGAAACTGTCCATATCCAGCAAAAGAACATCTAGGCCTGGCTGGGAGAGCCATGGTAGATCACAGCAGGCAAGCAGGCCTGGCTATTTCCTCGTCAGCCTCAGGGTTTAATGATTGTCTCAAGTTTTATTGGAATTTCTTACTTCATTTCTCTACTATCTTGTTAAAATTTCATACAATGAATGACAACAAATCACTCACATATAATGTTCTCCCAGACACAGTGCTCCCCCGGGAAGACTACACGAGGCAACACAGAAAGAGTGAAGTAGTCAAGAATATAAGATAAATCTGCCTTGTTTTAAACCATACCTTTGTGATAAGTTGTCATGGCAGCAAAAGATAACCAACAAAATGCTCTCTGTACAACAGTATGCAATCGATTTATATTTTTATGTGATATGTAGAGGCAACTTGGTTTTTATTAAGGAGAAAGTGGGATGATTGCTTCTTTTAAAATAATTTATGAGTTTTTCAAGAAAGACCATGCGTGGAATCTAACAATGTGCTCAACTTGGAAGAAACTCAATGCATGTTAATTAAGTGGATGAAAAAAAGATGCAAGTGTTGTTATTGGATACAGCCCGTGTCTACTTTTTTTTGTTTTTCTTAGTACTGGGGATCAAAATCGGGTCCTTGTGCTTGCGGGGCAGGAGGCGGAACCGCTGAGCTAAATCCCCGGCCCCCTGTCTACTATTTTTAAGACACATGAATTGAAGAGGTGTCAGCACTGCAGGAGTAGTAATTGAGAAATACTGTGGTTCCTCTGATTTCCTGACTAGATCCAGGCGCTGAACCCGATGAAGTTTATGTCACAATGTTAGTGATACTCAGGCATGTATTATACTTTGTTGTAGGAAATAAAACACTAAGGATGCTTTTGTACTAATTTTAGCGTACTTAATTAACTCTAAGTGATTGTAATGGATATACCTTTACATATCGATGTGTACAGTGGAAAAATTGAAGAATATTTTTGAAATTCATAAGGAATAACTTAATTAAGTTTTAATAAGAAGCATCCTGTTTCATTGATGGAAAATATTTGATGAGAAGAAAATCAAAGTATCCTGAGAATAAAGAAGTACTCTGTGGTCAATGCTTTTTGAATTACATTTCAAAGAAAATTAGAGCCAAACATTAGAGAATAAGCAGTGAAAGGATTTCCTGTTGCAAAATTCCAGATGGTCTAACAAGTTAAAAACATACTGGCTTCAAGATAATTCTGTCTTACTTTCTTTTTCATTCATCTCAAAAGTGGTGAGAACTACTTATTGTCACATGTTAGAGGTAGCAACTATCATTCAATTCTAATAATGGTGTGAGTTACTAAACTAGATTAAGATGTCAGAATTAAATTTTGAAATTCTATTTTTGCTCTATGTTGGTATTACTGAAGCTTTTAGGCCATTATTAATCCATAGAATATATACTCATTTCATTGTTCTTTTTAACTCAAAGAACCTGACTAATCACTATCTAGATTAATTTACATTGTGAGCCTTCAAGTTGGTGTAATCATCTCATTTTTCAAATTTGTGTAAGGGCACAGCCAACATCTCTAAAGGTCATAACAGGCAATGCAGTGTTTCCATGACATCTTTTTTATCCAATGATACTTCCTCCAGCACATAGAAGTGTTGTATGTGATGAAGTAATAACCTTGCCAGGACCATTTTTCAAGGCTGAATGGAAGATAATTTTGAAAAATAGGTTGGGATATGAAGTATATATCAATTATTTTAACAATTTTTGTATAATTTATAACATGTCCTTTTCTATAATGATCAGCTATGATGAAAATAATAACTGTGATATAATTAAGCTTAATTTAAAAGTAGCTAAATGAAATATCATCTCTTTCAATAGCATTTGGGTTGACACTAGTCAAGTGGGTTCTAAGTAAATTGTTTTCTATCAATTTTATTGAAATTAGAAATATTCAGTGATAGGGACCTTATTAATACCACTGTAAATTGTGTA
>NW_004624854.1:3554532-3568286 GCF_000247695.1 Heterocephalus glaber | reverse complement strand
TGCATCTGTTTTATGGATTCCATTTGTTTCCTATGTTGGGATTCCATCATGTTCCTGAGCTCCTCTCTAGATTTATTAATCATGTCTTACACTAGTAGCACAATTTCTCCTGTTATCTGGAAATTATTTCTTATTTCATTTTTCCCAGATCCCCTTTTGTTACCTGTTCAGTGGGTCCAGGCATTTGAGTATCAGTGTTCCATCTCATTTCCCTTTGGGGCTGCTGTAGGTGATCTGAAAGTCTGGTTTTGAGACTTATTCACATGTTTTCTCATTTCAACTGGGGGGGGGGCACACAGGTGCTGTTGTCATCCAGGCAGCTCACCTCCTCTTAGCTGGGAGAGGTGGGCCAGGGGCCATGAGTGGGGGTAGGGATAGTGGCTCAAAAGTCCCTTCCTCTGGACCAGGAGCAGTGGGATGGCAGCTCTGAAGCCCCTACCTCTGGGAAGGAATTCTTTAAATGCTGAGAACTTGATTCGCTCCAGTATAGTGGCCTGGTGGTCCAGTGTCCTCTGTGTCTTTGTAGTGTGGAACCAGGTGGCTGTACAGAGAAGAGGCCAAAGGAGAGGGGGAGGGGTCCAGTGGATTGCTGCTGGGGTGTGGGCTGATTCAGTGTTTTCAGTGCACCTGGCAACCTCGACACTGTGTCCACAGATCTGC
The DNA here is from genome assembly GCF_000247695.1 of Heterocephalus glaber. The sequence goes on along the minus strand of NW_004624854.1, from coordinate 3,567,626 downwards.
CTGTCTGCAGCCAGCTGATTCAGTCCAGTGACAATTTTCTTAACATACAAGTAGGAAAAACTTTGGGGTCAATTATGAGTCATTTAAAACAGAATATTCTGACTTTTATCCAATACATTGACCTTTTTGGATAAGATTTTTAAAGTAATAATGCTCTTTCATGAACTTCCAACATATGGATGCTATTTGTGCACTTTTGCAAGAAAAATGAAATAATCTTTTTATGTTTTCATTGTGAGGGCAAGTATATGAAGGCAAAATATAATTTATGATAATTTAGTAAAAAAAAGTTAAGGCTGACAGAAGACAGGATTAAAGTAACAAATATGTAAGGCTAAGGAGACATTTAAGGTGGTCAAATTCAAAGTTAAGTTTGACTTAATACACACTTTAGATATATCAAGAACTTGGGATCCAAACAGAAGGATTTTTTATTATATTAGAAAATAAACAATATGAGAAATGATATTGAGAATCAGTCAAATTATAATATATTTCAACATAGAAGAAAACTTTTTCCATTTTTTAATTTCAATCTTTCAAACTTGCAACATACTAAAAAATTCCACAAAATCTCAGTAAAAACAAAACTGACTTGAGCTAAAGACTTAAAGTGGCCCTTTTATGTCATTAAATAAATCAATAAACAATTATTTTTATACTACCCCATCTTCTTTGAATACCACCATTAATCTTGAAGTAATTTTACCATGGAATTGTAATAACAAGTAACAATATTATTGGTTTTTATATCCCAAAGTCTATTTTTAGAAAAATATAAAGGGTAGTGAAAATATATTCTCCAAAATCAATATTAAGTCAATGGATTAAAATTGTATTTCATTTACACAACCAAATAACAAGATTGACTATTTCCCAGCAGAGTGGAAACAAATTTTCAGTAATGAGTAATATAAGTGTTGTAAATTTTAGTGCTTTTCATTCTTGTGTCCATACCTCCTTTTATTATATGTCTAATTACTTTCATTACTAAAATCTGCAAATTTATACTATGAACTCCAAATTCGGAAGACTATTACAATATCATGTTTTCTAAGACTTCCCTTCTCTCACTCATTACATAGGCAGCAGATCACAGACTCTCTGAACTTACTTTTTATGGCTTTATCTCAACTTACTTCATTTGTTCGGTTGCTGAAGCTTGACCTCCACTACAACTTCCAGATCTCTCTATCCACATGGTGATGTGGAGAGAGCAATGTGTTATCTCTCCAGGGCCTTGTGTGATGAATTGATGTTTGTGTGTCTCCTTGAAGCTCCTGACCTTCCTTGTGGTGTAGCATTCTCCCTTATTGGGGACTACGCACAAGTTAAACTCCTATGCAACACATTTTGTGTTTCAGTACATTTCTGCTACTCTATAAAGATTTGAACTACTTATTTTGACAATCAAGATTTCTTCTACATGTAATGTATGTTTCTCAATTTTACTTCTGACTCTGATCACTTCCTTAGTGGTCCCCATTTTCATCAGAACTGAACCTCAGTCAGTGGGGGGTTAGAAAAAAAAAGCGTGGGATGAGCAGTGGAGAGAAGAAACGGCTCACAGATAGACAGACGTGTTTACCTGTGGGGAAACCCAGACATGTTTGCCTTCAGGCAGGATAAGGAATCCATCCTGCCAGTTTGCAAATTCCTGGGAAGGAGAAAATGGGGCAGAGAGACATAGCACATGGATTGCCAAACAGAACCTGAATTTCAGTGGTGTAGTTCAAAGGACAGGCACTGTAATTTTGCAGTTCGAAGGGAAAAATGTAGAAGGAATGAAGACGGAATCGAAATGTTTAACAAGAGATGGCAATGGCAGGGCAAATCGGAGACTAACTCCATGGACAAAAAGCATGCGTCAGTGTCCTCTGGTGACTGTTGAAGAGCTTGGAGAGGTAGGAGGACGTGTGGACCAGCGATTACTAAAGATTAGGAGAGAATGATGCACCTGAGTGCTAGGAATAGGAAGGACAGCTGAAGTTATACACTGTGTATCAAAGCCACAGTGCAATTACTCAAATGAACATGTAAATCAATAAGGACACAATTTAGAGCAACTCTAAATATCTCAGATGATAGGTACTGTCAAGAATTCTCCAACCTAATTTTCTAATTATTTTTCTGTACTGAGGATTTCACCTTGGGTCTTCTGATTGAGCGAATTCACCATCCCCTTTCAATTCATTATTTATTTATTTATTTATTTATAATTTGAGGTAGGGTCTCTGAAAGTCACTGGGTTGTGCAACCTGGTCTCTGATTAATGGTCCACCTGCTTCATCTTCCCCAAGTGCTGGAATTCATGTATGCACCAATGTACTCAGCTAAAATCTACAATCTTTACAAATTGATATTGACCCTATTTTGCTGTGATAAAGAGAAAATTAAAAATAGCACACAACAAAAATTGTACATCAAATTAAAACTTGAGGTTTTTGTAAGTTCTAAAATTCTTGGCTTCCAATTTAAAACATTATGTCACATCAATAACAGGAACATGCACATTCAATTAATCAGAAACCAAATCTTCATACTTGAAGACACATTTAAAATTGGATTTTGCTTTCTTTTTAGTGTTTCAGAGTTTTATTTTTTATTTTATGAAAAAATAAAGCAAAATTTCATAATCAAACAGTAAAAGAATAACAATAGTTATTACACTATATATAATTATCATCAGTATAGTTACTCAGAATATAAGACACAAGCAAAAGCAATTCTTACACAAAACACATAATAATACAAGTCTTTCTTTTCGATGAGCTAAGATTAATTAGTAGTATAAATGAAATGAATTAGCATATATATTGAAATATTTTAAAATCAATGGAATTTGTAGTTTGGCAAAGTATTTGAACTTCCCCTTATTTCCCAATTACAAGTTAATATATACAGTATGAATTTTGCTCATACTTAGTCCCTTAATGCCAATATTACTAAATAGTACAATAAAGTCCATGCAACTTCCTGCCTATTTTCTGGCTAAAGTTAAATATCCAAAGTATCCAATTTTTATGTAAGCAAACATGAATTTCAGATATTACCATATATTCATTTTGCAAAATTAGTCTAATTCTCATGTTTTACCAACACGAGTTTTAGTTCACCTATTACTACTTGAAAAAGAAAAACTGGAAACTAAGACTATTAATTTTTAAGACAAACATCCTCAATGATTAAATGCTGAAGCCCAGTCTTGTATTGCTGCAGGTTTTCAGGAGATAAATTCTCCAGTAGTAGATAGTCCCTAACCCGCAGTCATTCTAGTATCTTCTATAATGTGGACCGGACCAACCCATCTCCCCATCGCAGAAGAAATTTTATTATAATCCTTTTACATAAGGGAAAAACACAAAACTAAATTACTATTGTGGACTCTTTTTCCTAGGCTAAAATGTTTATTATAGTGGCAGCATCTTACTCTTCCACTTGTATTAAAGTTTAAGAAGTCAAACTATGTTCATACCCCACCAAGGAGTGAAGCAAAGTTTCACTAAGGAGAAGGAATCTTTCTTGATGTCCTCTTGGCCTTCCTCTAATCCTAATAATCTGTAAAAGAACAAGAGGACAGGGTTCCCCCTGTGGGAGACAGCTTCCAGGCGGGTCTCACGGGTCAGTCTACAGGAAAGGACAGAAAGAACAGTAGGTCCACGAGGGAAAACGCTCCAAAGAAGCCATACTAATTGCGCCATTCTATTTATAATTCTCTTAACTTTGCCACTAAAAGCTGCCTCCTCTAGCTTGGAAACCCACTTATGTATTTGGCATTGACCCATATCAGCCTTTCTACAGCTTGGGAGTCCTATAAAATATGAATTTGAATAAAAGAAATTAACCTTGGGCTCTCCACAGAGGTTACACCATGTAACTAACGTGGCTGGGGATGAGGTGGAAGAAAAATTCTGAGTGACTGGATGTACCATACCTTCTTCCATATAACTGGTGTTTTGATTACACAGAAAACATTTTTTGTCATTTTTATGAAAAAAATTTAATAATTGTAGGCATCCAGAAATAAATTTTTTCTGCTTTAGACTCCTGTTATTTAAATAAATTGCTTCCGTTTTTTTCTTCTTAAATTTGAATTAACTATTTTGATTTACTTTCAAAATGTTTTTCATTATTATCAATAGACATTGCTAAGTACTACTGATATCAAATTAATGATCAGTACTCACTCCTCACTGAATTTGTACTTCCCTTTGTGCTAATCTTAAACCATATTATTAATATCAATGTTTCTTTCATCTCTCAATAATCACCTTACTTTTTGGATACTTTCCTGAATATATAGCCCCTTTATAATTTAATTTCCTAGAAAAAATGGCAAATAAGAAGTGAGACAAAGACACTAATTAAGACAGGCTTTTCTTTTACTGTCATTGGCAGTTAAATGTGACAGTTATAGTGAATACTTCATAACAGGTCATTCCCTAGACAGTGAGATCGACATTTGTAAATAGTTTAAAGGTAATAAGCAGAGATCTTCTGATTGGATGTCTGATAAGACAGCAGTAAAACTTAATGATACCCCTGGCCCTCACTGTTATCCAGTGTGGCACTATTCCTCACCCTGACTTAAAAAGGCCAATGAAATTCACTTTGTATCATAAATGATTCAATGATAACAGACGCTGAGTGTACTGTGCTCTGCAGCAAGTATTTGTTCACATTGCCCTACAATTAGCAAGGAATGCAAGCAGGATCAACTTTATAAGCAGTTGCTAATATCCATGGTATAATGGACAGCCCCTTGCTCTTGTTTTTATACATCTAATTTTCATTTTCTAATCAATACTTAGATTTTTCTCTCCTTATATCATCATGAACTAGCCTTATTTAAAGAACCAGCCCTTTTTTTTTTCTGGAGTAGAGGATTGTGGAAAGAAAAAGGCATTGATAGACACGAGAGGGTCAGAATTTATAATGAACACTAGCAAGGAGAGAGAATGAAAGCTCTGGAGAAATTTCCAGAATAGTTAGAGGAGCTAGAAGAGATAATTTAAACCATTAGACTGAAATGAGTTAATAGATTGGCTCAATTGAAATATATTGGAAATACACTATGTGACAGGTACTGTTTGGGTTTGAAGTGTCAGCAGTAATTAAACAGACAAGCACTACCTACATGAAGTCTGAAGAGAGTCAATAAAGAAATTCAAAAGTGTGTATAAATCATATATTTTGATAGTCGAGATTCCATAGAATCGTAAAATTGGATGCATCAATAAAGGAATGATGGTGTCTCAGAAGGTGGGAGAAGTTCTACAGAGTGGCACTGGAGCCAGCCACTGGCCTACGGGGCATGTGGAGGGGTCTTTCATCCAAACATGAGCACCCTACAGTGCTGTGCACCAGAGATTGAGGGTTCCATATGGTGTCCTGCCAGGAGCTCAGCGCCTCTGTGGTTAAGTCCAAGTGGGCATAGCTTTGAACCTGGGAAAATGAATGGTCAGGGACACAGTAGCTCTGTGTCTGTCTCCACCACACATGCACGCACGCACACACCGATGGACTTTAATCGCCTGGTGGCATTATCTAGACTTGGAGAAGGCTCCCTCTCAGGATCACGGTGACAATCGAGTACAGTTAAGAAGATCTGGGATGGGGACGCAGATCTGAGGCCACCTCAGCCACTGCCCAGCATGCTGGCCTGCGTTGACTTGTGTTGGATCAAAGCAGGCAGGTGCATTGGCTCACGGAGAAGACTGCATCTCAGCTGATATTTGAGCAGTTCAGACAGAATGTGCAGGAGCTGCTGTCTGGGCAGCAGCTATCTATGGGATGCATCCGCATGTCCTGGTATTGAGAGAAAAGTCAGCGAGTGTCATGGCCTTAATGCATTAGATTGGAAACCATCTAAAAGCTTCCCTTCAATAGAACATTAAATATCCAAAGTACAAAATATTGAATGAATTAAATTAAAACAATTGGGAGTTTTGTATTAAAATTTAGACAGCTCTTAAAATGCGAAATGATTGAATTTTGTGCTGTGGAATTATTGAAATTTCTCAGTAATACCTACACTTTATTATTTACCATGGTTTGTTGGTATATAGATTTATTATTTATTGTTTTTTACTGGAAATTGAAGATTTTTCCCCAAATTTCAAATGAAAAAAAGTTTGGAAAAAATAATGTCGAAAAGAGAAAATTAAGTGTTCATAATCTATCAAATAGGCTTTCAGTCCTATTTGGTCTTTTCAAATCTATTTCAATCCTTTCCCTCCTATTCAGTCTATATCTACATATTATCTTCCAGTATTTATTTAAATAGGGTAATTCCATATTGAATATTGAGTTGAATAATTCAATAGGTTAATGTAAGGTAATTGTCCATATAGAGCTGCTTTTGACTCCTTTTGTTTTTTATTGAATATGACCTAGTTTATATTTGCTTATGTAAACTCTGTGAGGGTAGGGATACTTGTTTGTATTTTTACTGTTGAACTTTTTGTGCAAGAATGGTGTCTAGTGCACAGTACATATCTAAAACATATTAGTGAAATAAATGTTGTACTTAAACTTTTTGAAAACATGATTTCAATGACCACTGTTAAAGATATCTGTGACAAACTTCGGGAGAAAAAGGAAATTTTTACACCAGAAAGCATTGTAGGAGTCCTCTCAAATAATCCACCCCTTCCACCAAAGTGGAAAAATGTTTAACAATCCCCAGTTCAACTTACATTTCCAAATCCCTGTGTGAAATGGAGAAAGTTGTTCCTCTGGGTGGTAATAATCCTCAGCAATAAACCCTGTACTTTATTTCTGGGGGTGCCAGTCCAGTTGATAGTGTGTTATTCATATTTCAAAATGCTTCTTCCAATTCCAAAATTTAAATCCCAAGCTTGTGAAATATGTGATATGAAAAGAAGAACCATATGCTATTTGGCAATTAGGAGCATTTATCAGAGATATGCAGCTCCCAACAGAGCAAAGGTTTCATGACCTAGATCTTCAGTTAGTAATTTTATCATTTTCTAAAGTGGTGCTGTTTTCTGAATGACATGCTATGAGTTAAAACAAAAAAAACTCTCTAGGGATTTAGCTCAGTGGTGCCGCACCTGCCTTGCAAGAACAAGGTCCTGAGTTCAATTCTCAGTACCAGAAAAAAACCCCCAAAAACCCCAAACCAGAAAACTCCATGGGTATCAGCCCTGTTGTCTTAATTGTAATGTGATGTCCTATTCCTACTAGATATCCTATTCTGTTGAAAGCCAAAGCTAAAATTCATTCTTTGTCCATTCAAAGAAGTTTACTCATAAGTCTTGTTTTGCTCTTCTTCAAAGACCTAACTACCCAGGAATGTCCACCTGTCCTTGGAATTGTGTTGACCTTGATATCAGAGCATCTCTCTTTCCAGATGTTACTGAAGAGGCCTGCTCTGTGGTCTATATTTACAGGATTTTCATCCTCTGTTCTTCAAAATCAAACCTGAGTATGGTTGGAATGCTGAACATTTGCCTAAGCATTGGCATCTGAGTCAGGCCTGGGTTTCTCATCTGTCAAGTAGAATTATGGAGCTCACCTTAAGGGCATAGAATGGTGTGAGGCATGACCAACTATTTAGCAAGAGAAGGCACATGGTTACATGCCTAGAGTGGACAAATTTGTTAACAGAACAGATCTGTATTTCAAAGATCTGATCAGTTGGGCTGATCTACAGTTGGGCTCTTGGCAAAACACTATGACATGAAAAAATGGATGAAATGGACCAGTAGCAAAGGCAAAACCCAAGCTGTCTTGTTATTTGGTCATTTTATCCTCAACACAGCCTACCAGTAAAATGATATCAACTTGTCAAAGGGAAAATAGTTATTTACTGAGCTAATATGCCTTCCAGCTCTACATAAAAAAATCCATAGTTGCCCCAGGGAATTAGCTCAGTGGTTCCACCACCTGCCTTGCAAGTGCAAAGACCCAAGTTTGATCCCCAGTACCAAAAAAAAAAAAAAAAAAAAAAAAAAAAAATCCAGAGTGTTCTTATCCTTTTTTTTTAAATTTTCAAATTTCCCTCCATATAGTCTCATATTTGCTGCAGGAACTTGAAATTTGTCTTTTGTTGGTCATAACACATACAGTCAGAGCCATCTTTATCATGAGCTAAACCAGACTCTCCTCTTCCTGAATCCCCTACTAAAGTTTAACTCTTTGGAGCGATATCTTGGGAACAGAGAGATCAAAATATTCAAGTAAGGAGAGGGATTCCAAAATTCAAATTAGTCTACTAGATAGCTTTTCTTCTTATTGTGATAGTAAGTAATGCAAGTTGTAACAAAGTATTATTACCAGGTTTTATTCAGACTCCCAGAATACCACAAACTTCAGTGAATATTATTTTGTTCCATGTTCTGTCACACGTGTCTTTTTTAATGTCATGTAAAGGTAATTACCACTGTGTTTTCTCCAGGTGTTCTCAGCAAAATGTATTTAATACAGCAAACTACTATGATCTCTTATGTAAAAAATGAGATAATGCAGGTCCATGTAGTATGAGAGAGTTTAGACTAGATGGCAAGAGTAGTGATGTTTTCACCTGGCAAAACACAAGCAATTCTGGTCACGCTTATGTATTAAATGTTAGAAAAATATGATTGGAAGGCAAAATGCATTTCAAATATTAGGACTTGATAATTCTATTCCACCAAAGGGAGTGTGAGTAAACTGAAAGTCTCCATCAGATTTTTTGTATTTAAATCTTGCAAAGCCATTCTATTACCTAGACGTCTCTGGTATTTGTTAAGAAGGAAACTTTGGAGTTTTGTACAAATCTTATGTAAGGTAAATTTGATTATAACATCAACAGGGCAGTTTATCAATGAAAGTGCTGCATTTCATTTTATAATTTGGTGGTAATTGAGATTTACATCATTTTGAACTTATTTTAATAGCCCTCATTCCTTAAATGTGGAATGAAATAGGATTAAAGAAAGAGTATTCCCAAGAAACTGAGGAGGACTAATGAGCATTCCATGTTTGTTTCTTGTGAAATAATTCAACTTCAACAAATTCTCTCTCTGTGCATCTCCTCTCTAGTTTTCAAATTCCCAGAGCAGTTAATCCCATTGATCCAGGTTGGTCAGTTTTATTACTCAGATTGATCAGCCATGGCCAAGGGGCAAGAGGTATAGGAATGAGAAATGTCATGGAAGGATTATTTGAGTCTGGTGGCCAACCAAGTTAAAATTCAAATTTGTAGGTAACTTACTATACTGAGGGAAAAAAAAAGAGGTTTTTGAGTCTCTGGGTGCATTTTAACTAAGATCTTTCAGCAACAAAGCAATGTCTTTGTATATAAATGGAGCTATAGTAAACACAGATAACGTAATCATTTCCTCGATTCAAATTCACCCATTTCTTAGGTTTCATAGCTGAGTGTTAAGGAATTTGAACTCCAGACCTGGGCCACCGTTATAAATTCTGGCTCCACAATTTACTAGCTCTTTGGTCTTGTGCTGTATCATGTTAACGTCTATGTCTGGGGTTCCTCAATTACAAATAAAAACATAAATGGCAGCTACTGTCTCAGGTTGTTATGAGGGGCAGTGGATTAATAGTGAGGAATGATTATTTATGACATCTGACACATGCTAAGCACTATATAATTATCAAGTACATATGTGAAGCTAGTCTTACTATGAAAAGGTGAAAAATACAACCAAATAATTTGAAAGGAGTCATAGAAGATTTGTATTCAGCAAGACCATGTTGGTTGTACAGACTTTTAAAAAATGTTGGTAATTCAGAGTATGGGCCAAAAAATTAAGACTTATTGAAATGCCAATAGAAAATTCATAAATGAAATTTGCACAAAAATATTTATATAAATTATAACTAGCTAGATGAACTCTCTTGAAAAACAAGCCCTCTTTAATAAAGTGACCTGCAAAGCATAACTGAAAAATGACTTAAATGAACTAAAAGAGATGATAAGCATTTTTGCAAGCAGAATGGAAAGTTGAGCTTTTGCCTCCAAACCCCTTTTGGATCCTTCAACTTTCAAAGAGCACAGAAATCTCTCTGTCCTTTGCCATGTGGCTCATGATGTCTCTGAGCTTTTACAGATGGGCAAATACGTCATATTCTGAATTGATCCATTTAAAAATCTTGCCATTGCCATGCAATAAAGCTGTATTTTCCAATATCTAATCCCTGCCTGCTTGCGCACTTTGTCTATGTTTAAATTGGTCACGAACTACACTGGGGCTAGGGGTATCAAAGATCTTCCCTTTCCAGCAAGATAGATGTTGAAACAAAACAACATCTACTCTGCCTGAGTTCACACTTCCACTCTCTACCCCTGAGAACTTTGGCTGCTCCTGGGATGCAGCACTCAGCCCAGGAAGAGGGGTGACAGCGGTGTGGATGGAAAAGGCAGCGCAGGCGGCTTCTATGCACAGATGTGTGTCTGTTGGGTGGTGGGTGGGAGCCACAGTTCCCCGAGGGTCTTCCTCCACCTCACCTGATTTCCTGTGCTTTCTCTGGATTTGGATTTGGCTCTTACACCTCACCACGTTCTCCTCCTTTGTTTTCAATCTCCCCTCGAAATTATTTTTGACTTTTAAGTATTTTCCGGCTAACACAAGTGCTAACACTAGGGCTGAACACCAGTGACTTGCAAAAACAATAGAGTTCTTAAAAACTATAAACGAAACGTGTGTTTGACTGTACAACTGAGAATATTCACCCATTAGCAATTATTTGTGAAATTTCAATTAAAACAGTTAATCATACAGAACAAAAGAAATTTAAAAATTAGTGAGAATTTTGACCTAATTATCTTTATATTGAAATTAATCTCAAGAAAATAATAAAACTTGATTTAGTAAATTCAATAAATCTACTCTTTAACTACATTTATTTTTATATATTTTAATGAATTTAGTGTTAGAAATTACTCAGTTGTTTATAATTGCTACTAATGCACCTAGAGGCTCCTAATTGATAATCATTTAACTGGGAAAAATATAAGTGGAAATATATCAAGAAAATATTATTTTACATTGTGGATGGAATACACAGCATTTTGATAATTGAGAAGGATATGATCTAAAGTCAGGGAATGTATGGCACTGTTCAATGTCACTTTCAGCATGTGCATGTGTGCATAGGGACCTTATAATATATCTCAAACATATCACTTTCACTTGTTTGCACCTTATTAGTTCTCTATGTCCCTTATACATTGAAACAGAATATGAGGAAGAGGTATTTCCAAACTCAAAATAAATTTTTAAGAAGAAATTGAAATGCTCCCTTGTTTAATTCATAACTATGAAATATGAGCTGAAGTTTCAAAAACAGTGGTGAACTTAAGGCAAATAATAGAACAGGTTTTGACTTTGAAAACATCTAGGCAATGCAAAATATGAAATGACTGACAAAGAGAACCTTAGCTTTATGGTCCTTCAGATCATATGGTGCCTCTTAGAACCTGCTGTATCTATTGTATTCTAAACTGAAGCTTAGCACTACATTAGCTCTCTATTAAAAATAGATAAATGAAAGTCACACATACATTGAGTTCATAGAACACTAGAAAATAAATGAATTCCCATTTTTAATACAGATGAAATCTAATTTTATTATACATAATATGTTAACTCAAGAAAAAGTCAAAACTTTAAAGGATAAAGGAACATTGTACCACAGAAAGGACAGGAGAGGAAAGAAGAGCGGAGAGGAGAAGAGAAGAGAGGAGTGGAAAGGAGAAGGAAAAAGAGAGAGGAGAGAGAGAGTGAGAGAGAGAGAGTGAGAGAGAGAGAGAGGGTGAAGAAAAAGGAAAATGTTAATGTTTGACTGCACTAACTTTAGTTTGGAAGAAATTAGTTCCTTCCCTAAATGTACCCACTTGGAAAAGCAGATGAAAGGAACACACAAGTTAACCTGCTCTTCTGCCCTTACCTTCCAAGGATCCAATCCAGTGAGTGCTGAAGTGCACACTGAGGCAGGCTGTGCTATGTACACATAGCCCTAAGATAAAGATGAAAACCCAGCTTGTGTTCCACTTCCCAAGTCACAAACTCCAGCCCAGAGCTGTGTTACTCTAGAGCCATACCCCCTCACTCCATGGACTAGAAGTGCTACTGATACAATTTCCCACAGGAGTCTCTTAGACCGACTCTTCTGATATTGGGCCCTGGATCATTATCAAGGAGAGGATGGATGTCCAACTCAGTAAATCCTCCTACGCTAATCCAGCAGTCATGAATGCAACTTATGATCAAAATAAAGTTCCACTGTTCATACATAGGGAGAAAATATGGCTGCAGTACTTTGATAGATTCAATTACATCAGAGAACTGCCTTTATTATTGGAAATAGATCTATAATGTAGAATGGAACAATGGTTCACCAGGACCTATTTGTATCTCTCTACCCCTGAAAATGCTATCTGAGGTAATACTAAATGACATAGTGTATTCAGTGTATTGCCTGGTACAATTTTGTACCAAGCAGGTCTAACCTGACTTACATGTTTCAGTCAAATAACAACTTCCAGAAGACACCGAATCACCCCACTGCAGACAGGCAGCCACCTGGTTACACACTACAAAGACACAGAGGACACCAGATCACCAGACCATGGTACTGAGTCCTGCTGCTCCTGGCCCAGAGGTAGGGGCTTCTCAGCCACCATCCCACTGCTCCTGGTCCAGAGGAAGGGGCTTCCCAGCCACCAGCCCTCCTGCTGCTCCCAGCCCACAGGAAAGGGCTTTAGGGCCACCATCCCTACCGCTGCTCCTGGCCCGTGTCCCACCTCTCCCAGCTCAGAGGAGGTAATCCATGCAGGCACTAACAGCCCCCCGCCCCACATGAAATGAGAAAACACATAAGTCTCAAAATCAGACTTCCAGATCACCTACAGCAACCTCAAAGGGAAATGAGATGGAACACTCTGATACTCAACCATATGGACCCACTGAACTGGCAACAAAAGGGGATCTGGAAAAAATGAAATAAGAAATAATTTATCAGATAACAGGAGAGATTGTGCCCCTAGTGCAAGAAATGACTAATAAATCTAGAGAGGAGCTCAGGAACATGATGGAATCCCAACATAAGAAACAAATGGAATCCAT
>NW_004624854.1:3508016-3549624 GCF_000247695.1 Heterocephalus glaber | reverse complement strand
AGTGGGAGGGGCAGGGGAAAGTAAAGAAGGGAAAGAAAAGTGATGAGAAATGGAAAAAATGGAAATAAAGTCTTTGTTAATAGGGAAGGGAGGGCTAGGAATGGGGAAAAAATAAGAACCAAGATGCATTATGTAAAGGTACAATTTCTAATGAGAAATGCAATTGTGTTGTATACCTACAATGTACCAATATAAGAATTAACTTAAAAAAAGAAAAACACGTAACTTCCCGTGTCCTGTCTTCAGGTTCATATTATCTTCAGCAGGATATCAAGCCTCCCCACAGCCATGAGAGAAAAGGGATGGGGTAGACAGTTCCCTCACCACCTTTGCTAAAGCTCTACTGCCTGATAAACTCTGTGTCTCACTCCCCTGCTTCTGTTGGTTTTTATCTGTCATCTCATAAAATAGACAATTTTTTTGTAAAAAAAATACATTCCTCTCTTTCTTTCTTTCTTTCTTTCTTTCTTTCTTTCTTTCTTTCTTTCTTTCTTTCTCTCTTTCTTTCTTTCTTTCTTTGGTTTTTTTCTGTCTCCCACTAAACTTGCTCACCAAACATTCCTCAGCCTTGGAAGAATGTCTATACAGCAAGTACTCATGTATTTGTCGGTTGAATAAATGGATGATTTTTGAACTCTCAACATGGAGTGACCTTCAGAATCTATTCAAAATACTAAAAAACAGTAAGAGTGTTTCTATATAACTCATTGTTCCATATCACACTACAAAAAAGAAAAAGAAATAAATAATTTGTGTTTTTCTGTACAGCTTTGCTGAATTTAGTAGTATTAATAGGAACTATGGAGGAATAATGTATTTAACAAAAAGAGTTTAATTCAATTACCAGTAAAGAAAAAGAAAACCAATTATTGAACAGCCAGAATCATCCTGTCTTTAGGGATAACAAGTTATAGTGTGTAGTTTAAATGGCTTTTCTTAGTTCTTAGGTTTTATCTTTAAAAAAGAGTATGACTAAATGAAATTAATCAAAGGTTTTAATTTAGCTCTGATAACATTAGTGGTGATGCTAGAATTATTTTCTCACTCAATTATTTTCAATTATCTTGACCAAGTTTTAGATAGGGCTCATTAGGATATATAGAAATTTCTCTACTAAAATCTAAGTATTAGCAGTGTGTACTCACCTGCACAGTGCTGTTTACTTTAGAGGAACTCCATGTCTTTAGAATCTAATATTACAATTGTATCTTTCTGCATTAAACAAGTTTTAAGAAAAAAATATGTGACATACGTAACTTAAGCACAAAAGGTTTATTTTGGCTTATGGTTTCAGAAGTGTCAGTGCATGGTCTACTGTCTCAGAAGCAGAAACAACCTGGCTGAAGGGCCTGGCAGAGGAAGGCTGTTCATCTTAGGGCAGTGAGGAAGTGGAGAACAGGGGAAGAGAGCGTAGGACTGGGGATGGGATGTGCCTTTAAAGGCAGCCTCCGTGATATACTTCCCCCAACAAAGCCCCACCTCTTCATAGCCCACTGAATTCATCAAGGATCAATCCGTTCCTGAGGCCAGGGAGCTCTGACACAAGGAGCTCACTAGCTAGCACCACATCGGAACACTGTCATCTGAGAGACGAAGCCTTCAGAACAGGAGCTTTTGGAAAAGACTTCATGTTGAAGCCATAACGACTTAAGTAATATTAAGGGACAGATATCTGTAATTTTTTATATTAACAAAGAGACAGGTGGGAAGATATGTCCCACTGGCCACATAAGGAATTGAAAGGAGGGAAATAAGTGAAAATTAATTTTATATACCTCAGAGTTACTTGATTTATTACCAACAATAATATATATACTGAAAAAATTCTGTCTCTAGGGTTAGAAGACTAGAATCTTCTTAACTGATTATTGCCTGTATTAAAGAGAATGTTTCTAATTTTATAGTGAAGAGAGTGCATTTCTGTTTTAATCATTTCAGAATAGAGAAATCTTTGAATTTTCAGCCAATGCACACTGAACATTATCTTACCTACATCAAAACTGAATGGTTCATACTTAAGCCAACAGGCCATGATGTCTATACCTTCCAATAGTCTTTTTTAATGTATTTATATATCTACATTATTAACTCTATGTGTGCATACATATATACACATATATAAACATAGGTGGATATTGGCATGTATGTGTGTGTGTGATAGAAATGATCAAATATTTAGGGATTGAGTAAATTTTTAAAAAATATAACAGTAAAAGACAAGTGGCAATCAGTTCCCCTGAAAACATTCACCTCTCTGCAGAAACATGTATCCCATTATGTCTGCTACTTTCTAAAGTAGTTTTGGAAGTCCTCTTTTGTGTGTGTCTTTAAGAGGTCCAATAAAAAAAACAAAAGCAGTGAATGCTGCTCCCAAGTGCTGTCTAATAAAAAGGTGGGATTCTAAAAATATTGGTGTGTGTCCTCATCCACTTTATTCACTGAATCTGGAATCATGCAACTTTTGGTTCTTTCCCGTAGTCAAAATGAGCACAAGATAACCTTTCTGAATCAGTTTGGGACATTATGCCAGCCAGGACAGCACACCTGAAGAGCTTCATGGAAGAGGACTCCCAGAACTGCTCCAGAAAGTGGCAGGAACAATGGGAGAAGTGTGCTCAAAGTGAGGGGAATAATATATATATAATTTTGCACCCAATTTTCTCCATGACCAGTGACCCAAGCAGTGGTACTATCTTCAACTCCAGTACATGCATTTTTCTTTACGAATCTTTGTCTAAAATTATGTACATCTCTCACTTGAGGTACCAATGTGTAGTTTCATCAGTGCTATGTCTTACTAGCAATGTGTAGCCTGTCACTTCTTTACTGTACTGCAGGCATTTTTGATGCATCTATTGGTTTGTAGCTTGAGCATTTAGAGATAAAGTTGGATATAAAGTTCAGCTTTCCTAGCTGAACCTGATGAAAGAATGAAGAGGTAGAAGTTTGCGCAACTGAAGCTACACCCTGTGCTGCTGGAGCTACTGTAGCTTACTCTTGAAGTTGTGGTGATGGGCAGTAGGACCTAGCAACTAGGAATTGAGGTTCTGTTTTGTGACTTCTCTAGTTGAAATTATATAATCTTTAAGAATGGGCAAGCTTAAAAAAAATGGCCCATATATTCTTGGTGAAATTAATCAATACCTAATTATTTAGAGGCTGTAAATGCTATCTTTGGCTGACATGCTCACAAAATATGTTTTCTTCTGTCAATAAAAGCAAGCAAATCAGAAATCTAGCATAAGGAAGGCTATTACCTAGCACAAAAGACTCACCCTCATTTTTGCACATAGATATTCCATCAATTTAATGGTATTCATGACCCTTTAAAAAGAGAAAAGAAAGCATTTGGGTCTTAGAATTATAATTGGAAAATAGCAATAAACAAAACCCTAGAAAACACAGTACCCTACAATGAACTTCAGAATTCATGACATTTAGCAAATCACTTTTTGAGATGTAGAAAAAATATCCATCCATTGGTTGGTGGGCTTTGGTATTTGCATGCTTCTTTCTAAAGCTGAAAATTAGATTTAATCCCCTGTAATGGTTCCTGCTAGGTCCCCATCTTTCCAAAGTGTCCTCCTTCTGGTGGCTGCTGAGGAACCAGAGCATAAGAGAATTATCTCCCTGCAGTGTTGTCTCACACTGGCATACATAGGTTCTCTTATTCTCTATCACTTCAAGAGACAACGATGAAGGGCTGTCCTCTCTCCAGGACTTTATATTGTACCATCTTCTTTGGAATCCTGTGCTTTGGCTGTATCACAAATTCACAGGTTAACTCCTTTCTTTGCTGATTATTTTCATTTCCCTGTAGGATTTGATTCTAAGGTACTCATCCATTAACTCTTGTGTGGAAATTTTCTTCTCATGTGTGGCACCAGATCTAAGACACTGATCAAGCAATAATCATGTACCAAGGTTTTTAGCTACATCATACAAACAATTTTTAAAAGGTGATATTGCATGACAGAATAGCACCTTGTCTTGTACCTACATTCCTCACTTTTTAGTTCTTTACTGCTGTGAGCCATGCACACTTTCACGCACCCATGCAACTCAGAAACTCTTAAACTTAGAATCTATTCACACCACCGAAGAGCAAATTGTTAGTAATTAGCCTGTCATAAATATTTTCTGCTTCCAAATTCACTGAGTTTGGATTTTTTTAGCGTTACTGGCTCTTGATTTTTATAGACTTAGTGGCATTCCGCATATATTTGAGAAAAATTCTTAGTAAATACAGGATCGCATATTAGGGTATTAATTAATTAATTTGTCCATCTGTGTCTATGTCTATCCTTACTCTTCTGGTCATTATTTACTTTGGATTATTTTTATATTTAACCTATTAATTGTGAAGACACTTGTACACTAAATTCTTCTTCAAACCTTTTTTCTTGCGTCCATCATGGATTTTTAAGACTGCATTAGGTTTTATATTGTAAACAAACAAAAAATAAATGTATACCTCTGGGAAATATATATATATATATATATATATATGGAGAGAGAGAGAGAGCAAAAGTATATACATCAGGAAAAGAAAAACTTGTATAAATATTTTAATACTAAATTTATTGAGACATCATGAGATTAATACCAGTTACCTTTGGCTTCTACAATTTCAAGAGGTGCTCAAAGTGGTAGTCATGAGCTTCCAGACATTTATCAGTATGGTGAACTGCTGAAGTGTGTCTACATTTTCCTGGCAGTCCCCCCTCTATATATAAGGGAAATCAATCCATTAAACTGAATTGTAAAAGCTGACAGCTTACGAATTACTAGGAAAAAATTCATGTTTAGAGCTTGTTTCATTACAGTATTATTTCTGAACTGAAAAATCCATAAAATATTAATTCATCAGCCAACAAACAGCTGTACGTACCTGCGTAATCTGTAGTATAAGCGAGAAAGTAGAGGACTCTAGTCCCAAAAGCAAGTGGTGGTGTCTCTTCCTATTAAGGCACCCTTCCCTCTACCCTGGACAAGAACGTCGTCTGTTGCTGTCTGTCCTTTACGAAGAGCTAATGATCTTGTGACTGATTAGGTAGTAATGTCTTATGTTCCTCATGTGGTTTCAGTCCATCCCCTTGCAAGAGCATGAACTTCTTACTCACGTGTCCATTTTATATCAGTATTTTGATGCATTCAGGAGACTAAAACTCAACATACTCCACTACGGACTTCTTCATTCTTCTCAGTTCAAATTTCCTTCTTGTATTGCCTTGGCAAATCTTATATTTTCACAGATACCATCAATTCCCAATCTTCAAATCCTAAAACTTTAAATGATCCTTTATTCCCTTCCCTTACGTTGCTTTTGTATAAATTAATTCTTGTTCTGTTTTGTTCCACAATATTTCAATAGTCTTACTTTTTTTTCAGCAGAAGCACTCCCTGATAACGCTTTTCCTTTCTTTAAGTTAATGTTACTGGTACATGTCAGATGTGCATAATGAACACATCACACTGTTCCTCTTGTGCCTGAAGGACTATTCTGTTTACTACATACTTCCTCTCCCTGTCTCAGTCTCACTACATTGGTCTCTATCATCCCCTGACTCCAAAGTAATTTTGAGGTTCACTATTCGTCTTGTATTGTATCTCTGCAAATCTCGTTCTTTATAGCCATCTTTATCTCCTGCCATTTCCTCTCCCCCATTTTACACCACAGTGCTGATGATATTATATTTCTCTTGGCAAACCGTGGTGTTGCTGACAATGCTTCTTCTTCTTTGTCTCCCACATTGTCTTCCCACAGATAATTACATTTTATAAACTCTTATTCATCACACACTCTGAAGGACTACCTCTCCTGAGATAGTCTTCGTGCTGGAAGAGCCAGCATTCCCCCCTTCCTGATTGCCCTGTATCTTGGACCCATACTTCTATTTTTGCACTAATCATGATGTCATAATCATATTGCAATGCATTGCCATGACGTGTTTGTCACCCACACCAGCTGTGAACTTGAAATTAGGACACTGTGTTATGTATCTCTATGTCCTGACACGTGAGCCTTGTTCCTGGTGCACCATACTTGTGTCCACATGATATTAATGCATGTTTAGAGTGATATTCCATGAGTATTTCGCTGAGCCTACTTGCTGGATTTTTTTCGTTGTGTTCTTGAAAAGAACTAATACTGATTGAAGGGGCCCTTGCTACAAGTACCTGGGCCAGTCTGTTCAAACAATCACTGAAAACCTAGAGGGCAGCCATTTGCTTCTACATGATTAGAGGGATTTAAAACTATGTTTATACATAGTACACTCATATTACTCTCATATTACACCATGTGCCATTGTGGAAGCAGTTTTAATCACCTTCAAAATGTGCCTTGAGGATGCAAAACAATCATTTCATCCAAGAGGAAAATACAGGTGCCATAACACATGACTATCACTTACAAAATTGAGACTGCAACTCCTATTTCCTTTGCAATTTCAATGTTTTTGTGTAATTTAGTTTTACAACTGACTCTTGGGTGTGTTATGAGAAATAGAAAATTTGAGACACTATTTTTTGCATTTTAATTCTACTCTTCTTCATTCCTAATGTGAAAGATGAATAAATCTTTTCGTTTTGCTATATTCTGAAGAAAGAGGAGTAACATTTGTTTGGGATTTGGTACCAAATTACTCTGACATGAAAATCTTTTCTCTTTAAGCAAATATTTTTCTTATTTTTAGACTGTCATGCATGCTGCTACTTTCTCCTTAGCTCCATTCATTAAATTTCATTGTAAAAAACTGCTATTTTATTGTGAATATCATTATCAAGCCTTGGTAATTTGTGAAATTTTACTAGATTTGTGTAATTTTGAAAATTACATCACCTCATAAAAACAAAATAAAATAAGTATTCACATTTTTCTTTGGCATTTTTCCTTTAAGATGCAGAATTCATATTTTATCACAGTAACTACCATAGATTAGTATTGGAGTATTGATTTACTGCTATAGAACTGGTGAATATCTGAGAATTGCACATTCAATAGTATTACAAGTTTACAATTTTTAGCTTAAATGGCTTAGCTTTGGTGGTTTATATGAAATGATACTCAATGCTGTTAAGGAAGGAGCTATAGAGCAACAAATAGACTTTTTGAATAGACTTTCTATCACATTTTCTGAATTCATATTCACCTAAGACAGGACTCTGCAAATGTGTAGGACAAACAACAACACCCTTGCTACAGTTTGAGGCAATGCAAGGTTATGGGAGCTGTCTTGGAGAGCAACAGTCTCACTTCACTTCTGTTTACCACTGTAGGTAGCACTTGAGATATCCTAAATTGCAGATTCAGATTGTATGCAGCTTGTTTTGGTGACAATACTGTATCATTGTTTGTCTGCCTGCTCCTACACCTGCCTGACTGCATTCTTTTCACTATTCCTTCCTGTCTTCCTTTTCCTCCCTCTTCCACTCCCTTTGCTCTCTTATTTATTTATTCTGGTAATTTTTCCTAGAAAAATATGTCTAAGTAACTATAAACATGGACGTAGGTGAAAAGACGTGTGTAACTCGAGGTATTATCAACATATAGACAACACATTAAGATGCAGAAGACAAATAGGTTATTTTTTGCTTATACTTCTATAAACACATGGTTGCTTAATTACTAACTCCTTATGGTACCCTATTATTAATTTAATAATTTTAAAAAATATATTTTAAACCATTGTCAGATTTTCATTGCTGGAACCAACTACCTGGGGTGCACAATTCAAAAGAGGAGAGATTTAATATGGCTCACAGTTTCACAAGGTTTGGTCTGGAGTTAGGATCTTCCAAGGCATGAACATCATGGCCAAAGACAGTAGTGAGGCAAAACTGCTTAGTTCATGGCAGCTTCGAAACAGAAGTGATAAATAGTGCTAGAGGGGAAGGGGTCAGGGAACATGGACAGTACCCAAGGACATGTGCTGTGACCCACACAGACATAAGAGCAAATGTGATTTAATAATCTCCTTGGTAGTTCCCTAGCCAATCAAATTGACGATTATGCTTGCCTGTCACACCCCAGCCCTTGCCAATTTGATACCAAAATACATCTTCTTACACCATACACTACAAAGAAAAGCAGCAAGGTAATGATTCCACCTAATGTGGTACAGCTATCTTGCCTACAATCAAACATGCCACAGTCTCTTTCAAAAAATTCTCAACAGTTCCAGCATTTTCAAAATCTAAATTAAAGTCTCTCTTGAGGTCCAAGGTAAACTCTCAGGGATGACCTCTGAAAAAACTAAATAACAACAGAAAACAAAAGAAGTTACATAATCCCAAATTACAATAGCACAGTAGAGATCCCCAGGCCAAAATGTAAGAAAAGTGGATAAAAAAGAATCAGACCAAAGCTATACCAGAAAAAGCAGGGCAAACAAAATTCTGTAGCTCTGGGAACAGCACCCAAGACTCAAGGTTGTGAGATATGAGCTCCAAAGCACTTGGGGAGCTCCCTCCATGTAGTTTTGTGGTTGTAGCCCTCATGTCCTCTCCCTCAGCTTCTTCCCCTCACTGCCTGCCCTTTTCCTTGCCAGATGCTACCTGGTCCTGGGATCTCTGAAGTTCTGGTGGCTCCATTGGGTCTTTGGCTTCATTTGCACAACTTTACACACTACATTCTCAGGGAATCCTTGCCTGGCCTTGCAGGACTCTGAAATATCGGTAGAAGCTGCCCTGTCCTCACAGCTCTTATTCTCCGTGTGCTCATAAAAGCAGCAGGATCTGGATGCCGTGAAGATCTGTTGCCAGCAAGAGCAGTAGCTTGACTTCCTAGAACCATTGCAGCAAGAGACTCTGAGTGCCAGGATGGTGGAGCACAGCGAAAGGAATCCTGGGGGATGAGTACACTAGGAGACCCTTCTAGAGCAGGAGGCCCAGAGACCATCTTCTCAAATGAAAGGTTGACAGTTTTGCACTCTGTAATGTGTAATGGGATCTTGCTTATTCCTGTGATGACCTCAAGGCATCTTTCTTCTTGTCCCTGTGCAAAGTATGTAGCTTCTTTTTATTTTCTTTTTAATTATTTCAGTATATACTTGTGAAGCATAATAACTCCATTTGTTTTGAGAATTATCTATCTATCTACCTATCTATCTATCATCTATCTATCTAGCTATCATCTATTTAACATATCTTTACCATTAGCTTCTTTAACAAATGGCCAGAAAACTGGTTATCCATGTATGGAGGAATTAAACTATGAGCATATCTACCTTTCCACCTTCCCTTCCTTCCCCTGTCAATCCTTCCCCTAGTCCTCCTCCACATACTCAAGATGTCTGCCTCCTTGTTTCCTACCATTTCTCCTCTTTTTTACTCTTTATTTGTATTTTGAGTTTCTCATATAAAAGAAACCATGCAGTATTTAGCCTTCTGTGTCTGCTGTATTTCACTAACATTATAGTCTCAAGATCTATCAATTTATTTTTTACCACACACTTGAAATCATCCTTTTTTATGCCAAATAAAATCTTACAGCATATATACACCACATTTTCATTATCCACATGTCTGTTGATGGGCATCCAGGCTGCTTCCAAAGTTCATCTTTGTGAGTTCTGCTCCTAAAAACATGTGCACATGCACACATCATTATAGTACTGTGTCTTTAATTCTTTTAGGGATATACCTAGGAAAGGTCTACCGGGATAGAATGGAATTTTTAGTTTTAGTTTTTGAGAAATCTTCAAACTAATCTGCTTAGTTGTTGTACTAGTTTATCTTCCCATTAACAGTATGGAAATATTGCTTTCTGGGCATATCCTCACCAGCATTTGTTGTTTTTTGTGGGTTTAGTGATAAAAATTCTAACTAGAGTAAAATGGAATCTTTTGATTTGAATTTCCCCATTGAATAAAGATACTGAGCATACACGTACTTATTGGTCATTTGAACTTATGTTTTTGAGAAGTGTCTATTCTTTGTTTTTACCCTTTTGTGGGATTATTTTAAGGGGTCTATTTTTAGCTCTTTATTTAATGTAGATTGTAGTCCCCTGATGAGGAGTAGCTGTCAATTTTTTTCCTGTTCTGTACATTGTAACTTCATGCTGTTGGTTGTTTCCTTTGATGTGCAGAAGATTTTTATATAATCCCATTTTAAATATTATTGTTATTATTATTGTTGTTATTCTTCTTATTATTTGGTACTGGACCTCTGTTCAGGAGGTCCATGTATATGCCTATGTCTTCCAATATCTTCCAACCGATTCAGTGTTTCTGTTTGTATATGTTCGCTTTGATCCATTTCTATATGACATTAGTACAAAGTGAGAGATTTGGGCATAGTTTTATTCCTCTGCACTCGGATAACCAGTTTTATGGCACCACTTGTTAAAGAGGATATCTTTTCTCCAGCTATATTTTTGGCTCTTTTGTCACAGATCAGATCTTGAAGGTGCATTTGGTTGTTTCTGTATCTTTCATTATATTCCATTGATCATAAGCCTATGTTTGTTCCAGTACCATTTTGTTTGTGTTACTGCAGCTTCATAGTGTAATTTGAAAGGTAGGAATGTAATGCCTCCCATTTGATATTTTTGGTCAAGAGAGCTTTGAATATTCTGGGTCCACATAAAATTTAAGATTGTTTTTTCTAGTTCTCTGAAAAATGTGGTTGGTGTTTTGATATGAATGCCATTAAATCTATGTGTCACTTTTGGTAATTGACCATTATAATAATATTAGTTCTGCTTATCTAAGAAAAAGAAATGTCTTTCCATTTTCTAATTTCTTGTCAGTCTCTTCAGGGTACAATATTTTTCTTTATAGAGGTCTTTCACCTTTTTGCTTTGGCTTATTCTCAGGTATTTAAATTTTTTCAATCCACTATGAATCTCAGTGAGTTCCTTATTGGTGTACAAGAACACTACTCCTTGTTTGTGTTGATACTGTATCCTGCCAAATTGATGAATTTGTTTATTAGCTGTTAAGAGTCTTCAGGAGGATTTTTTGGGGGGTCTTCTTTATAAAAGGTCATACTATCTGCAAATGAAGAAAGTTTGACTTCTTTCCTATTCATATTTCTTTCAACTCTTTCTCTTGCTTGATTGCTCTGGCTAACGTTTTAGAACTACATTGAAAATAAGTGGTGAAATACATACCTTGTCTCATTCCTAATTTGAGAGAGTACTTTCAGTTTTTCCCCATTTAGTCCAACATTGGCTGTGGATCTGTCATATTTGACTTTGATTAGTTTGAGATAAGGTTATCTATACCTACTTTTATCAAGGTTTTTATCATGAAGGACTGTTGGATTTTGTCAAAGCCTTTTTTCTGAACTTATAAATGTGATTTTTTACCCTTATGTGTATTTATGTAGACATGTTTTACATGAATTTGATGGTCACAATTCATGCTTTTTAATACTTTGTTGAACTCTGCTTGCAAGTAGCTTATAGAGAATTTCTCATCTATGTTTATCAAGACTATAACTGTAGTTTTCTTCTATGTGTGTGTGTGTGTATTTTTTTTTGTGGTAGATATTAAGGTAATGCTGGCTTCATGGAATGAGTTTGTCAGAGTTCCTTCCACTTCAGTTTCAAGGAAGGATTTGAAGAACACTGGTGTCAGACCTTCCCTGAAGTTCTTGTAAAATACAGCAGTGAGTCCATTGGGTTGGCTTAGTTGGTAGAGTTTTTGTGACTGCATGAATTTGAGTATCTGTTGTTGATCTATTCAGTTTTTATATCTTCTTCATTCAATTTAGATAAGCTGTAAGTGTCTAGGAATTTACTCATTCTTCTAGATTCTCCAGTTTATTAGAATATAGATTTTCAGAATAGCTTATTATAGTCCTTGGAAATTGTTGATGTCTGTTTCATTTGTAGTTGCATTGATGTAGGGATTTTCCCTCTTTCTTTTGGGAAGGTTATCTGTTTATCAATCATGCTTATCACTTCAAAGAACCAATTCTTTGACTCATTGATCTTCTGAATTTTGTATTCTCAATTTCATTGATTTTTTTCTCAATATATTTTAATATGTACTGACCTTCTTTGCTTTTGGATGGGTTTGGCTTTGAAGTCAACTTCGTCAGTACTTAGAGTAGCTACTGTTCCCTTGCTTTCAGATCGCAATCATAGGAACTTTCAGACTATGTTTTCCACTGTCAGTTTATGTACTTTTTACAGTAAGAGTTATGGAGAGATATTTATCCACTTTCATCATTGATTCTTTTTCTCATGCTGATTCATTTATTTCACTGCTCTCCAAGTTTACTGTAGTCTTTCCTTTGGAATTTTTGGTGACATTGGCCTCACCATCTCTATTAAGGATTGCCTTGAATATTTCCTGCAATACTGGTTTGGAGCTTGTGAATTTCTTTAGATTATCTATGTCATGGAAAGACTTTTTTTCCTCCATTATTTTGAAGGAGGCTTTTTAGAATATAGTAATCTGATTTGGTGATTATATATTTTTAGGTTTTGAAAAATTTTACTCCAAGCACTGAGTCTAAAGATTTTAAAGTTACATTTTAAAGTTTGTGTTCAGAAATCTACCATTATTCTGAAAAGTTTGCCTTTATATGTTGCTTGAGGTTTTCTTTAACAGTTTTTTAAAAATATTATCCCTTGGTTCTGAATTTCTGGGGTTTTGACTATCAAGCATTATGGAAAGGTTCTTTTCTCATTGTGTGTGTTTGTAATTCTTCATTTCTTGTTTACCTGGGTATTCATTTTGTTGTTTTGATTTTGAAAACTTTCTGCAATAACTCCAAAGAATAATTTTTTAACTGTTAGTTTTCCTCTGAAACCCTTCATTAATTCCTGTAATTCTTAGGTTTTCTTCTTTTGAGTCATACCAGAGCTCTTGTATCTTTTTCTGGCTGTGTCTTTTTTTTTTTTTTTTTTTGGTACAGGTTTTCAAACTCGGGTCCTTGAGCTTGCAAGGGAGGTGGCAGAACCACTGAGCTAAATCCCTGGTCCTGTGTCTTCTTTCTGAATATCACCGAGCAAATGGTGTACTACAGTAATCCTATCTTCAAAATCGGGTATTTGATCTGAGTGATTTTGCCTATTGACAGAACTTTCCACTGAGTTTATTATTTCCAGGATTTCTGTTTGATTCATTTTCATAATCTGTAATTCCTGAATAAAATGATCATTCACTTGCTGCATCCTCTTCCTCACACCATTCAGCTGCTTACTGGTATATTCTTTAAATTCAGTGATCATCTTATTAATCAAAACATTTAGCTGTTTATTTACAGCTCTACACTTATTGAACATCTTAGAAATTTCTTCTTTCTTTCATTTGTTCAGTAGTCTTAATTTATTTTAGTTGTTTGTTGTGTGAATGCTTTGGAAATACACCCACTTCAAGGTGAAGTCTCTGACACGGGCTGGGGCCTGTGCTAGTGACTTGGGAGTCTTTTTGCTATTAGTATGAAAGAGTCTTTGCCGCGTGTCCTCGAGGAGAAATCATGTGACTATAAAAGAGTGAATCATAGCCTCCTCGGACCCATGCTGCAGGAGCTTCGGAACTTAGGTGTGACTGCGCTTCTTGTTCCGTCTTTCTGTTTTCTGTATTTTCCCTCTTCACTGTCCCTTTCAGGGTGTGTCCTGGTGGTTGATAATTTTTCCCCCCATATGACCACACTCTGACTGCCCTTGGTGCATACCACAGAGCTCTCTGTGACCCTGCTTTCTTTGTGCCCCCACGATCGGGTTCCCATTACAGTCCTCATTCCCAGATGAAACCTTCTGAGCCTGGCCTTGGCCAGAATTATCCATCAAGCTCTGCTTACAGCCTTCTAGGATTTTTCTATCCCACAACTCCAAACCTTCCCAAACTCACCCCATGAATCATTTCCAATGGTTGTGAATCCTATGGGTGCTTCATAATCACAGCAATGGTGCCAGTTTTCTGTACTGGTCAGTTTTTCACTGCTGGGATCAAATACGTGACACCTACACCTTAAGGAAACAAAAAGTTAATTTGCCTCATAATATATACTTTCAGAGGATCCACTTCCTAGGTGGCTGGCTTAAAGTCAGAAGCATCAAGATAGAAGGGCATCATGTATCCAAATGCCTTAGTTCATGGTGGTTGGGAACCATAGCAGGAAAGCATTGACAGAGAGAAAGAGGTCAGAGAAAGTACATATAACCAAGATCACAACCCTATAACTACCCAGACCCACCCAGACCTGTGTTTTACTAACCCTCTAGCAGGTCCCAAGGCAATAAAGTTGATGAGCGTAATTGTCACACAGATTAATTTTCCAAAGGCACAATTGTAATCATGTATTTTCAATGTAAGTAATTCTTTTACATTTATTTTAATGTTTCTTAAAATAGGCTGAACAGACACACCAAACAGGGCCATTTCCCTGTCCCCGGGAACTGTGGATATGTCCATTTACATCAAAGTAAACAAGGTAGATATAATTAAAGATCTTGGAAGAGGGAGTTTCAAAATATTTTAAAATTAAATCTCCAGGAGCAATATGATTAAGATATAATAGAGTAATAGCTGTTGCACTTTTATTATAATAACATTTAAAACTGGGATAGAGCTTATATAGGTAGGAATCACACATCCACATACAAATATTTCTATGCTCTTCCTTTGACCACACTTCAAAGCATTGGCTGAATCAACTTTAAGGATTCCCTAGTGGCACAATTAGCACTATCAGATCTTCTAATTAATAACTGAGAATATTGGACTAGAGTGGATTTAAGTTCTAATTCTAAAAAGTTTTCTCTGAATTATAGTACAACTTTAGTTTTTAAAATAACCATTACTTAGATGGACTACAGTTCAGTACTACTGAAATTATCACTGAAGATGTCAATTTGGGAGCATATTTCACTTAGTGAAGTTTCAACACATCATACAGTGAATCGGGGTACATCAATATTTACATACTCTGGAATCATCCAAAAAATACGAAGTTAAAATTACTTTTTATCATATTATTCAAGGATGTAAAAGATTATATCAATTCATAATTGATTAACTTTTCTTTCAGAAATATTGTAGGGAATTTCCAAAATGAGACCACATTTCAACCAAAAGTTAGTACCATTTATAAATATATGTTTAAAAACCCACATGTTGATTTATTTGCAATTTTTAAAGTTATAAGTCAATATAGAAATATATTTGTAGAAATATAATTGACATACTTACAAAATGTGATTAAATATATACTTTCCATTATTACACATTATAATTATCATCAGCTCAATATTTTTTGTACTTCATGACCTTTATTTATGAAATACTTTTTACATAAGTAATTTGGAGATTTGTTTCATATATAAAGACTTTTATAAGTTGTATATTCTAAGTGTGTTGATGATGTTTGGACTATTATTTCAATTTTATATTCTCTATCAGATATGCTCTGAACTTTTTGGGGAGTGAGGACTGGCCATCAGCAGTCACATGATTTTCAGTAACTTGGAAAAAAAGCATCAATTCATGCACTCATCAAATGTTTATGGAGTACCTACTGGGAACACAATAGAAATAACATACAGTGATCTTGCTGTTATGTGTTTTATCCTTTAATAACAAAGTGTCATCAAGAGGAATTCATCAATGACAGATTTGAACAGAACTGTTTATTTTTTCATGATTTGAAGAAGTATGAACGATTTTTGTTCAAACTACACATAACTAATACTTTAAGTAAATCTATAGTAATTAATAAAATTGGCTTAAACATTTCAAAATTAGTTGTGAGATAATTTTAAGAAAATAAAATTGCTGAAAGAAAAATCTGTGAGTACTTAAAGTACTAAAGTACTTTTTAGTATACTAAAAAATGTAATTACTGTGAACTAGAATGTAACTACTGCAGTACTTAAGCATCACTTAAACATGAAAACCAATGAAAGACTATTAGCTATGATTGAAATTTGCATTGTGTGGTGAACCTCACACTGTTATAGTATTTTACAGAGATTTATATCTAGCTACAGAAATTAGTTCTACTGTGTGCAAAAGAGATGAAATTCGTATGTTTCATGTCCATCATATAAGACAATAACTGAGCCACAAACAAAAATTTAACTTTCTTTTATACCTAACCTTATATTATAAGAAGTATTATAGAGTGAAAACAACACATTTTTTTTTAGAAAAAGCAGCACAGTTTTTAGAAAAAGCAGCCATTTAACTTTCCCACTTACATTTTTTTCTTTGAGCACATTTTCCTCTGTGAATGTTGATTAATCTTGGTTTTGGTTGTATTAATCTTTGTTTCTGATGATAAAATACAATGTACTATCATAAGTGAAAGCATGAACCACCTGTGGCATATAGCATATGTTCAGTGAATATTGGTTCTTGTATTCTGTCTGCTCTCCTTTAAGATTATGTTAACATTGTACAGTATTCTTATCTATAAAATATGTTTCTTTAACCTTAAATTTAAACAGCATGTTAGTATTAGTGAAAATGAACTGAAAGGAAATTATTGTCATTCTTGGAGTAAAGATACTTTTCTAGAAAAATCCCATAGTGATGTTGACAATAACATAAATTGACAAAAACTTCGACATTAATAGAAAATCCAATTATGATTGTAATTTATCAGTCACTGCATCTTGTTTGTTGGCAGGATACAACAATAAATAAATACCTGAGGAAATATAAGGTCACAATACTAACAGATAATTTGACCGTTATGTTTAGTAATTTCTTATATTAGTTGATCTTCTACAAACACTCAATGAAAAACACTCTTGTGTGTATTACCCAGGAAACAAAAAACACAAAAGAAAATTGAGCTCAAAGGAAATCTACTCTTTGAGTAAGAGTAAAGCTTCACCCATGATTTCAAAAAGAATTTTCTGGGCTTAGAAGAAAAATGAAAAATAAGTGAACACCATGAAGAAGAGAGGTGATAGAATTGGAAAAGTTGACCTTCCTGGGTGGGATCCTGCCCTGCCTTACTGATTGAGTGGCCAGAGACAATGCCCCACCATCATTCTAGCAAAGACTGCACATCTCCCAGCCTGGAGTTGAGCGTCAGATCCCATATTGTTGGGTATCCTCTTATGTTCTGCTATTTCTCCAAAAATGTGTTCACTATAAAGCTATATAAGCACTGGAAAAGTATTAATCTCATTTGATACTAACTAGACGTGTGATGTGGGTAAGTTAGCCTGAACATGACTTAATTTCTTTTTCAGAAATATGGAAGTTAATTACTTCTAGGGTGTTAGTGAGGATTGAATGAGAAAATGCACATGGATAATTCTTTTATAAGATATTTAAAAACACAGAAGAATCATTCTAAAGCACATGAAAATTTCAAAGCGCAGTAATTTGGGGGGCTTGAGAGAAGATTTATTTATCATTTTCATTACAGACTAAAGCTGGTGATTCTGGTCAGCTGATCTTCTACACAATCATTCAGGCAAGGCCCCAGGCTCTCGCCATTGGGCCAGTGGATGGGAATAGAAAGCATGAGAAAGCACACTCATTTCATAACTGTTTCAGCCTAGAAAGGCTGGATATCACTTCTGCTCACATTCCGTCAGTGAGACGTGTGGGACCAGCTCACTCACCAGCAGCAGGTTTCAGAACAGTTTGACGGGCCCTGTGTCCAGGTGGAAAAGGAAACAGGTTTTGGTGAACACAGTAAATCCTACTCCAATCCTTAAAACCAATAGTTTTCTTCTAGTGCTTTTGAGGTGATGTATCCAATACTATCTCTATTTTAATTGTTTTTTATTTTTGACTTTTCTTAGTACATGTTTTCAGTACATAATGATTATATTCACTGCAGGGACTTGGTATCTGTACTTAACACTTTCAATTCTCCTTTTTTCCCCCTCCACTCTACCCGTTTCTTATTTTTCCAGCATCAGATTCATTTATCTTATAATACATTATAAAGTTAATTCTTATATATACAACCTGTATATATGAATAAATCATGATAATAACATACCACCTATGAACAAGCACATGGTCTGGTGTAATAACTACATGGACATTTACAATTACTTATTCAAGCACCTCTCCCAAATTTCATCCTTTTTTTCCCTCTTTTTTTTGTTTTCAAAACATTTTTATTACCCCTCTTCATAATAATTTATCCTGGTAATGTTTTAAAGTTTTAATACAGTAATTTTAATTATAGTATTCTGTGTTTTGTTTTTTTGTATGTGACATTTGTTTCTAAGATCTAGTCATGAATTGAGCATCTATCATTTCTTCATTTTCATTCTGTGTGTCATTCCATTATGTAGCTTTCAATTTATGGATTCATTCTTCAGTCAAAATATATTTCACTCTTCTTGGTTTTTGCTACTAGAAAAATAAAACAGCTATCTACTTTATTTTCTATGGTTTTTGGAACACGAGCATGAAGATTTTTCTGAGATAGGAAGTATGGAAATTGTAATCTCAAAAGACCATCACTTCCCCAAATTCTCATGATAATGTCAAGTAATTCTTGCACGTGACGACATTTATTTATGTTACCACCATCGATGTATCCATGTGTCTGTAGCTCCTCATTTTGTCAATATTTGTTATGAACAATGATTTTTTGTGTTTTATCATCTTTGTTTAGATGCATAGGTGAATTTTTTGTGCTAATTTACATTTGAGAATTGTTTTATTTTCAACCCTTCATATTTTTATTTTTGTTGAAAATTGCTTACTCTTTTATCTCATTTTTTCTTATTGTATTGTTTTTCTCTTACTAATTTATAAGAAGTTTAAATATCCTGATAAGTCACTATATAATTAAAACTACCTTTTCCACTTTGTTGCTTATCTTCCTCATTGAAATCATATGATATCAGAAGTTTCTGTTTTTTTCTTTTGAATGTGTCTTTCATTGCCTTTTTAGTCCCCATCTTTTCAACTTCTTCATCAGTGTCATTACAGAGGTACCATCAAGCTGTGTTCTTTCTATTATCCTCAGTTTTTTACATGCATTAATTCATGTTATCATTGCATTGTTAGTAATAGATTGTACTTACATTTATAGAAAGGATTTTTAAAATTGTGTTTTCTCTCTTTTTAAGTTGATCCCTAGCATGCTTCTGATCAGGGTTGAGTTCTGCTGCAAATTTTAATGACATTTTTCATAACACAGTGGTTCACAAAATGTCAGGATTCTTGACACCTTTAGCATCTCAGGAATTATTTTTCACAAAACACCTAAGTCAAACCCAAACTGAGCAAAATGCAAGGCCAAATGGTAATATTTAGTAAGATCTCAGCTTGATAGTTGCATTTGGCATGATATCTTACAGTTCTTACCCCTTTCCTTTAAATTTAAAAATGTCCTGTATCCCATATAGTTCACAGTACTGCCTAAAGGTACATAGTGAGATATTTTGGGAACTGCAGTTTCATTTTTATTAGATTTTAAATGCTGAAAGGTTTATTTTGGCTCACAGTTTTAGGAGTTTCAGTGGATGATAAGAAGACTCGGAGGCAGGGGTAAGACTTGGGAGGTGAGCTGCTCCGCCCCCACCAACCAGGAAGCAAGGAGAACAGGAAACGGAATTGCAGGATTAAAAATCATCAATCCAAAGGGAGTGATAGCAGAAGGCAGTTTTGGGGTTTTTTTTTTACAAATTATTTATTGGCCCGTAGAGATTAGCTCTGTTTCCCATTAAGCAGCAACCTCTATGCCCCATGCTATAACCTTTGCTTGCAATTACCTCTAATTGAGGGAAATAAGGTGTTTGTTAATATATTTAACCTCTAAGAATATAACAATGATGACTTAAATAATGATGATTTTTGAATTACTAGTGGCCATAAAGAAAACAAAAATAGTCTGAAAAAGAGAGTGGTTAAAGAGTAATTAGCAGAGAATAATG
Organism: Heterocephalus glaber; assembly: GCF_000247695.1. The sequence goes on along the minus strand of NW_004624854.1, from coordinate 3,529,799 downwards.
AAATGATTGGAGAGGGTCACTCAAAATTGTGTTACTGTAAATACTGTTTTCACCTTTATCTAAAGAACACAATTGATAGAGTGCAGACTTAAGATAGCTTTTCTACTGAAGGTTTTATTTCTTTGGCCTCTTCAGGAACACATTTGACATTATAAAATGTTTGTTTCCAATTTCCACTTCCTGTTTGAAAAGATGATTTTATTTTTTTTTGGGGGGGAAATTAACTATTCATATGTCAGAAGTAGAAAATAATGCAATAATCATATGTATGTGTTCAGTAATTGAGATCATCATAGGGCTAGTCTGTATTGTTGTATAACAAATTCTCTTCACAAATATACCTATAGACAAAAATGTGAAGGACCTCATAGAGAAATTAAAATACAGAAATTTATATTAAAGAAACATTTAAATATCCTAAATAGCTGTGTGGAAACACACTGCAAATAATATAAAACAAAATTTGGTAATGTTCTGTAATAGATTGAGTTTGTTTTTTTCTAAGTCTCACTGGCAGCTTACCTTGATTTCTTTGTGATTTTTATTTCTTCTTAAAATACAAAAAATAGCCAGGCATATTCATAGACCTGATTGATGAAATGATACTAGCAGATGCACTAGGACATGTGTGACCTTACCAAGTGAGGTAGCCATTCATTATTTCAGAGAGTTATTATTATGAGCTTATGCTTATACTATTGTTTATATTTGCGTATTCATATTGAGATGATATCATTGTATTAATTTTGTATGGTAATTCTCCAAAGAATAATTTTGAAATTTTATATTGTACATATTTAACGCATTTATTAATTGTGTGATGTCTTCATGTATATTTGATGAATTTACAACAAGTGAAACTTCCAATTACAATGTGCTCTTGTAACAAGTCAACTAATATACACACATATATGCTATCTGTCATTTTTTGACTGGACAAGGTATCTTTACTGTTTATTTTTATAGAACACACCATCTCTTGTAATGTACTAAGGTTATTTATATACATTTGCATCTTTTTTTCCAGTATGGTGGGCTTTGGTGCAAAATTTTTTTCATTTTCATAGATGGGTTGCTAGATAACATGGTTTGTGTATTTATTTATTCATGTTTTTAGTTTTTGTTTGCACATTTACAGCTCCCTGTGTAGAGCTGGCATGTGTACACCATACATCTGAACTCTTTTTTCATCCTTGCCTCCTGCCCTCCCTAGCCCTCCCTCCATCCCTTTATCCCTTATACTTTTGAGGAAGATCTATCTCCCTACTTCCTATTATCTATCTTTAATTTTTGCTCTTATTTATACTTCTGGCTTCTCATATAAAATAAAACCAGGCAATATTGAAGCTTGTTTGTCTGCTTTATTTCCCTTAATACTATGGTCTCAAGATGCATCCATTTCCCTACAAATGATTCATATTTATCCTTCTTTATGATAGAGTTCTATTCCATTGTATGTAAAAGCACATTTTCTTAATCCATTCATCTGTTGATGGATGTAATTCTGCTCAACTATTAATATATAGAGGGCATTCAAATACTAAGTTTCTTCAATTAATTTTAATAATTTTATTTTCCCTTCATTTTTGCAATTGTTGCTCCCACTTTCTCTGCTAACTTACAATCAACTCAACCAGGAAGAAGTTTTCAAATTAAACCCCATAATGTCACTTTAACCCTCAGATCATTCTAGTACTTTCAACCATGCATGGAATAAAGAAAAAAAAATCATCCAAGAACCTATTTAAGCCTTCCATGCTATTGCTACAATGTCAGGTACTAAAATCCAGCTCTAGAATCTAACTATCAGGATTGTTAGCTCTCCTCCAGTCTCAATGGCTTTGTAATAATTCAAGGCAGGCTCAATTTTGCCGAAATCCCTTGTTCACCTTTTACCTACTAGGGACCCCTGGAGACATAACCTTGGGCAAAACATGTATTTATTGACGCCTTCGTCTCTGGTGCTTTTGTGTCATGCTTAGCTTCTTGGACCCCAAGAACTAGCAAGCTTTGTTTCACTCAACCCTTCTGCCATGATGTTTCTGCCTTGGAGGTAGCCAATCATGGATGAATCCTAATAGGTTTGAGGATTGAGTGTGGCTCAAGGTGATATGTTTGAGTTTCAAGTTGACAAGAGGTGGACTGTGACATTAAGCTGGAGTGTCAGTCTGATTGGCTTGAGAGCTATGTAGGGTATATTAGCCAAATAAACCTCTTCACCTTGAAGTGGTGAGTGTCAGGTGTTTCATCCAGTATCCAGGAAGTTGACTTATACATCACCCACACACTTCCTCCATATCTCATCTCTGAATTTGGAGCTTTTATTACTTCAGGGCTCCACTAAGCTAGTCACATCACAGGCACAAAACAGGAATCAATATATTATCTGCATTTATTGCCATCTGCTTTTTTTTGCATGTAGTTTATTCCCCCAAAATTCATATGTAGGGATCTTGGTCCCTAGGGTGGGGACAGTGAGAAATAACAAAACCATTCTGTGGTCAGGGCTCATGGAAGATAATGGGCATCACCCTCAGGAGAGATTAATGTCACTCTTGCAGGAAAGCAGGCTTTTCTAAAAAGAGTCATCCCAGCACCATCGCTCTCGTCCTGAGCACATTGTGCTAGCTCTGATGGCCAGTACCAGTTTGCTCCTCTGCCATGTTGTACCACAGCCAGGAAAGCCCTCACCAGAGTACTGGAAACATGCTCTTGATTGGCAGTCATCAGAAAAGTTACCTGAATAAACCTCTTTATTGTATCACATAATCTCAGATATTTTACCACAGTAACACAAAAGAGGCTAAAATGGGTCATTCTTGCGGGCAGTAAGGGCTGGAGTGCACAGTTCCGGTATCTGGTCCCGGAAGTGGTTAACCTTGCGACTCCCCTCTAGCCAACCTCAAATGTGGCTGCAATGTGGCAGTGACGCATGTGAGCCTGCACCAACATTTTCAACCATCTCATTTGTGAACGAGGCCTATTTACTTCCTCCTTTGAGGCTGCAGTGAGGCACTTATGGAAAGACAATTTACTTCTACCGTCCTATATCATTCGTTGACTTAAAAAATCTATTGCTTTTCTTTTTACAGCCTAATACTCTGTTATATTATTATTAATTGATAGGACTCTTTCCTAAACAGACCTGGTGTATATTGTACATTCAAGAAAAGTTTGCCCATGGAATGAAGGAATGAATTAACTGTCTGACTCCATTTTCTTCTTCACATTGCTTCATAGAAATTATCACTGCCTAACATCATATATTTTAATATAATGTTTCTGCCTTCACTTTCTTCTCTACGACACAAAATACACATTTGTTTTCTTTGTCTGAAGCATTATCCCCAGGACCCGTAGAAGAACCTTGTCTAACAATTATTTGCTAAATTAATTAACAAATAGACCTTGACTTTTTTACTCCCTAGTGGGTCACTGAATACCACCTTGATGGTGCATAGTATTGAATAGATGCTCAGTGAAAAAGTTGTGCTGCCATAGGACCTATTAGTTCTCAGTAGGGTCTGCCCAGAGACAGCTTCTGTCAGTACCATTCTGATCTTTCAGCAGCCAAAATTTAAGCTGAACCTAAAATGACAGCTTTGACTTCCTAAATTTCTTTCTCAGGAGTTTGCAAAGGTAAATTCTAATGATTTATCAGCTCCTGGAAGGGCTCATATCTTTTATGGACAGTCAGCTTTTATGTCTAATCTTGTCAATTTATCTCTTAGAGTCTTCAGCATTCCTACCACCTCACATCTTTGGGAAAAACGTGAAGTCAGAATCTTGCAAACTGGCCAGAGACACATGCGACTCCTCCATTTGCTTTACCTTTCCTCACAGTGGAAGCAAGTTAAATTTTTAAGAACATATTTTTAAACACATCTTGTACTTTGTTATACACGTATCTGGCATATAAAATCTGGCAAGGGGATGACCATAGATAATCTCCTCTACTGTTACTTGGAAGATAAATGAGAAGTTAATTTAAATTTTTGACACATTATATTGAAATTTTTAAATTCATTCTCTAAATTGGGTTTGGAAGAAGTCTAACCTCATGTACCATGTGAGGACAGCTCTGTGAATATTTGTGACAAATGATTCTTATATTTGCCCTCAAAATTATGATTCAATTTGAGAAAATGAAAAAAAAATTATGGATAATGTTTAATCACTACTGTCATAGGAGTGCCAAGCTGTCAGCAGGATGTCCTGACACGTGGAGTTAGTCACTTCCCACTGTGAGGATCCACATGGCTTCTACTAGCTCAGGAAACCGTGACTCGATATTCCGGCTATTGAATAGATTCACTCACTGTGTGTCACGTTCTGTATGGAATGCTATAGTTAAAATGAGTTTAAATATTTTTGAATGTTTAATGTTACTATATCCCTTGCATTTCTACTGAAAAAATAAATACCTGATTGTTTTTGCCAATTTTTAAGTTCTTAACTATTAATTGACATGAATTTAATTTAGACCATAAAGCTTAGTTAGACACTTGTTAAGTTAATCATCATCATGTGCGGATAATATCCCACTCTTGTACTGGCAACTGTGGAGTTATTAATAATGCCCTTTCTCTATGAGAAATACATTTCTCTAAATTGGGAGAAAAAACCCCAATTATCTGGATAAAACTATGTAGCATTAAAACACACTTACTTGTGAATATATGTCAGAGGCTAGGTATAACAGCCCTGATTTTAAGTAGAGGGATTAAATAATGCTATGTATTTTACTTTCTTTTCTTTATTGTCTAGGAAGTTGTTGATATTTTCCCATATATTTTTCCAGTTGCTTTCTCATTATTTTCTAGTTTCTAAGACCCACAATTTAATCAAATTCCTCATGGATTATTTTCAACTCAATTTGATTCTTCTTGACTTTTTTAAACTTAATATTCTTGAATATTTTGTCAAAAATTAGACAATGTGCTAATTAACTATGCATGTATTACAATACAAAGTGATTTTTACTTTCAAAGTGTAACAGTAGATATTCATTTTGCAGAGATTTAAATAACAAGTGTACATTGAACAGGTGTAAGAATAATTTTTATACTTGGTGATAAAATACTTCACACAAAGAAGAATATATTTTAGCAATAGGTTTATGAAAAAGATTTTAACCTATTCCATATTATTATATTCAGTCTGAAACAATATTATGTTGTGTCTAAGGAAAGATACATATAGTGTTACATAAATAGAACCTGAGGAAAAAGTAAATAAATAAATAGAACCTGAGAATGAAGAAAAATGAGGAAAGAAATCTCTCTCCACCACAGACTGTTTGTGTTATGCCAGAATATGGATGTCTAGATGTGGATACTCTATATTCACAGAACAGGGAACCAGGATTGTAAATACCAGCTTTAGTACTCTTGCTACAAAATATGTGGGTAAAGAATATATAGGTACAAATGTTGAAAAGGAGAATTTCAGGGCATAATGCATTGAATTAGTTTCATACCAGTTTAAGAAATACTTATCAAAAGCAAGAAATAACCAAAAATTGAGTTGAGTGTTGAAACAAATGTTGAAAGAGGAGTTCCCATGTATTTAAAGATAATTAAACAGCAGAGTTCTTGTAAAAGGGATTTAAAAAAAATGTTTAATGGGTTGAAATAAATTTCTTTAACATACTTTTCAATCATAGAATTCATGTTTCTATGTATCTTTTTTTTTCTTTTTTTTGGTACCAGGGATAGAACACAGGACCTTGCACTTGCCAGGCAGGAGCGGTGCCACTGAGCTATATCCCTGGCTCTACATAGCTTTAATATGTGCCTCTTTTCTACTCCCAATCATAATGAATTTATCAATTATTGTATAAAAATGAAATAGTTTCTTCAAAGTAGATGTGCATTTTTTTATTATTTTTGTAAAACATTATCAAAGTCTGTTTTTCAAGTCTGTGATTTTATGATAATGTGTTAATACACTCCTCTGTTCTCTACTCTTTATTTATTACGAGTTTCATTTTCTTATTTAAAAACTGAATTTATAGTCCTAATATAGACCTTCTACACATTAGTGTTTAAACTCACCATTCAATTTTTTTGCACCTTTTAGTATACTTTTCTTTCCCAAGACTTATCTCATGTTACATAATTTACAGAAAAAATTTAGTGATACTGACATTAAATGAAATTTTTTTCTTTCTGAATCTCTATAATGCTTAGTGAATCATCCCTAGTTCTTCTTCACTTCCATGAGCAGATCCATAACTAAATAAATTACCCCTGAACTTGATGTCAAGAGACCCTGTTTCTAGTTTTCTTTGGGTTCCCACATAACTGGGCTGTCACACAGAATTTGATTTTTCTTTGTGATAGGATCCTTAACATACAATGAGAAAATATTTAAATTGTAGAAATATCGATCACCTCTTGCTTTAGAATGTTTCTTATATTGTTGATTTGCATGATATTTTATGATACATATTCTTCAGGAGGACTATAGATTGTACATTTCCTAGTTTCTCCATAACACTTTGCACTTAGCTATTCAAATAATTCTATTTGTGTTTTTTCAAAAAATACAGAATCTAAAATTATTAAGCATTTCATGATCTTATTTACTTTTTGCATTTGATGACATTTCGAGTATATTCATTTCAATAAAATTTTAGTATATTGACATTCATATATTTCTTTAAAAATACTGATGAGATTGTTTCAACTCTAAGTCTCTACCCGGTTACTCATTTTTGTGTCTAGAATACATGTTATGTAATTATTTTAATATTATTATGACACTATAAACAAATGTTTATTTCCATGAAGTTGCCTGTATGAAAGCAGTACAGAAAGAGGAGGCACTCAATACATTATTTTACTCACTGATTAAATGGATAGTTTGTGAATATCCAGAATTGAAACTCTGGGGTGATTTTCTAGAAAGAAACCATGCCACTTTGAAGCAAGATAATTGCTCTGAAATCAACCAATAACAAATGCTGGTGGGGCTGTGGGGAAAGAGGAACCCTGCTCCACTGCTTGTGGGAGTGTAGACTGGTGCAAGCACTGTGGAAATCAGTATGGAGATACCTCAAAGAACTAGGACTGGAAGTCCCATTTGACTCCACTATTCCACTGCTGGGGATCTTCCCCAAAGAATTAAAAGAATCATATCACAGTGATATATGTGCACCCATGTTCATAGCAGCACGGTTTGTAATAGCTAAAACTTGGAAACACCTCAAATGCCCATCAACTGGAGACTGGATAAAGAAAATGTGGTTTTTATAAAATGGAGTACTACTCAGCCATAAAAAATGAGAAATTAGAGACATTTATACCTAAGCGGTTGCACATTGAGGCGATACTCTTAAGTGAAGTAAATAGGACACACATGTATAAATACCGAATAGTTTCTCTGGTGTGAGAAACTGAAAGTGTAAATAAGGACTAAATGTATAATAGGTAATGTGAAATAGGAAGAAAAGGGGCAAAGGGGAAGGAAGTGGGAGGGCTAGGGGAAAGGACAGAAGGGAATGGGATTAATATGAGAAAATAGAAAATAGGAACAAAATCTTTGTAAATAGGGAGGAATGGAGGACTGGAAGGGAGGGCTGGGCAAGGGTGAAAAATAAGAACCAAGAGAGACTATGTAAAGGTGCAAATTTCCAAAGATGAATGTCATTATATTGTATACCTAAAATGTACCAGTGATTAGAATGAATAATCGATAATGTAAAATAGGAAGAAAAGGTCCAAAGGGGTAGGGGTAGGAGTAGTGGGAGGGGCAGGGGAAAGGAAAGAAGGGAAAGGAAAAATGATGAGAAATGGAAAAAATGGGAATAAAGTCTTTGTAAATAGGGAAGGGTGGAGGGCATGAAGGGAGGGCTAGGAATGGGGAAAAAATAAGAACCAAGATGCATTATGTAAAGGTACAATTCCCAATGAGAAATGTAATTGTGTTGTATACGTACAATGTACCAATAAAAGAATTTAATTTAAAAATAAATAAATAAATAAAAGAAAGGCTGCTTCTCAGTGGGTGCTACTGATGCACCTGGAAGTGCTGCATCCTGACCACTTGGTTGGGCCAGGTCCTGGCTTCTGGGAACTCCTGGCCATAGATGTGTCCAAGGTCCAGTCCCACCCATCCCAGTTCTTTTGCCAGCTCCCTGTCACCTTGTGATGACTCTCAGTGGATCAGGATCAATTATTCTTCTTCTCCATGTCTGGGAACTAGTGTTCTGTCTCACGTGGAAGGGCAACTTCTCCTACTTGCTTTTACTAAACCATGCGTGATCACCAGATGATCTCCACTGCTAAGATAGCTTTGTCAAATTCAAAGCACTTTTAAAAAAAAAATTTCTGACCTTCAGTTGGCTGTTGAAAAAAGACAACCTAATTTTTTTATGTCATCACAAATTTATTATGTCTTCATTTTGCAGAATATTTTCAATCTATATGAAAGAGAAGTTAGATCTTTTCAGCATTTTGGTCAGCTCTGGTTGCTTAGATTAGAGTCCCAAAGCCTTTCTTTTCTCAAACATAACTAAAGACTGGGTCAACTGTATATTCATATTATAGCAGTAGAGTGTTACCACAAACAACCACAACACTTCATTGGAAAACAAAATAATTCCCATCTCATGAGAAATTAATTCTCATGTGGAATACTTGTGGTCCACTAGTGCAGGTCACCAAGCTCCATTGCGCTGGCTCTGCTTCAAGGTGGGCATCTGCCTGAGCCTTACAGAGAGGGCTGACTCCTCCTCCTAACTCCATTACGTCTGAAGCTACTCGTGGTGAAGCTACACATGGAAGTGCCACACTGTCATTTCTATTTTGGTAAAAACGAAATGAAACTGAACAGTAGCAATGGAGAGAACCTGGAAGACACCCTCCATCTTTAGTGAGAGAAATTATAAAGGGTATGTATACGATGTTTTACAAGACTTAAAAATTCTTTTGATGAAGAGACAGGACTCAGTGTCACTCCTGGAGAGGTGAAAAGTGGAACAGAACTCTTGTTAGTTAAAGCTCAAAATGACAGGAGAGTTCTAAGCAGGACCACCTAGGGGTTTGCATTCAGTGAAACAGTAAACTCAAGGTGAAGTTATTGGAGGCAATTGGTTTAGCAAGTCGGGTAGGTTTCACTCAGCTTCTCAGGCTTCTTGCAGATTGGCTGCTGTACATAATTTTTCAGGCTCCTGGGCATAGGGATTATTCTATACTTTTATACCTGGCCCTAGAGCAATTAGGGCAGGCTGATTACCGCTCAAACTATGAAAATCAAATAAGGGCTTGAGCTGTGGACTTAACCAGCTCTGGAGAGGAAGAATTGAAGGGTTTCTAGTTTGGGCCTTGAATCTTGGTCAAGGCTGAAAATGAGCAAAAGGAAACAATGTTACAGTTGGACCATTTAAGTCTTGACATCAGTGTGAATACTTAGGGTGTTTGAGAGAGTAAATAGTAAAGGAGTAGAGTATAAATTTGTCTGAATAAAATAGAAAACATTTTATTATGAGGTTAATGAAGAAAAACAAGTAGAAGTAAAAAGAGTTTTTGTATGATGTCCCATAAGCAAAATCCCCTTATATGGTATTATCAAAAGTGCAGTCCAGGAATTTCTGGAGTCTTGAATATTATTATATAATGGAACTGACAGTGTTTTTAAGTTAGGAGTTATATTTTTATAATAATAATATATTGGTGTATCATTGAGTCATGGTGGCAAGTACACCAGTTATAATGTGAGGGGTATAAACTAACCTTTATTCAGGTGCTTGTAGAGACTATTTATAATGGTTCGCAACTTTTCTAAACCAGAGGATCTATGATTTTTTCCTTTTGTTTGTTGGATTATGAACTAATTGCTAAAAAAGGATAAGATTCAGCAACAGGAAGGCAGATGAGATACGCAAGGTGTATTGTGGGCAGAGCTGAGAGCCATGCCTGCTCCAGCCACCCCCATGGCTGACAAACCCAGCAGCTCTCAAAGCCTCAAACCTTCACCTTTAGGATTTTTGTGGTGGCTTCATTTGTGGGTTTTCACAGAAGACTCATACTTAGTCATAGTTTATCAAGCTTTTGGCTACTGGTGATTAAGTTGCTTTTCTCCCTCTCACTTCCTGGAAGGTCAAGAATTGGGGCCCAAATTCCCACCCCTCTCTTCTCCTGGTTGTCGCCTCTGGCAACTGTCCTCAGTGCTGAGATTATCTGGAAGTCCCCAGACAGCAGTCTCCTCCTTAGCATGCTGAAAGACAATTCCTTTTCACACCAAGGATTTTAGCAACTCTGTGTCAGGGAATAGAGACAAAGACTGAATATATATTTCTCAATATATTATAATGACACAAAATCTTAGGCAAGGATGAGACAGTATGGAAGAACAGCAAGGGACATATTGGCTTATTTTGGCTATTTTTCCTTCTTTCTGATTTTGGAGGACTCTGATTTATTACTGGGAGATGTGGCCCCCTGATTCTCAGAAAATTACTTGCTCCCACGAAAACACTTTGAATCCAGAGCTTGAGACACAAAGAAGAGTGCTCAGGGTTGGTTTTCTGCCAGTGAGGGATTCAAAGAGTGAGTAGCTCTTCCTGCAGTAGTAGGGTTGGAGTCTTAACCAGAATGTTTCTTTTAGGCGTCTTTGATACTGGTTCCTGATGAGCTTTTGACTGCTCACCTGTTTTCAAAGCCTTCCATCTAGTTTGTCGTCAGTTATTGTCATGCTAGCAACAGTCTCTGCTGCCTCCTGAGCATGAGTTTGCTTTCACTCACATTATTCTGCATGTATGTGTATAAAAACACAAATGCTGATTACATTTATATATTTTTCTAAATCTGAAAGATATTTCTGCCCTGTAGATATGGACTGAATTGACATATTTTTTCTCTTAGGAAGATAAATTATTTTAATTAAAAAAATAGTGGTTCCATGTCTGTATGGTTCTTATACTCATGTTACCATTCAGGATTCATTAAGAAGGAAGTCATTAGAGTTACATTAAGATTTTTTCTTCAATATACAGGTCCCTTTTCAATATTACAAAAGTAAAAACACATAATTTTTCACATTGCTTTAAGTGGAGACAAAGTTTCCTAAGTTAAAAGGCATTTATGAAGTCAGGAATTCTGCCTGTTGACAAAAGGAGCAGGCTATTCATTTTTCAGTATTTTTCTACCTTAATTTCAAAAGAATTCTCTTTTATTAGATTAGAAATTATATATTAGCACAAAAGAAACTTGACATGAATAAAAATCCTAACTAATTATAAAGTGGTGTTTAATCAAACACTTCAATGACCTTAAAGGTAACGTGCAGAGACACAAAAGACAGCTGACCTCGAAGGTAACAATACCTTAGGGAAATATTCCATAGAGTCATAGGTGCCCTTGAATGTTCCCACTCTAATGTTTTTGCCCTGAGCAATAAACTTGAGACTCTATTTTTTGTTCTTTCTATCAAAATGAGACTTGTTTTCTACTGTATAATTCCCACTGCCTTGCTGTTTCATTACTTGAGTTATAGTAGATGAGAAATTCTTTCAATTATAGCATAAAATTTGCTAGTTACAATAGTTTAGGGAATACATTAATCACTCACTGACATGTACACATTTAAACGCCTCATGCAGCATGCATGATCCTTAAAAGGAAAAAGAATATTTTTGACATTTTAACTGAGTTATTTTAAGCAAGGTGAGTTAAATAGCAATATCTGTCAATACCAGGCATCAAATGTGTTGATGATTAGAAATATGAGCATACCTAGAATTAAAGCTAAGTGCTGATCTCAATATTTTAGATATAATAAGTAAATCTTAAGAAGATGTATCATTTCATAAGCAAAGCAATACTTTTTCAGTTTACTTAAAATATCTACTGATTGTTTATATTTATATAGGTAACCAAATACTCACATTTCAAAATATTGCCTTTCTTGCCAGAAAATGGTTTATAGCATTTCCAATTCTGTCTAGTTGAATTTAAATATAGTAGAAAATTTGTATATATAATTTTATCTAATATGCAAAAGAAATTGAGTTATATGAGTGAATACTTCTGTGTATTTCATTCCTTTTCACTTTCTTTTGTTTTTTAAATCAATTGACAAATCGCTAAGGTTTTAGATTCATTGATCTTATCAAATGCTCAATTATCTATGCCATTTTTATGTGCAAATAAACTGACTGAATCTATGACACTTTTTTGATTTTTAAAATTCTTTCTGGGCCACAAATATTGCCAAACTGTGTCATGCGTTTTAATGCAGAACCTAGATAGCTTCCAAGGAAAACACATATAATATGTGCTGAGGTTGCAGGAAGAAATGGGAATCTTAAAAAAAATTATGGAGTAAGAGTTAATATGGTCCTAAGCAGTTTGACTTATATATTTAATCTTAATAATAACTGCTGTGCATGCCAGAATATTGAAAAATGTAGTACAGATTTCCATGACTGACTGACATTTTATGTGGTTATTACTATTTTCATTGTATCAACCAACTTATCCTGATTGAGCCCTTTATACATTACAGCTGCTAAGCTAAAGAAGAGATATTTACTGCATGTTACTCCATAGGCAATTTCCATCTTAGAATGGTCCATTGGATTGCAAAATATGGTGAAAGTGAGAATTTTCCATTTTTTTTTCTGATGCACAAAATACAGACAATTGTTCTTAGAGCTTCATCACTGATACGCCTGATAATAATCGACCCTAACATAAATCATAATTTTTATCAACCATAAATCAAATATGTGACTCAGGGTGACTTTGGGGGGAGTTTTCCTTTCCATCACTTCTTTGTGATAAACACGGGGTCCTCTTGGTTGAAACACCCTTGGGACAGGCAGTGCAGTACTCGGGGAGCGACACTCAGGGAGAAAACCGCAAGCAAATGTTTCCTTCACTATACTCTGGATTGTGCCCACAGACTTTACAGTGCAGAACAGAATTTTCGTCTCCTATTGCTCGTAGATCTTCAAAGTGAGTTCCACTGTTTTGGGTCAAACCAAGATAAAATCTTGAGAAAAGTGTTGCTTGAACTAGCCTAACAAGAAGGCAGAATAACTGTGGTTTCTTGGCCTCGTTTTTCTAGCACTTAAGTAATTTTACTGTGGCTCCCATGAGGGCTGGATATCTGAAAATCAGGACACCAAATCTCCCGGAAAACAAGTTTTACATTTTCAGTGTTGCAAAATAAGCCTGGGGCTACTCCAGGCCTCATTAAAAAAACCCAACTAGTGAAACAATAACAAGGAGGGGGTGGCCATGAAGCACAAATTGGTTGAATCTAAATTACGTCTCACCCCAGCGGACTTGTTATATTTGCCATTTTGCGAAATTGGCCAAAATGGGAGAAAAAATAAATGAAAAAGAAACATTTCAGGAGCGGGCTTTGACTTTAGTCTGGAGGTTGGGGGCCGGGGAGGCGGACACTCCCGAGGGGTCTGGCAAGTGTGAGTGGACAGCAGTGACCCACGGGCTCCTCGGAGGTGGCAGCAAAGGCCAGGGAGGAGGGCGCCAGGGCCCACGCAGCCCCATCGAGTCTCTCAGCGCCGAATGTTTGCTTTTGCTCCAGCGAGGCACAACAATCTGCTTGAAGAAAATTCTGGAGAAGACTGAGGTGCCTTTGCCAATCTTCTGTTTCCCTTTGACAAGCCCTGAGTTTTCCCGAGGGGAGCCTCCTCTGAATGGGAGCAGGTCAGGAGTTCCTAAATATAATTTAAAGACATGACCTCCAGGGAGTCTGATTTCCTAAGAGAAGGCATTTGGGGAACCGAGGGTGAAGCAGGATTGAAGATCAGCTTACCAAGGAAGACGTTTTCTCGCTCTGCAGTGACCTCTTTGAAAACACTAGGTCTGTGGGTTAAAAGCACGCGCAAAGAACGCGTGCTGGAAAGTGCAGCTTTAACTTAGAGATGAATCCAGAAGAGCGAACCTGAAGCCCTAGCAACGATTTCCTGTGCTCTGTGTGATGCATTAAAGAAGTGCTGCTTACTTCTGGCCTGAACAATTGTAAAATGATCCCAAGTATTCAGTGGTAGAGTCAAGCTACAAAGGCTCAGTTATTTTTGAGATAATTCTAAAATTTGAGTGGACATTATCTGACTGGCTTTCGTATACATTTTTTCCTAGAATTTTAAAGTTAATATTATATATGTAAATTTAATTAGCAATGCTGATCTTCTTAAAAGCTTTGGTTTCTTAAATTTCATCTCATGGAGATCATACACCCAATAAATATACTCACACATGAATTAGATATTGCTTGTCAATATAATGCCTTTACCCAAACAGAATTATCTTTGTGATACTTTTTCAAAACACTGAGAGTTTTCATTCATAGTCACTAGATAATAAATAATGTTAAAAATCCAGCCGCAATTGTACAATATGGATGTGTATATATATATATATATATATATATATATATGTAAATAGGAACCTTAAGAATTAATGTTATCCCCTTGCATTTTGGGTACTTAGTTCCATGATTATAATTACTATTGTGTATCTAAATAACTTTCATAAGTTCTGCTCAGTTTCTATGAGGGTGATTATGGTAATTTTAACAAATATGAGAAATTTCCAAAGAGCATATATAAGAGTTGTTGAAACAATGTATATCATAAAGAGGGATTCTGGGTGTAATAAAGCTTTTCATTAAAAGAGCACTGGGTTATATTGGGCAAGTGTCTTAGGTCCTAATCCCCCTTAGGAGCCTTGAGGTCATTTGTAAGTTATTTGAAATATTTCATTCTCCTTGTGACACAATGAGAATACAAAAATCAGCTTTTTATTTAAACAAGACTAACAATAAAAAAGTAGTTATGGGAATTTTCAAAAAGTGTAATGCACTGTTTATGTGTAACAGGCTATTTTATGATCCCTGAGAAAAATAGAAACAAAAAGAATAAATCCCTATTGTACACATTTTTGCAGAATACATAAAATCCCATTAGAATGGCTACCTTTCTTCTTAAGGTGTTTGGAGAATTATAGTGAATGACAGATTTTTTTTGCTTGATTGTATAGATCACAAAGGATTGTGTTTGAGGATCATTTACACTGGTTGTTAAAATTATACCTTTGTATTTACTTTATATACTAGATGTTAGATTTAGTGACTAAAAATTAGTAGGGAAGATTATTAAAAGAGAACAGGGTAAAGGCAGGAGAAAAAAATATAAATAACTGTGCACCTAAGAGTACTAGACACCCTGCAATGTTATATAAAGAGCAGTGGTAGAGTAGGACACTCCCAAGGAAGATGATTATTTATCACTATTTTAATCAGAAGTGTAATGCTATCACAACATCTTAATTCAATAATAAACCTAAAGAATCTGGTTTACATTAAACTGTGGTGGACTTGCATAGATTTAAAAATTCATTCCTCGTGTTTACCATTTTTCAAATGGTAATGCAATGGTTTGTGAGGTGAAGGTCATTCGTCCTCATGAGTGTGTGAAATTGAATAAATAAGAGTTTTTAAGAATAAGTGTAATAAATGAGCTGAATTTTATGTATCATCAGTGCAAAGCATATTATAGGTTTTTAATCCAACAATGTGTAAACTGGGATTATTATGTCAATTGGCCATATAAAAGAACTAAAGAATTCTCTTGCCTTGTATATTAAAGCAATACAATTAATGAACACTGCATTCAAAAAGTTAGTCCTCATATTTCTTCATTCTCACAGTGACATTTGCAATTAAAGCCCATATATAATGTACAGGTTGAGACCTAAGGATGTACTTGGAGAAACTAGAGTTGGGTGGCTGAAGAAATAAAGGAAAATATATATTTACTTTTATAAACAAAACAGCATTTTTATAGTTTTAAAACCTTTTAAAATTATTCAAATTGACACAAAATAATGGTACATATTTATGAGGTCCATTATGATGCTTTGGTACATGTATACATTATATAATAATCAAGTCAGGATATTTAACATATGCATCTCCTGTTATATATGTCATTCCTTTGTGGAGAGAACATTTCAAATATTTGCTATTCAGTACATTATTGCCAATGACAGTCGTCATTCTGAGCAATAGAACAACATAATGTATTTCTCTTTTCTAACTTTGAATGCATTGACCAGCTCTCATGCACAGCCCATTGTGTACTCCCAACCTCTAGTAACAACTCTTCTGCTATACTTCGATGGAATTAGCTTCTCTGTCCTATCAAAAACTGAGGTCATGCAGTATTTATATTTCTATGCCTGTTGTATTTTGCTTAACACACTGCCCTCCATATTCCACAATCCCATTACTGAGTAGGTATCCAAAGGAAAGGAAATGAATCTGAAGCCCAGGGTTTGTACCAGCACTATTGCCAATAGTCAAGGTAAGGAACAAACCTAGGTGGTCATCCTTGGATGAAGAGGTAAGGGGATGCAGTATACATATACAGAATAGCATCACACAGCTATGAAAACAATGCCATCCTCTCTATTGTAGCACCACAGATGGACAGAGGGTTTCATCTTAAACTAGTATGTTTTTTAACCTGTATTTTCTGAGTGAGGAATTAGAGATTCAAAGAAGTGTGAAAATGCCAGAAGTCATATCCTTTCCATTTGATAACAGTGTGATTCACGCTTCTGTGTCTAACTCCAACACCCTAGGACTGTCACGCTTGTCATTCTGTGACTTTACGTTCCTGTAATTTACGCATGCACCATCTGCCATGTGTATTTTGCTTGCTACTTTTAGACTAAACTCCTTTTTAAGTCATAGTGACCACTCACTTCCAGGGTGCATTCTGGGTATCATGTTACTTTACTGTTTAATACAAAGGCTTTCTTAGAAATCTGAGTACATGGGAGAGGAGAGCGCGCATACTTCGAAAGGTAACCAGTCTTTCATGTTGCTAGCATCCAGCTCACACAGCTTATGAGGCTGGACCAGAATATGTTTAGTTCAGAACTTAAAGTAAATTGTCATAAGACGTGAGAACTTCAAAGAAAAGCTGATGTTATAGCACCTGAAATGTAGAAAAACTGGAGCATCTCCCAGGCGCCCCTGTGATTTATGTGTCTCTTTTTTCCCTGCTTGTTTACTCTGAAAGTCACATGGGCTGGTGACTTGAACTGTCGTGCCAAAGAGCCTGTCAATAGAAAGATGTCTTTCTTTGTAAACATTTTAACTGGGGGCTACATTTGTAATCAAATGAAATAGCATGTCCTTCAAGTCAAACTTAAAAGGGTAGTGATGACAATGTCATCTGAGGGTAATTGGTCTACCTAAGGTGAGGGCAGCAGACAAACAAGAACTGTCAGGAAAATGGTGAGAATTCAGACTGTCTAAAGAGGATGTCAATAAGAGAATAATAATAATATAAAACCATGTGATCCAAAATGCCACTGATGGTCTGTCATACCCACAATCACTTGAGGATGGGTGGAAGCAAGTGCTTGAAGGAATAAATGTCTAGACAGCTAACTGACCCATTTTTATGGAAATTTTACTTATTTTAAATGTCATCCATGACCATCATGTTTTTTGCCATGTATATTTATTTTTTTTAAATACCACTGTAGAATTAGATTTGGCTGGGTTTTCTTTTTTGGCTATATCATATTATTTTTATTTTTTTCACTCAATCTCAGCCTTCATTTCTGAGCAAAAATGTATTAAAATGTATTCATTCATTCTTACCCTAATGAAGTCATTCTTTTATAAAATTCATTATTGGCTCCTTATTATAAAAAAATTACATCCTTATTTCCACAAATATGATGACATTGTTGGATTCTGTTATTAAACAATATTACTTTGACATATTCATATTGACAAGGTGATTATTTATTGGTTTATAACAATAATGCAACTGAAATATAAAATTATTGACTTCATAGAAAAATATTCACGAGTATGTTTATATTATTTTAAATGTTTTGGTGGTCACTGTTCTTCCTTGTTTATGGTTCATATTTATTTAGCATCTTATTAATACTACTGTATACAATCTATAATGAATCTTAGAGCTCTACAAATTAATTATCAAATATAAAAACCCTTCTGATAGGAAATAAATTGAAAGGATTCAAGTAGGTGATAAACTTCATGAAACAATCTAGGTTATGTATTTGAGAAAAAAATTAGTCTCCAAATCATGTTGCACTCACATAACCCTGAAACAATAATTAATTTTAAAAACTATAAAAATTTAGATTGGCTGCAGGCACGGGTATGGATTTCTGTAGCCTCTGTTCTCTTCCGTTTGTTTGTGTTTCTGTGTTTAAGCCATTGCAGTTCCACTTTGATCACTAAAGCTTTGCAGTATATTCTGAAGTCTGCTATAGCACTTTGATGCCTCCAGCTTTGTGGTTTTGTGTTCAAGACTGCTGTGAGTCTTTGAGTATTTTTCTGGTTTCATATGCACTTTAAAATTTGTATCCTATTTCTGTGACAGATGGCTTTAGTGTTGTAATAAAAATAGTATCAAATCTGTACATTTCTTTGGTCATTGTGGACACTGTAATAATATTTATGACTCTAATCCATAAGCATAGGCTACGTTTACATTTAAGTGTGTCCTGTTGGATTTTTATCAATGTTTTCATTGTACAGCTCATTCACTTCCATACTTTTGCTTGTGCCTAATTATTTTATTTCACATTATCCTGGCTATTGCAAATGAAATTTTTCTTGGTTCCTTTGAGTTTTATGCATTGATTTTGAAAATGTACTGAATTGCTTATTAGTTCTAACAGTTTTTTTTTTTGGTGGTTTTTAGTTTTCTATGTAGAAATCACGTCATCTGCAAACCAGAACAATTCAACTTCTCCCTTTCCTATCTAAATGTGTTTATTTTTCTCTTGCCTGATTGTACAGCTATCACTTCCTGTCCTTGCTTTGTTCCAGACCTTAGAGGCAAAACTTCCAATGTTTCTCTGTTCAGGATGATGTTAGTTGTATATTTGTCATATAAGACCTATATTTTGTTGAGGTGCATTCTTTCCAAACTTATTTTATCCAGAAACTTTGTCATAAAGAGATGTTGAATTTTATCAAATGCGTATTCTGATTTAGACTTATCAGAGGTTTTTCCTTCATGCTGATGATCTGCATATGTTGAATCATCCTTGTAGTCCTGAGACGAATCACACTTGACCATGAAGAAAATTATTTTAATATTGTGTTGAATTTAGTTTGCTAAAATTTAAAAAATATTAGTATGTATTTGCGATACATAATAAAAGCATTCATCATGGGGAATTAGTTTCTCAACATATCACGTCCCAATTCTATACTTCTCAGTCCTCTCTTGTCTCCCCCATTCTGAGAGCCCTTCCCCATCTGCACAAACTTTCTCTTTGCTTTATATTACCCATCTTTTCTTTTGCCCTATAAATTACTTACTTTTTGGGTTTCACATGTAAGAGAAACATGTAATATTTAACTTTCTATTTCATTTAGTGTTATGAAACCAAAGTGGATCCATTTTCCTGAAAATAACTCTTTTTCCTTCTTAATGGCTGAAGATATATATAAATATATACACATATATACAGATACATGTCACACTTTCTTCATTCATGTAGGTTCTTTGCTTTATGAAAGTAAAACTATATATATGGATATATAATTAAGTAAAGTATATATACAAAAAAGTAAAACTATATACACACACACAAATACAGATCAAAATATAAGATAGACAAATAGGAGTAGGGAGAAATTCGTGTAGGTTCTGAATGACACGTTAAGAAGCTAAAGGTAAAGGTGAGAATCAGATTCTGGACACAATGTGAATGTAGAACCTATAAGAGAAACCATTTAAAGAGCACAATAAAAGATGATGGAAGCAGGGAGGTAGACTTCGTAGAATGGGAATGAGTGTGAGAATAGGGGAAAGTGAACTAAAGGAAGGGGATGCAGAAGTGAAAAGGATCAAAGTGTGAGATACATATAGCAATTCCCCATGATGAATGTAATCGTTATGTATCACCCGCATATACTAATAAGAAACAGAACCTGAAAAATGTGTTATCTATTGGTTGTGGAATGGGGAAAAAAGAAAGAGAAAACAATAACTCTAGTGTATTCAGCTTGAGTCACTTGAAGAATATTGCTTACATTTACTCTGGAAGGAAAAGGTTTGGATAAGGATGGGTCATATTTTTAGTTTTGTACATACTTATTTAGCAGTACTCACAAGACACTAAAATAGAGAAGTTGTAAATATAATTACAACAGAAACAAACACAAAGCTAAAGAAAACATAGCACAAAACAAATAGATTTGATGCAGTGGAGATAACTAGGCTAAAGACATGACTTTGGGAGAATTCATCATATAGTTGAATAAATAAATCCTTGGGAAAGCAAAATAATTGCTACAAATAAAACAGACAAGAATGCTTAAAGTCTGGTGTAGGTTTCTTTTTCAGAAACAAAGGGCAAAAGTGACCACTTGCTTTGTAAAGAAATATTTCCTAGAACACAATGTGACAATTTATTTCCATGTGTATATGTCTGATTTCCTACTACAGCTGCAGATTTGAAGAGTTGCAATAGGTGATTTATGGTCCACCAAGCACAAAATGTTGTCTCCTCAGGTCAGATCTGATTTACACCTGCTGTGCTGAAATCCAGAAGAAATTGGTAAAAGATCTCTACAATTCCCAACAAGTCTTTGGCAATATGAGACCACCCAGCGAAAGATTAAGGTAATAATTGCACCGAGAACGTAATAGTTAACAACACACTAATATATTTTACAAAAGTTAAGTGGCCTAAACTTGTAAAACTTTAGCAAGTTTTGAATTAACTAAAATTATATTAAATATAATCAAGTGCTGACGATGTTTGTGTGTGCTATATTGTAATGGAAAGAGGGCACATGACACTACAAAAGAAGTCACACAATAAAGAAAAGTGATAAACCTAACAAATTTTTAACAGAGAAGTTTCTTAAGGATTTAATACACTCATGCATCATGAGAAAATAAAATAAGGAAGACAATCTATTATACGATTGCAGTTATTCAATTTCATCTTAGAGTAATTTGAGTAATATTATTAGAATTTATTTCAACAAAATTTAAAATTAAGGTCATCGGTTTGAAATTATCCTTGTTGTTTTACCAAGGACAATTAGAAAATTTAGCAGGTGTCTTAGACTTAACTTTTTTATCCAACCCATCAGTCCAGGCAAAAATCTCTACTTTCAATTTGAGTATATTTGTACTAGTTATATATTGTATCTTAAGCGCAAATGTAGGAAAAAGTAAGCAAAATTTAAAGCAAAACATATATTTATTTTACATTTTATAGTTCATGTATTCATTAAAAATATGACAAAAGTTAAATAAAAATGTTAACATAGACCTTTGGCCACATTTTTATAAAAATTTTAAAGGTAAAAAGTCAATAAATCCTTTTAGGAAATCATAAATATGTTCAAAATGTCATAAATTAAGCAATATGAATTTTGAATTATCAAAGACACTAAAATCTATCAAACTCATTGACCTTCAGCTACAATTTCCCAAGAGATACTTATGAACTAGATGACAGGCTAAGATGGTACAGATAATAATAAAATATTACTTTCCAAATATCGTCTTGAAGGCCATGTTATACAAAGTAAAAACAAAGCTCTATATATCAAGCAAATCAGATTATACTAAGGCTTGTTATGTACCATATTATCTGAAGGACAGTGTTATAGGAACTCTAAGGAGAGCTGAGGGATTAGTTGTTTCACTTAATAATGTTACAGTCTTATACTGCTTGGATTACTTGGTTCCTTTCTTTTCTTTTCTTTTTTTTTTTTTTTTTT